>CM041783.1:118309095-118782524 GCA_023374045.1 Limonium bicolor
AAAGTTATGCTATGTGTGCTTTGTTTAGTAGAGGGGACGTCGGAGGCATTGAATTAAAAGACGGGGGCAAGGAGGTCATTCCCCTCTCTTTTAATTATGGTAAGCCTTCTTAATTATTAGTTTGGCAGTTTCTCATTTTTACAATCCACGATCAGTCCTGAAGCCGCTCTCCTTCCTCTCGACAGTTTCTGCAGTTCTCTGCTCTTCTTCTTCCTTGGGTGCTAATTGCTGGTGCTAGTGTTGAGGTCTTTGGCTCGTTCTCTTGCTGCTCTGGTCTGGACTGTTCTCCTCTGCAGAGTCAGGTTGGTTTGGTTGCGAATTATTTTGTTCGGTCTCAGTTTTGAGGAGGATCGTTTCTGATTTTGAGATGTCTGATTGTTGCTGAATTCAGTGGTTGTTTTGCTGTTTTGGGATCTGTAACACCCCTAAAACCGGCCTAAGAGTTAAGGGTGCTACACGCCGCATATTACTACCTAATAACGCAAGGCTCTAAAACGCTCAAACGTAATAAAGGCCCAAACAAAGTTTACAAAAACATTATAAACCAATGTATTCAAACACAGCGAAAGCAAATACCAAAACCCCAAATTCGTAGCTGAGTCAGAAACAGAAGTCAAAAGTGTAAGGCCAAAGGCTACTGTTATACCCAAAATTTTGACCCCCCTGGTTAGGGTCCACGAGGTCCTGGTGATGTGAGGGGCGTTTTAATCGAGTAGTGAGGGATTCCGGCTCGAGCGGCATATCCCATGGCATGAGGAGCAGCTTTGTCATTTTCAGGGGCGTTTTGGTAATCTTTAAAGGCTCCTGAGACCTCCTATAAGCTTTCTCTCTCCTCCAAAGGATGCCCAAATCAGCTTGACATGATTTGATATTTTAACCCATGATAGAGGATGACATTCTAAGCATAATGGCGTTGGAATTTTGATTTTTCGAGTTTCCAATAATTTTCTAGCAATTTCTGACTGAATCTGACAAGAAATTCAATTTAAAAATATTCCAACATTTAAAAAATCCGATTCCACTTCAGAAAATTCATAATTTCCATCCTTGACACGTGGTTAAAATTTCACAGCAAAATTCCTTTGGGAAGTCACTTAACTAAAATATCGAAAAATCTTACTTTTACTAGATTCTCTTTAAGAAAGTCTATATAAGGGGATATGTTTTTGGATAAAAGAAGGACCTCATATGCTCAAGAACCCTAGAGAGTCAGAAAACACAGCCTCCTCACTCTCTCTCACGTTTTCCAACACCCGGCCACCCAAATCATACCGAAAATCCCCCGAAATCACCATCTAAACACGTTTTCCAATCCCCAAAGTATCAATAGTCATCAAAACCCCACAAAAACACCACCAAAACGTGAAGAACAGCAAGAACAACCAACAACCAGAAGCTTGGGTCGAAATCCTCTCGGGTCTGCCATCAACGGAGCACTCGACGAATCCCGGTGTGAAGAAACATTGTGAATCCGAAGGTAAAACAGGTAGAAACTCCACTTCCCTAATTCTCCACGGTATTATCTGTCTTGCCTCAAAATTTGGGCTCAAACTAACCTTCGTACGCTTCTGTATTGCTGTTTATTCAAGCTTCTGTCCAATAACTTGTTTACCAAGTTTCGTGCATAATTCGAATTCAAATTGAGAACTTTCGATCACTAACGCATTGTACATCTTTCAGGCTACACACCCATAAAATTTGAGCCAAAACACCTTCGGGAACAGCCTTAACGCCGCCGTCCGAGGGCGGTCCGCACCCACGGACGTCATGTCCGGGGTCCCGGACTCCTTGTCTGTAAGCCCGGACGCCCACGGACGGCGGCGAGATTTTTAAATTTTAAAAATTTAGGTTTTTCTAATAATGTCCGGGCCCACGGACGGTCTGTCCGTGGCCCCGGACTTTACAATTTTCTTTTCTATTTAATTCGACTTTTATTTTCACATAGGTTAACTAGGGTCCGTGGTCTCGGACATTAGGTCCGTGGCCACGGACGGAAACAAAATTTGACCTAATTCTGCCTCCGAAACCCTAGTTTAGGTAATTTTAATTTCCACTTTAGTTTTCTGTCAAAAAATGCTAAAAAACACAAAAAAACAGAGGCTCGCGCATTTAGGTTGAAACGACTCGTAATAAGCCGTAAATAAACCAAGTAGAGGAAAAACGACCTAGGAAGGGTAATGAAAGTAATTGAACCCTAATTAAGTCGAATATCAAGCCCCCGAACCCGAACTCTCCTTTCCTAATTTAATCTAGGTCAAAATTAGGTGGCGACTCATAATAGGTTCCAGTGAGCTAGCTTAGGTTTTAATAATTATTGTTATATGACATAGTTATTAATCTTAGGTTATAAGTGGACCTAAAACCCGATTAGATCCTAATCAACTTAATCCACATAGGATAGGGTTTAAAATCGAGGCTCACAGACTGGCGACTCTGTTGGGGACATACTTCTTAATTTTAACTTGTTTTAATTTTAAGAAAGAGGACTTAACTCGAAAATGTTTATTTATGGCTTTATTACTCTTTTGTTTACTTTCGTGCGCACTTTAATTTTCCGCACCTTGGCATCATATAGAGCGAGGGTCCACACAAACCAATTTCACCCCGGGACCCGTTTGAGGGTCCCCTGTCAGGGACTCACACCTTTTAGGTGATGTGAATAAGCGGGGAAAAAGAGGAGGATGTCGTCTAACCACATCCCCTTAATACCTGGGCCTTAGCCCCAAGCGTTTTCCTGGCAGTGTCCTTACCAAGCCCATTGTTTGGTCAGTCAAAGACCCGGCCGTAGACGCACACCTTCAGGTGATGTGAAAAAGTGGGGAGCCCAAAGAGAATAGCGTGCAAGCCCTATTCCTTTGTGGTGACCTGGGCCCAAGCCCCAAGCACCTCTCCGGATGCGATCCATACCCAGTTTGATTTAAACGCCAAGTGAGGACATGTTGAATTTGTGTGGGCCTTGTTTGCTTGTATGATCGGCCCACTACCCAGCCTAGAGATTGATAGGAACTTCTCCTACATCAACCTAGCCCAACCCGAATTGGCGGCTCTGCTTGTTTGCGGCCTAGAGGTCCTGTTTGGTTTAATATGTGAGTCATTCGGGCTTCGGCCCAAAAGCTTAGACTTAGGTGATTTCTCTTCTGGCCCAATTTGAATTATCCCATTAGTTCTAGGCCCAAAAAAAAGAAATCCACCTGAACTTGAAATAACCCACAAGTTCTGAAAATAAAATCTTTTTCTGCTTAGCAACCATCTTCTCTGGCCCAAAGAAAGTTAGGCCCATTTGTGATTTAGGGACCATTCCAGCCCATGTGCTTTACTCCAGGCCCAAACACATTCCGGCCCAAGGGCTTATTCTAGTCTAGGTAGACTTCTATTCCGGGCCCTGGTCCAAAACCCTAGATCTAGGTGTTATCTCTCAGGCCCAATCAAAGCCATCTGTTTACATTTCAGTCCAAATTCCAGTTCATAGTCTGAGAGATACTCCAGCCCAAACACCTCATTCTCTAGGTATCCTGGCCCACTCGCTTTCAGCCTAAGTCTGTTTTGATCTATCTCGTGAAGCGTCATTCTCACCTTAGTATCTTTCAGCCCACTTCCTTTTGTTAGCTAATAATGGACACCTTGAACACAGGTAGACTCAAGTCCTAAGTGCGGTCCAATCGACATGGAAGCCCAGCTCGCAATTTTGGAACAAAAGCACATGGCCACCATTGAAGCCATGGAGCAGAGGCATAGTGCTGCCATGGACGCCGTGGAATCTAACTACGTTGCTGTTATCGAAGAGTTGAAACAAAGGCGCTTTCCCTGAGTCCGAACGTCAAGCTCGGGATGAGTTAGTGGACGGGCTTCTCAACACCCTTTATGATTGCATTGAAGTTGGCTCCATTAGGGTCCGAGGATCGGAGGAGAATGTCAAAGAAATTGCTACAGAACTTAGGAAAGTGATCAGACAACCAGGAGCAACAGCTTGCATCCAAAGTTGCACCCGGAAAAGGTCTAGGCAGCATGAGGCGAATGCCGGTCAAAGAGAACCAGGTTGGATCATTGGAGCAGTAGGGCCACCCCGACAGAGCTCCCGTCGGAGAGAATTTTCAGACATTGGCCAACCATTAAGCCAGACATTTGCAATGCTCCAGGAAAAACATGCTACAGCCTCTCACTCCCCGACCTGGGGACCCTCAAAAAGGAAGGAATCTAAGTCAGTTCTGTTGGTACCACCAATTACCCGGCCATGATACCAATGATTGCAAGGCTTTGAGACACGCAATCCAAGATCTCATCGATCAAGGGCATCAATTTCAAGGACATGGAAGTGTAGGCAGGGCATCCATGCCCGAGTCTTATTAGAGTTTGTAGTCTTTAAGTACTGTTTTGCTTTTCAATTAGGTAGATTTCTTTTTATTAGTCACCTTTTGGTTTTTGTAGTAGTTGGTCCCCTTTACTATTCTTGGTGGCTCTCCCGAGTTTGTAGTTTCCAACGTTATTTTTACATTGAATAATACATGGTTCCATTTTCACAATTTCCATGCAAAGCATTTTCCGTTCATTTAAAAAAAAAAAAAAAAAAACCTCATCGCTCCGTCCATACTCACTACAGCTCCTCGTACAAAAACCACCCTCATCATATACATCCCATGCGTCTCACCAATCCGTTTTCTCAACATTTCACCAAATACACAAAGCCAAAATTTGTTGCTGCAAGATCACCCATCACCTCTTCACAAGAGTACCCCACCATTGTTCACCACCACACATGCAATCACCCTCCACAAAATAGCTTGGGCATTCTAAGGTTTATTAAGTACCCCCACAACAATACTGGGGGCAATCTGAGTTAAGGAACGATAATGTTTAAATGTGCAAACAAGTCTCTGAGTGAACGTCTCGCGAGAGTGCCTTGAGCGGTAAAACCAAGAGCGAAAGAGCGTGTCATTTTTACACGACTCCAGGGAGGCCACATTCAAAGGTGAGGTAAACGGCATGACTCCGACCGAAGGAGATAATTTGTAAATTTACGCTTAAACCTGTGAAAAGTAACAATGAACAGATACACAACTATTAGGGATGACGAAGCACCTAGGTACAGCACCACACAGCCAAAAAGCTTGTGAACCCTGACATTACACCCTAGGCACCCCCGCTGAGCTTTTCATATATGACCTCTTTTACAACACTACAAGCTCCACAAATAAGCCAGCCAGTGATGAATAACCGACCCGGTGACCAAAGGAAGCAAGGAGCCCGACTGCCGAACAACAACTTCACAAGTCCAAAGAAGCAAAATTGCTACCAGCATGACGAAGCGATCCGCAAATGGTCCCAAAGTGACACAGGATCCAAACGAGCTAACATCAAGAACAGCCCTCGAAGTTCAAAACCGGGAAACACAAGAACCCCGAAGGAAAGGAGATTCAAAGAAGGGCAAACTTGAAAAGCCTCAAAGAAATCCAAAATCGGAAAAAAGAAAGAAGATGCAAGGAACAACCCAAAAGTTCCAAGTCCCAAGCGAAGTCATCACGAAGTAGCCAAATGACTTCAAGGCAAAGAAGACAAGTGAGAGACGGTGCAAGTTGCAGCTTTGGTCACCCTTAAAGCTCCGCATATCTTAAACATCCCTCCATAACCCTGTTGTCATTCATCACACCCCATAGCCACGTTATAAGCTTAAAAGACTTCCGACCTAGTAGTTGTGTATCCAATCACGTGAAAGTAACAGGTTGAACGCGTAAATCTAACAAATGTCAAATTCAATGGTCGAGATGTTTTGTCCAAAAGGAGAGCATGAGTGCAAGCATTAAACACTTTGAGTGTAGGATAGAAAGCACCACAACAAGATAAACCTTGACCTTGTGAGAATGAGATTTGTTTTGCACAATTAATCAAAGAAAATACTGGGGGCAATCGATCGTTCCGATCGATTGCCAAAAATTCCAAAGAACTCAGATTGCCTTAAGGAAAAATACTGGGGGCAATTGTTGGTCCCAACAATTGCAACAATGACACCGATTGAGGCCCAAAAGAAACCAGAAACCCAAAGATTCAAACCCTTCTCATACCACTCAGGCCCGTCCTAAGCCCTTTCTCCACATCAAATTCCCTCAGGCCCGTCCTAAGCCCTTTCTCCACATCAAATTCCCTCAGGCCCGTCCTCCACATCAAAATTCCTCAGGCCCGTCCTAAGCCCTTTCTCCACATCAAATTCCCTCAGGCCCGTCATCCACATCAAAATTCCTCAGGCCCGTCCTAAGCCCTACCTTCACACTCAAACATCCACAGGCCCGTCTTGAGCCCTACCATCTCCAGGTTTGACATAAACCCTAATCCTTCTACATCCATTTAGACCCATCATACATTTTACTGACTTTCACTTAGAACCATTTGTAGGCTCGCCATAAGACCTAGAACCATTTTTAGGCTCGCCATAAGACCTAGTCACATTCCCTTAGGCTCGTAGTAAGACCTAGTTGCATCCCTTTAGGCTCGTCATAAGACCTAGAACCATTTTTAGGCTCACCATAAGACCTAGTCACATTCCCTTAGGCTCGTAGTAAGACCTAGTTGCATCGCTTTAGGCTCGTCATAAGACCTAGAACCATTTGTAGGCTCGCCATAAGACCTAGAACCATTTTTAGGCTCGCCATAAGACCTAGTCACATTCCCTTAGGCTCGTAGTAAGACCTAGTTGCATCCCTTAGGCTCGTCATAAGACCTAGAACCATTTTTAGGCTCGTCATAAGACCTAGAACCATTTTTAGGCTCGTCATAAGAACTAGAACCATTTTTAGGCTCGCCATAAGACCTTGCTGCATTCCCTTAGGCTCGTAGTAAGACCTAGCGTTACCCTTTAGCTTACCCACTCTTATCAAACACATTGCATTCATCTCATTCATATATGCTCGTCGTAAGACCTAGTTGCATTATCCAGGCGCGTCACAAGACCTGGCGACAGAAAAGTTGGCGAGGTGATGGCAATAAATCCTCCTTTTGCGATGTCAACTTATTTTCGGGATCAACGAATGGTGGGCGAAGGCAATAAGTCCCCAAGGTTTTTACCAGGAGTTATCCCTGCACACCGGCTTGGGGGGCGATGGCAATAAGTCCACATTGGGTCCAGCCAGGAGCATTGGCACGGGTTTCGGTCCCCAGAAGCATCCGAGGATCATCATCAACATCTCAGCATTCTTGCATTCGCATACCACCCAGTTATCACATTTTAGGTTGTCAACGCCTTAGAATCGCTTGACACTATCTCATTTTCACACTTTAGGTTGTCAACGCCTTAGAATCGCTTGACACTATCTCATTTTCACACTTTAGGTTGTCAACGCCTTAGAATCGCTTGACACTGCTTCATTTCACTTTACTCGTAGGTAGTCAACACCTTAGAATAGCTTGACATCATCTCATTTGTCATAGGTAGTCAACACGTTAGAATAGTTTGACATCATATCATCATTATAGGTAGTCAACGCCTTAGAATTGCTTGACATTACTTCATTTTACTTATAGGTAGTCAGCACCTTAGAATAGCTCGACACAACTTATCAGTTTTCGGTAACATGTAGGTTCTTGGAAACATTTTAAATTTTGGGGTATCACTCAAGCATCAACTAGCCTTCTCACTTTCGTTACAAAGTCTAGTTGATGGGGGGCAATCTGTTATACCCAAAATTTTGACCCCCCTGGTTAGGGTCCATGAGGTCCTGGTGATGTGAGGGGCGTTTTAATCGAGTAGTGAGGGATTCCGGCTCGAGCGGCACATCCCATGGCATGAGGAGCAGCTTCGTCATTTTCAGGGGCGTTTTGGTAATCTTTAAAGGCTCCTGAGACCTCCTATAAGCTTTCTCTCTCCTCCAAAGGATGCCCAAATCAGCTTGACATGATTTGATATTTTAACCCATGATAGAGGATGACATTCTAAGCATAATGGCGTTGGAATTTTGATTTTTCGAGTTTCCAATAATTTTCTAGCAATTTCTGACTGAATCTGACAAGAAATTCAATTTAAAAATATTCCAACATTTAAAAAATCCGATTCCACTTCAGAAAATTCATAATTTCCATCCTTGACACGTGGTTAAAATTTCACAGCAAAATTCCTTTGGGAAGTCACTTAACTAAAATATCGAAAAATCTTACTTTTACTAGATTCTCTTTAAGAAAGTCTATATAAGGGGATATGTTTTTGGATAAAAGAAGGACCTCATATGCTCAAGAACCCTAGAGAGTCAGAAAACACAGCCTCCTCACTCTCTCTCACGTTTTCCAACACCCGGCCACCCAAATCATACTGAAAATCCCCCGAAATCACCATCTAAACACGTTTTCCAATCCCCAAAGTATCAATAGTCATCAAAACCCCACAAAAACACCACCAAAACGTGAAGAACAGCAAGAACAACCAACAACCAGAAGCTTGGGTCGAAATCCTCTCGGGTCTGCCATCAACGGAGCACTCGACGAATCCCGGTGTGAAGAAACATTGTGAATCCGAAGGTAAAACAGGTAGAAACTCCGCTTCCCTAATTCTCCACGGTATTATCTGTCTTGCCTCAAAATTTGGGCTCAAACTAACCTTCGTACGCTTCTGTATTGCTGTTTATTCAAGCTTCTGTCCAATAACTTGTTTACCAAGTTTCGTGCATGATTCGAATTCAAATTGAGAACTTTCAATCACTAACGCATTGTACATCTTTCAGGCTACACACCCATAAAATTTGAGCCAAAAACACCTTCGGGAACAGCCTTAACGCCGCCGTCCGAGGGCGGTCCGCACCCACGGACGTCATGTCCGGGGTCCCGGACTCCTTGTCGTAAGCCCGGACGCCCACGGACGGCGGCGAGATTTTTAAATTTTAAAAATTTTAGGTTTTTCTAATAATGTCCGGGCCCACGGACGGTCTGTCCGTGGCCCCGGACTTTACAATTTTCTGTTTTCTATTTAATTCGACTTTTATTTTCACATAGGTTAACTAGGGTCCATGGTCTCGGACATTAGGTCCGTGGCCACGGACGGAAACAAAATTTGACCTAATTCTGCCTCCAATACCCTAGTTTAGGTAATTTTAATTTCCACTTTAGTTTTCTGTCAAAAAATGCTAAAAAACACAAAAAACAGAGGCTCGCGCATTTTTGAAACGACTCGTAATAAGCCGTAAATAAACCAAGTAGAGGAAAAATGACCTAGGAAGGGTAATGAAAGTAATTGAACCCTAATTAAGTCGAATATCAAGCCCCCGAACCCGAACTCTCCTTTCCTAATTTAATCTAGGTCAAAATTAGGTGGCGACTCATAATATGTTCCAGTGAGCTAGCTTAGGTTTTAATAATTATTGTTATATGACATAGTTATTAATCTTAGGTTATAAGTGGACCTAAAACCCGATTAGATCCTAATCAACTTAATCCACATAGGATAGGGTTTAAAATCGAGGCTCACAACTACAATATCTCAAACATCAAACTGAATAAAAGCTAAATGCTATAGCTCCAGAACTTAGGATGATCCTCGCTGATCAATCTGCAAAAATGTCAGAAGTAGGGGAATGAGCACACAACCATGCCCAGTAAGCAGCGACCGTCATCAGTAAGGTCGCTCAAAACAATTGAAATCAGAAGAAGGAGAAGATAAATATAATAACCACAATCTCCATACTCAGGAGCTTTCAGAACAGAAACAGAGTGGAACTCAAGGGGTTCCCATATCAGAAACAGTCAGAGCACTTAAACAGAAAGGGGACAAAACACAATGCACACACTCAGAAGGGTCGAAGACCCATAGACCATACCAGGTCTCTCGGCAATGCAGAAATGACTCGAAAGAGACAAAGGGTTCGTCAACCCCACAGAACAGAAAGGGAATGACCCACACTCAGAATGACGTCTACATGGTATACCACGGAATAGCTCGACCCAGCCATTCACGGCTCAGAAACAATGTGCAATGTCCCAAAACAGAAGGATTGCTTAAACAGAAGCAAAGTTTCATTTAAATATGCCAAAACACTCATAAATCAGTAGTACAGATCATAAGGAATCCAATGCCACATACGACACTCAAATCGGAGTTCAAACGAAGAAGTTATGCTGAAAACAGAGGGGTGTCCGAACTTGTGTCCTAACGTCGAAGTTCGGATACAAGTCGAGACTCAGAAACCCGAGAATGCCAAATGTCCGAAGTTGTGTCCGGACATCAATGTTCGGACACAAGTCGAGTTGAAATCAGATAGAGGAATTCAGAATGTCCGAACATCCAAGTTCGGACGGATGTTCGGACGGGTTTTACGGAAAAACACGCCGAAGGTCCGACCTTGTGTCCGGACGTCGAAGTTCGGACACAGGTCGAACTTAAATCAGAAGAAAACCTGAGGGTGTGTCCGAACATCTATGTTCGGACAGATGTTCGGACATACCCCGAACTTGCAAATCAGTAAGGCAAGAACGCACTGTCCGAACTTCAAAGCTCGGACAGAAGTTCGGACAGTGCGAAAACTGCAAATTTCAGAAGACGAACAGAGCAAAAAAACAACGCAATTCAACACCACGAATTTCCAATTAAGCACACACACCAAATCAGACATTAAAACAGGAAACCATGGGGGTTTAGCCATTCCAAAATCACAACAAACGCTAATAGAATCACACACAAAATCAGATAACGCTCTTACAACACCCCATGGCTGAACTTCCAAACTGAATCGAGTAACCACACTCAATTTAGCAGCAGAAAACAACGATCTGAATCAACAAGCAACCCGAACAGCTCTCCAACCAGACACGAACACAATCACTGAATTCTCACAACAACGATAATCCCAAATCAGAAACACGGAAGAACCCAAGAACTTGCAATTGCAAAACTGTAACACTCTGCAACACAAACCTGAATCAAGACCGGATGTAGTACTGCAGCAGAAACCCAATCCGAAGGCAGCCAACGACAACTGATTCGAACACATTCAGAACCCTCAATCAGAAAACTGAATAAAACGAAGAAAACAACGAAGTCCCAATTCTGCAATTCAAACCTGGAATCGAAGGGGAACCACACCACAACGAAGATCGCCAATCTGATTGCAGCGGTAGAGCCAAAATTCACAACGTATGAAGAGATTGAGAGACAGGGAAGAAGAGAGAAAACTGTCGCTCTGCACCACGATGAAGAGACGCTCCCACGATTCAGATTGATGAGGAAATAAGATTGATGAGGAAATAATGATCGCTAAATGGAAAGGAATAAATAGATAATTCCTTTACTTATTCACTTAATAAAACAATTACCTTAATTGTTTTATGGAAAGACCCTTGCCCTCTACAAATAAAACAATACCGCCGACGTCCCAACTGACAACAAGGAAATAGATAATCCAACTTAGAACAACATTGCAACTGATATAATATAAGGTAGGAATTATACGGGTTATAACATCACCTCTCCCTTAAAAGAATCTCGTCCTCGAGATTAACTCACCTTACTGCTCGAACAGGGAGGGATACTTGGCACGCAGCTCATCTTCGAGCTCCCAAGTCGCTTCACTCTCTAACTGATCTGTCCACTGGACCTTCACCATAGGCAGGGTCTTACTACGAAGCCGACGGACATCCCTGGCTAAAATGCGAGTAGGCACCGCCTCGAAGCTGCAGTCCTCCCTCAACTGAAGTTGGCTGTAGTCGATCACATGAGACGGATCATGCAGATACTTCCTCAACATAGACACATGGAAGACGTTATGCACAGCTGACAAGGATGGAGGCAAGGCTAGACGGTAGGCCACAGGGCCAATCCTCTCCAGAATCTCAAATGGTCCAACGAACCTCGGGCTAAGCTTCCCATGCTTCCCAAACCGGACCACGCCTCTGACCGGCGACACTCGCAGATAAACATGATCTCCAACCTCAAACTCAAGCGGCCTGCGCCTCTGGTCTGCATAGCACTTCTGTCTGCTCTGAGCAACAAGCAAACGCTCCCGAATCGTCCTGATCTTCTCTACTGCTCCCTGCACCAGCTCGGGTCCAACCAAGACCCTCTCCTTCAGGTCATCCCAACAGATGGGTGACCTGCACCTCCTACCATACAACGCTTCAAACGGAGCCATACCAATGCTCGCCTGAAAGCTGTTGTTGTAGGCGAACTCAATCAGAGTCACATGCTGCTCCCAGCTACCTCCAAAGTCCAGACACATGCGCGAAGCATGTCCTCCAAAACCTGATTAGTCCTCTCTGTCTGGCCATCCGACTGAGGATGGTAAGCTGAACTGAACGCTAAATTCGTACCCAAGGCCTTATGCAAACTGCGCCAAAATCTCGAAACAAAACGTGGGTCACGATCAGACACAATAGTAGTAGGCACACCGTGAAGCCTCACTATCTCATCGAGATACAACCGAGCTAAACGCTCCAAACTGAAGGTCTTCTTCACCGGCAGAAAATGAGCAGACTTCGTCAGACGATCGACTATCACCCATACAGCATCACAACCCGAAGGAGTCCTGGGCAAACCCATGACGAAATCCATCCCCACACTCTCCCACTTCCACTCAGGAATGGGGAGGGGCTGAAGCAAACCCGCTGGCCTCTGGTGCTCAGCCTTAATCTGCTGACAGGTCTGGCACTTCGAAACAAACTCGGAGATGTCACGCTTCATCCCAGACCACCAGAACGACTCTCTGAGATCTCGATACATCTTCACCCCTCCTGGGTGAACTGAATATGGCGCTCCATGAGCCTCCTGAAGGATCTCTCTGCGCAGCACTGCATCGTCTGGCACACATACACGGCCTCTGAAACGCAGACAACCATCACTGGAGACACTGAAATCTGAACTCTGATCTGAAGACAGCCCCTCTCTGATCCGACACAAAGCTGAATCTGCCTCCTGACCAACCCGGATCCTGTCGACCAACGAAGACTGAACCTGAAGCGCTGCTATCACACTGGCACTGGCTGGTCTGACTACCCAAACACCCATACGCTGCAGCTCTAAGGCGGACCTCTGGACTCCAGTCAGAGCACAAGCTACACCCGAAGCACCTCTCCGGCTCAAGGCATCTGCAACAACATTCGCTCTACCCGGGTGGTAGAGGATCTCTAAATCGTAGTCATGAAGTAGCTCCAACCACCTCCTCTCTCTCAAGTTCAGCTCCTTCTGAGTGAACAAATACTTGAGACTCTTGTGGTCCGTGTAAACCTTACACGACGCTCCATACAGATAATGCCTCCAAATCTTGAGCGCGAACACACAGCTGCCAACTCCAGATCGTGGGTAGGGTAGTTCTTCTCATAGGGCTTAAGCTGTCGGAGCCATAAGCCACTACCTTACCCTGCTGCATCAGAACACATCCAGTCCCTTATGGGACGCATCACAGAAGACCTCGAATCCCTCGGTCCCAGAAGGCAAAGTCAGAATCGGTGCGGTCGTCAGCCTCTTCTTAATCTCCTGGAAAGCTCTGCTCGCAAGCCTCGCTCCACTCATACTTGACCTCCTTCCTCAACAGACGGGTCAGCGGGGATACAATCTTAGAAAACCCCTCAACAACTTCCTGTAGTACCCGCTAACCCAAGGAAACTGCGAATCTCAGCAACATTCGTGGGCCTCGCCCACTCCATCACAGCTCTAATCTTCTCAGGATCCACTGAGATACCGTCCTTCGAGACCACATGTCCCAAGAATACCACGCGATCAAGCCAGAAGTCACACTTCTTCAACTTAGCATACAGCTCACGATCCTTCAGCGTCTGCAAAACAATCCTCAGATGCTCCTCATGCTCCTCTGCGCTCCTGGAGTACACCAAGATATCATCTATGAAGACCACTACAAACTGATCCAGATAGGGTTTGAAAACCCGGTTCATCATATCCATGAATACTGATGGAGCATTAGTCAGACCAAAGGCATGACTAGGAACTCGTAATGACCATAACGAGTCCTAAAAGCGGACTTAGGCACATCTTCGGCCTTAATCCTCAACTGATGGTAGCCCAACGAAGATCTATCTTCGAGAACACTGTGGCGCCCGCCAACTGGTCAAACAAATCATCTATGCGCGGAAGGGGATAGCGATTCTTGATGGTCACCTTGTTCAGCTCCCTGTAGTCGATGCACAAACGGAAGGTCCCATCCTTCTTCTTCACAAACAGCACTGGCGCTCCCCAAGGCGAAACACTAGGGCGTATGAAGCCCTTATCTAACAGCTCCTGAAGCTGGACCTTCAGCTCCTTCAACTCCGCCGGACTCATACGGTAAGGGGCCCTAGAGATGGGCTGAGTCTCTGGCGCTAAATCGATGGTGAACTCCACCTCTCGCACTGGTGGAAGTCCGGGCACGTCGTCCTGGAAGACCTCCGGGAACTCTCTGACGATCGGGATGCTCTCCAAGCTAGATCCCTCACGCACCTCTGGCAGATAACAAAAAGCCCTGGCAGCCCCTCAAGAAACTGGCTGCCTGCATCGCTGACACAATCACCGGCGCACATGGAACTGCATTCCCAGAGAAAGCAAAGCGAGTCCCGTCTGGCAAGTCGAACACTACTCTCTCTCGCTGCACAATCTATATGGGCATGGTGCTCTGCTAGCCAATCCATGCCCAGGATCACATCAAAACAGGTCATCCGCATCGGGATGAGGTCAGCACAAAAGGTCTTGTCCCTAACTACTATGGGACAAGCCTTACACACAGAATCCAACACACAAGGGGCAACCCCACCTAACGGACTACTCACACATAGGTCTACCTCACTAGGCATAGCAGTCAGTCCAAGATCACCCAATAAATCATAGCAGACAAAGAATGCGTAGCTCCAGAGTCAAACAGACAAAATACATCTCGAGAATGGATCTGGAGATACCTGAGATGACGCGATCACCAGCACGATCACGCTCCCAGCCATAGCATAAACCCGGGCCTGAGTCTGAGGCTTCTTCTGATCGGACCTCGCCCCTGAATCTGAGCCGGTGCCTCTCTCTCCTGAGCCTCTACTAGATGCCTGAGGGCACTGAGCGATCCGGTGCTCCATCGACCCGCACTTAAAGCAGGCACCAGTCTTCTTGTAGCACTCCCTACCAGGATGGGAGCGACCACAAGCCCACACTTCGCCCCAGCTGACGAAGATGAAGAAGCTCCCCGGCGATCTCCATAGGTCTGCTTCTTCTGAGGAGGAGCTCCTTCTTCTGAGGCTCTTCAGCACGCCTCTTCCCCTTATGGTCCTTGCCTGCCTGTCTGCCCCTGATGTCCGCCTCTACCAGCAAGGCGACATCCGCCACATCTCTGAAGGTCCGGTGACGAAGAGGTGTCACCGCCGACCTGATGTCTGGCCTCAAACCGCTCCGAACTTACGAGCCTTCCTATGCTCATCTGGCTCCAGGGCATACTTCGAAAGGGTCACAAACTTCCTCACGTACTCCTCTACGGTCATATCTCTCCCCTGACGCAGCCGGTTATACTCATTGATCTTCTGGTCCTTGTAGACATCCGGATAGAACTGCTTGTTGAACTCCAAGCAGAACTGATCCCAGGTCCAAGGCTGGGGATGTCTACCCATCACCATGCGCCACCACTCCTTCGCCTCCCCCTTGAAGAGGAACGTGGCGAAGTCTACCTTCTGGTCGTCCTCCGACCCCATCACTCTCAGCAGGTCCTCGACCTCAGTAATCCAATGGCTCGCCTCCTGAGGGTCGCCACAGCCGTCGAAAGAAGGTGGCTTTAGCTTCATGAACTCCTGGAGTGCTCGGACTCGGCCTCCCACTGCATTCGCCCCTGCTGGGCCAGCACCACCAGCTCCTCCACCAGCTCCCCCAAGCTGCAGCCATCGTCTGCATCAACTGCGTCACAAACTGCTGCACTACATCCGCAGCATCTCCCTGAGGGGTCACTGGTGTCCTACGAGGAGCCATTCTGAGATACACAAATCCAAAACTTGTCAGAACTAACTCATACTGTCAACCACCGTCACAACTGACTCTCACACAAGCAAACACACCCACAGACACCAAAGAAAGCCAAACCTGGCTCTGATACCACTAAATGTAACACCCCTAAAACCGGCCTAAGAGTTAAGGGTGCTACACGCCGCGTATTACTACCTAATAACGCAAGGCTCTAAAACACTCAAACGTAATAAAGGCCCAAACAAAGTTTACATAAACATTGTAAACCAATGTATTCAAATACAGCGAAGCAAATACCAAAACCCCAAATTCGAGCTGAGTCAGAAACAGAAGTCAAAAGTGTAAGGCCCGAAGGCTACAACATCTCAAAATCAAACTGAATAAAAGCTAAACTATAGCTCCAGAACTTAGATGATCCTCGCTGATCAATCTGCAAAAATGTTAGAAGTAGGGGAATGAGCACACAACTATGCCCAGTAAGCAGCGACCGTCATCAGTAAGGTCGCTCAAAACAATTGAAATCAGAAGAAGGAGAAGATAAATATAATAACCACAATCTCATACGGCTTTCAGAACAAAACAGAGTGGAACTCAAGGGGTTCCCATATCAGAAACAGTCAGAGCACTTAAACAGAAAGGGGACAAAACACAATGCACACACTCAGAAGGGTCGAAGACCCATAGACCATACCAGGTCTCTCGGCAACGCAGAAATGACTCGAAAGAGCCAAAGGGTTCGTCAACCCCACAGAACAGAAAGGGAATGACCCACACTCAGAACGACGTCTACATGGTATACCACGGAATAGCTCGACCCAGCCATTCACGGCTCAGAAACAATGTGCAATGTCCCAAAACAGAAGGATTGCTTAAACAGAAGCAAAGTTGCATTTAAATATGCCAAAACATCATAAATCAGTAGTACAGACATAAGGAATCCAATGCCACAGACGGCACTCAAATCGGAGTTCAAACGAAGAAGTTATGCTGAAAACAGAGGGTGTCCGAACTTGTGTCCTAACGTCGAAGTTCGGACACAAGTCGAGACTCAGAAACCGAGAATGCCAAATGTCCGAACTTGTGTCCGGACATCAATGTTCGGACACAAGTCGAGTTGAAATCAGATAGAGGAATTCAGAATGTCCGAACATCCAAGTTCGGACGGATGTTCGGACGGTTTTACGGAAGAAACGCGGAAGGTCCGACCTTGTGTCCGGACGTCGAAGTTCGGACACAGGTCGAACTTAAATCAGAGAAAAACCTGAGGGTGTGTCCGAACATCTATGTTCGGACAGATGTTCGGACATACCCCGAACTTGAAAATCAGTAAGGCAAAACGCACTGTCCGAACTTCAAAGCTCGGACAGAAGTTCGGACAGTGCGAAAACTGCAAATTTCAGAAGACGAACAGAGCAGAAAAACAACGCAATTCAACACCACGAATTTCCAATTAAGCACACACACCAAATCAGACATTAAAACAGGAAACCATGGGGGTTTAGCCATTCCAAAATCACAACAAACGCTAATAGAATCACACACAAAATCAGATAACGCTCTTGCAACACCCCATGGCTGAACTTCCAAACTGAATCGAGTAACCACCTACCTCAATTAGCAGCAGAAAACAACATCTGAATCAACAAGCGCAACCCGAACAGCTCTCCAACCAGACACGAACACAATCACTGAATTCTCACAACAACGATAATCCCAAATCAGAAACACGGAAGAACCCAAGAACTTGCAATTGCAAAACTGTAACACTCTGCAACACAAACCTGAATCAAGACCGGATGTAGTACTGCAGCAGAAACCCAATCCGAAGGCAGCCAACGACAACTGATTCGAACACATTCAGAACCCTCAATCAGAAAACTGAATAAAACGAAGAAAACAACGAAGTCCCAATTCTGCAATTCAAACCTGGAATCGAAGGGGGAACCACACCACAACGAAGATCGCCAATCTGATTGCAGCGGTAGAGCCAAAATTCACAACGTAGGAAGAGATTGAGAGAGAGGGAAGAAGAGAGAAAACTGTCGCTCTGCACCACGATGAAGAGACGCTCCCACGATTCAGATTGATGAGGAAATAAGATTGATGAGGAAATAATGATCGCTAAATGGAAAGGAATAAATAGATAATTCCTTTACTTATTCACTTAATAAAACAAGTACCTTAATTGTTTTATGGAAAGACCTCCTTGCCCTCTACAAATAAAACAATACCGCCGACGTCCCAACTGACAACAAGGAAATAGATAATCCAACTTAGAACAACATTGCAACTGATATAATATAAGGTAGGAATTATACGGGTTATAACAGGATCACTGCATTGTCGGGATCATTCGCTGCTGCACACCGGTGTAATCTCCTCTGCGAATTGAGGGTAGTGGGGGATGGAATCGGGGTTGTTTGCTCACCCTCGGGGCTTGTTTTTGGTTTCTGTTTTTCGATCTGTTTTGGGTGTGTTGCTTGTGTGATTTCTGCTCGTTTTGCGTTGTTAATCGATTGGCTAAACCCCCGAGGGTACTGATTTACAATTCTGTGAGTTTTGGGTAAGTTGTGATGATTTCTGGTTCTCTTCTGCGCGTCTGTTCTTTCTGGAATTCGACAGTGTTGCTCTGTCCGAACTTCTGTCTGAACATGCAAGTTCGGACAGTTCATCGGGTGCGTTTGTTTTTTTTAAGATTTTGAAGTGTCCGAACATCGGTCCGAACTTGTAAGTTCGGACCCGACGCGAGGATGATTTTCGTGTGAGTTTCGACATCTGTCCGAACTTGCAAGGTCGGACGCAAGTTCGGACACGATGAGAGTTTTGGTTTCTGACTTTCGACTTGCGTCCGAACTTCGAAGGTCGGACGTAAGTTCAGACATCGACGTTTTCTCAACCTCTGATTCTCGGCCTCTGTCCGAACTTGCAAGGTCGGACGCAAGTTCGGACATGCCACTGTTTTGAGGATAACTTCTTTGTTTTAGCTCCGTTTTGAGTTCCGTTTGTGGGGTTGGATTCCCCTACTGTGTGCAAGCTTCTTATGCTGTTTATATGCATTTCCATGCACTTAAGATCTGTTTTGTGAGCTTTTGGGTTTGGGACCTAGTTACTTTGCTTCTAAGCCTTGGATAGTCGGGTCGGGCTGTCCCGTAGCATGCTGCGCAGGAATTCCTTCTGTTTATACTCCTTAGGGTCTCCCTTAGGATGTTAGTTGACCGAAGGGTCTGTTAGCTGTCTCTACGACTTCTGTTGTGGGATCTTCGGATCCATAGGACATTATGTGAGTCCTTCTGTTGTGTTAGCTGGTTACTAGTGTCCCACTCTTCTGTATCTGTTCTGAAAGTCCGACTATGATTTGAAGTGATGTCTGCTCTGCTTCTGTTTTGCGTTTCCATTCTGACTGTTTATAATGACTCTGCCGTCTCCTCTGTTTATAAGTTATTCTGCTGCTTCTGTTTTGAGTAGGCTTCCTTGAGGAAGTCTTCTGCTTGCTGGGCTGTTTAGCTCACCCCTTCTCTTTGCTGCAGATTGAGCTCGTGGGATATTCTCTCTTGTCCCATTCTAGAGCTTCGTTTACTTTATGCTTCTTTAGACTTGGTTTACTATGCGCGTTGGACGCTTTAAAGCTTTTGTGTAGCCTTCGGGCCTTTCATTGTATTTGATTGTTAAGTATTTGGATCTTGTAAACTCTTTTGGTATTTATACAAGTTCGTTATTTAGTTTTGGGTATTGTTTTGCTTAGAGCCTGGCGACGTTAGGTAGTAGACTCGCGGCGTGTAACGGCCTTAACTCCTAGGCCGGTTTTGGGGTCGTTACACGCAGTGCTCAAATTCAGCTTTGATCCCATGGCCTTCTGAAATTGCTGCTAAAACCGGGACAAGAATCTGGAGTCTCTGTCTGAGACTATGGTACGAGGAACACCGTGGTATCTCACAACATTCTTAATATAAGCATCTACTAGCTGCTCCGTAGACCATGTATCCTTTATAGCAATGAAATGAGTAGCTTTGGTGAGTCTATCCACAACGACCCATATCTGGTTCATCCCACCTCTAGTCTGAGGGAGACCTACAATAAAATCCATAGAGATGGATTCCCACTTCCACCCTGGAATCTCCAATGGTTGAACTAAACCACCCATTCGCTTGTGCTCAAACTTGACCTTTTGGCATGTGAGACACTTAGCGACAAACTCAGCTACCTCTTTCATCATTTTGGGCCACCAAAAGTGCTTCTTAAGGTCCTTGTACAACTTATCTCCTCCCGGATTGGTGGAATACGGAGTGGTATAGGCTTCCATCATTAGCTTCTCCTTCAGGTCACCACACTTGTGAGGCACACACAACCTTCCCTTGAATCTAAGACCACCATCGTCATGGATCACGAAATCTTGTGCCTTACCCTCCTGGATCTTTCTTTTAATTTGGTCAAGTTTCACATCTCCATCCTGATTCTTAATGATCTCAGCCTAAATATCTGATGTGGTCATAATACTATACATCTGAATTTCAGCTTCGAATCCCCCAGGCTCCATCATCTCTAAGCCCATGTCACGGATCTCACGAGCTAATTCATCTAAAAAGATTCAAAGAGCATTCACTGAGTGGATCTTCTTTCTGCTTAGAGCATCAGCAACCACATTCGCCTTTCCATCATGGTACTGAATCTCCAAATCATAATCTTTTATCAGCTCTAACCATCTTCTTTGCCTCATATTAAGCTCCTTCTGAGTGAAGATGTACTTCAGACTCTTATGGTGAGTGTAGATTTTGCAAGTAACTCCATACAGGTAATGCCTCCAAATTTTCAAGGCAAACACCACCATGGCTAGCTCCAAGTCATGCGTCGGATATCTTGTCCCATACTCCTCCAACTGCCTGGAGGCGTAAGCTATCACCTTTCCATGTTGCATTAGTACATAGCCGAGCCCAAATTTTGAAGAATCACTGTAAACATCAAACCCTTCTATACTAGACGGCAGAGTTAGAACTGATGCTGTAGTCAGCCTTTCCTTCAAGGTCTGGAACGCCTTTCGACATTCATCACTCCCCTGAAATTTAATCACCTTCTTCATCAAGTTAGTGAGAGGCTTGGCAATCCTCGAGAAGTCTTTCACAAACCTCCTATAATATCCTGCCAACCCAAGGAAGCTTCGAATCTCTGTCACATTGGCCGGTCTGGGATAGTCCCTCACGGCTTGCACCTTTGCAGGTGAAGAGGGCAAAAGTATGACGAGACATAAGGGACAAGACGGTCCAGACCTTAGGTCCCGGTTCAGGCCCCGGGCCTCCTTCAGGACCTTGTTTGGGCTCCAATCTAGGCACCAAGCACCAATCCGGGTCCTAGGCCTCGTGGCCGAGTTCGCATCCCGCATCCAGCACTCTTTGACTGGATCCCGGATCCCGCACTCTATGACCGGATCCCAGATCCCGCACTCTATGACTGGGTCCCGGATCCCGCACTCAGCACTCTAACAACCAGGCGCCACATCCCGCGTCTCGTATTCCGCATCCGGGCTTCATACCCCGTACCTCACACTACCACATGTACAAGGGTTAAGAGATAGACTTCACCCTAGAAAGTGTATAAATAGAGAGAGGGGGGCTCACTTGTGAGGATAACAATAAGAGAAGAGAGAGAAAAACACTAGGAAGCTCTCCAAACTTGTAATACCAAAAGAAGGAATAAAGATATTGTCTAGAAGTGGATGTAGGCCGGATCATTGGCTGAACCGCTATATTTCTTGGTGTTTGGTTTATAGTCTCTCGATGTTAACGTGTAGAACCAAATTATACGTTTTCATTTGGCGCCGTCTGTGGGAAACGAACAACCGACAATGGTAACTGTTATACCCAAAATTTCAACCCCCCCGGAAGAAAGTCTCTACTAATAGGCTAGTAGCAAGAGTTCCCAGTTCGATCGGCACGTTTCAGAGTACTAGGGACAGCTTAGTCATCTCCAGGGGCGTTTTCGTAATTTTTCAAGGCTCCTAAACCCCCTATAGGCTTTCTCTCTCCTCCAAATAAGGGTCAAATCAATTCAAAATGCTTTGAAATTTTAACCCATGATAAAGGATGACATTTGAAGCATAATGGCGTTGGAATTTTGATTTTTCGAATTTCCAATAATTTTCTAGCAATTTCTGATTGAATCTGACGGAAAATTGAATTTAAAAATATCCCAATATCCAAAAAATTCGATTCCACTTTAGAAAAATCAGAAATATCATCCTTTACCCATGTGTAAAATTTTATAATCAAATTCCTTTTGGTAACCCTTGAGCTAAAACGTCGGTAAATCTCGGTTTTTACCGGATTTTTCTATCTTTAAGGAAGCCTATATAAGGAACCTTATCCCGTGATCAAATCAGAACCTCAAGAACTCTAAGCAACCAGAAAACCTAGCCGTCTCATTCTCCTCACGTTTTTACACATCCAAGCACCAAAATCACATCAAAAATCTCTCGAAATCACCACCTAAACACACTTTTCAACTCCTAACACATCAACCATCATCAAACATCAACCAAACCACCTCCAAAACGTGAAGAACATCATCAACAATCAACAACCAGAAGCCCGGGTCGAACTCAATCCGGAACCGGCATCATCGGAGCCTCCGAAGAATCCCAACGTGAAGAATCATCTTGAATTCGAAGGTAAAACAGGTTACAATCCAACTTTTCTGATTCCCCACGACCTTATTAACTCTCTGTTAAATTTTGGGTTCAAACTAACCTTCGTACGCTTCTGTATTGCTGTTTATTCAAGCTTCTGTCCAATAACTTGTTTACCAAGTTTCGTGCATAATTCGAATTCAAATTG
Organism: Limonium bicolor; assembly: GCA_023374045.1. Classification (NCBI taxonomy): domain Eukaryota; kingdom Viridiplantae; phylum Streptophyta; class Magnoliopsida; order Caryophyllales; family Plumbaginaceae; genus Limonium; species Limonium bicolor. Next base: position 118,331,803 of record CM041783.1, read on the forward strand.
AGAACTTTCGATCACTAACGCATTGTACATCTTCCAGGCTACACACCCATAAAATTTGAGTCGAAAACACCTTCGGGAACAGCCTTAACGCCGCCGTCCGAGGGCGGTCCGCACCCACGGACGTCATGTCCGGGGTCCCGGACTCCTTGTCCGTAAGCCCGGACGCCCACGGACGGCGGCGAGATTTTTTAAATTTTAAAATTTAGGTTTTTCTAATAATGTCCGGGCCCACGGACGGCCTGTCCGTGGCCTCGGACTTTACAACTTTCTGTTTTCTGTTTAATTCGACTTTTATTTTCATATAGGTTAACTAGGGTCCGTGGTCTCGGACATTAGGTCCGTGGCCACGGACGGAAACAAAATTTGACCTAATTCTGCCTCCGAAACCCTAGTTTAGGTAATTTTAATTTCCACTTTAATTTTCTGTCAAAAAATGCTAAAAAACAAAAAAACAGAAGCACCGCACTTAGGTTAAAAAGCAACTTTGTAAAAACCGTAATTAAACCAAGTAGAGGAAAAACGACCTAGGAGGGGTAATGAAAGTAATTGAACCCTAATTAAGTCGAATATCAAGCCCCCAAACCCGAACTCTCCTTTCCTAATTTGATCTAGGTTAAAATTAGGTGGCTTCTCGTAATAGGTTCCAGTGAGCTAGCTTAGGTTTTAATAATTATTGTTATATGACATAGTTATTAATCTTAGGCTATAAGTGGACCTAAAACCCGATTAGATCCTAATCAACTTTAATCAACATAGGATAGGGGTTTAAAATCGAGGCTCACAGACTGGCGACTCTGCTGGGGAAAAACTTCTTAATTTTAACTTGTTTTAATTTTAAGAAAGAGGGCTTAACTCGAAAATGTTTATTTATGGCTTTATTACTTTGTTCGTTTACTTTTGTGCGCACTTTAATTTTCTACACCTTTGCATCATATGAGAGCGAGGGTCCACCTAAACCAATTTCACCCCGGGACCCGTTTGAGGGTCCCCTGTCAGGGACTCACACCTTTTAGGTGATGTGAATAAGCGGGGGAAAAGAGGAGGGTGTCGTCTAACCACACCCCCTTAATACCTGGGCTTTAGCCCCAAGCGTTTTCCTGGCAGTGTCCTTACCTAGCCCATTGTTTGGTCAGTCAAAGACCCGACCGTAGACGCACACCTTCAGGTGATGTGAAAAAAGTGGGGAAGCCCAAAGAGAATAGCGTGCAAGCCCTATTCCTTTGAGGTGACCTGGGCCCATGCCCCAAGCACCTCTCCGGATCGATCCATACCCGTTTGGATTTAAACGTCTAGTGAGGACATGTTGAATTTGTGTGGGCCTTGTTTGCTTGTATGATCGGCCCATTACTCATCCTACAGATTGATAGGAACTTCTCCTACATTAACCTAGCCCAGCCCGAATTGGCAGCTCTATTTGTTTGCGGCCCGAGGTCCTGTTTGGTTTAATATGTGAGTCATTCGGGCTTCGGCCCAAAAGCTTAGACTTAGGTGATTTCTCTTCTGGCCCAATTCGAATTATCCATTTAGTTCTAGGCCCATGAAAAACAAATCCACCTCAAGCAGTTCATGAAAATCCATCAGGCCTTTCCGTTTCAAGGTTTATTCTAGTCCAGGAAGACTTTCCACTTGGGCTTTGGCCCAAAGTCCTAGGTATAGGTATCATCTTCTAGGCCCAATCAGAACCACTCGGCCCAAATTCCAATTCACATCTAGGACATGGTTTAAAAATCATTTCGGCCCATGCGCCCTATTTCTAGCCCAAACACATTCTGGCCCAGGTGTCAAATTCTCAAAACATTCTGAGTACCGCATTCATAACTCACTTCATCTGGGCCCACAGACCAATTCATAGTTTTGGCCCACGAACTTTGCTCTCAATCCAGAATTTTGGCCCATAACATAAAACATTCGAATCCCAGATAGTTTGTGCAACCCATTCATTCTAGTTTCTGGCCTCAAGGCCCAACAGGGTCATCAAACGAATCTTAGGCTTCAAGGTTTCTCTCTCGGCCTAGAGGCCCATTCATAATCCATGTGGCTTCCTTCGGCCCGTTTGCTCCACTTCCACGTTAAGGGTATTCAGGCCCACACATCCGCTCTAACCTAGGGATCACTCTAGTCCATGCACTTCACTCTCAGTTTGGAAGAGATTCAGGCCCTAGTTCCTCCTACATAACCCATAGGCATTCCTAGTTCAAGTACTTCGTGGAGCCTACTAAGAGTCCAAGAAGAAGTCGATCACAGTCATCTTAGCGATATCCCGGCGGTCAAGAGCTCGAGTCTTCAGCATGCCGACTTCAGATGGTTCAGCAGGATTCGGATTCAACAGAAATTTTAGGGTTCCCATGCATTCTACTGCATAACCTGCCATAACATTCATATTTCAAATGCACCTCTCATATTTTTCAAAGAATGATCGTTTTCAAACCACTAATAAGAAGCATCGATTTTGTTGAATCATCTTCTTCCTCATGTTCACAAATGAATGACTTTTTCAAGTCTAAATGATAACACAAAAAAAAGGTTTTGTTTCACACAAGTTTCTTTTGAATGGTTCATGAATTAATTATTTCACGACAATGGAACACAAAGACTTGTATTTTGTTTCTGAATTTTGAGCATGCCTTACCAAACCGCACAACTCACCACATAATATCCAAACAACCCACAATGAGGTTCAAGGCCCACATCTATCAAACTGTTGTCACGAACCCCAAATCAATACTGGGGGCAATCTGAGTTTAGAATCATTGTCTTCGAATCTTTTGTTTAAACGTGTGAACTAGTCTCTGAGTGAAATTCGCGAGAGTGTCTTGAGCGGGAAAACCATGAGTGAACGAGCGTGTCATTTTTACACGACTCCGGCGAGACCACATTCAAAGGTGAGGAAAACGGCATAACTCTGACCGAAGGAGATAATTTGTAAATTTACTCTTAGACCTGTGAAAAGTAACAAAGAACGGATACACAATTATCAGGAATGACGAAGCACCTAGGTACAGCACCACATAGCCAAAAGCTTGTGAACCCTGACGTTAAACCCTAGGCACCCCTGCTGAGCCTTTCATATATCCCTTTTCGATATTATGAACTCCACAAAATAACCCAGCCAATGATGAATGTCTGACCCGGTGACCAAAGGAAGCAAGGAGCCCGAGTCTCGGATAACATCTTCATCAGTTCAAAGAAGCAACTCCCTATCAGCATGACGAAGCAATCCGTAAATGGTCCCAGAGTGACACAGGATCCAAAGAGCTCACACCAAAACAGCTCTCGAAGCCCAAAACCGGGAAACACAAGAACCCCGAAGGCAAAGTCAATAAAGGATAAAACAAAAAGGCAAACCCGAAGTGCCTCAAAGAAATCCAAATGACAAAAAGAGAAATAGTGTAAAGGACAACCTCAAAGGTCCAGGTCCAGAAGCTCGAAAACAACGTCAACACGAAGCAGCTAGATGACTTCAAGACAAGGAAGATGAATCTGAGAGAAGACACAAGTTGCAGCTTTGGTCACCCATTTAAGCTCCACATACCTCAAATATCCCTCCGTAACCCCATCATTTTTCATCGCACCCTACGGCCACGTTATAAGCTTTAAAGACTTCCGACTTGATAGTTGTGTGTCCAATCACGTGAAAGTAACAGATCAAATGCGTAAATCCATCAAACGTCGAATTCAATGGTCTAAAAGTTATGACCATGAGCGAGAAATGAGTGCATACACCAAACACGTCGAGTGTAGGTTAGGAAGCACCAAATCAGAACATAAGCCTTGACCCTGTAAGGACGAGACTCATTCGCACGTTTAATCAAAGAAAATACCGGGGGCAATCGATCGTCCCAATCGATTTGCATGAACTCTAGCTCAGATTGTCCTAAGGAAAAATACTGGGGGCAATTGTTGGTTCCAACAATTGCCATGACAACACCAATTGAAACCCAAAGCATGAGCACCACCATCCTACCAAAGGCACACATAAGCCCTTACCTCCACATCAAACACCTCAGGCACACATAAGCCCTTACCTCCATCAAACACCTCAGGCCCACATAAGCCTCTACCTCCACATCAAACACTTCAGGCCCACATAAGCCTTCACTTCCACATAAATTCCATGGCCCGTCATAAGCCCTACCACCACTGAAAGAGCCCCGCAAACAAAAAAACCTATACTCTCACAAGCGGCACGTTCATCTTCTTTGAAACAAAGTGCAAGTCTGAAATCTTTAGTCAGGAAATGATAATTTCACTTTCCATTTCAGTAGAAAGATTTTCCTTTAAACATTGTCATGTTTGGCACCTTTTTCAACAATTTCTTGTCCTACACGATTTTCCTTCAAACACTTCGGTTTCATAAATCTACATCATCGCCATGTTTGGCATATTCCTAGCAATTTCTTGCTTTCAACCAACCTACATCATCGCCATGTTTGGCATATTCCTAGCAATTTCTTGCTTTCAACCAACCTACATCATCGCCATGTTTGGCATGTTCCTAGCAATTTCTTGCTTTCAACCAACCTACATCATCGCCATGTTTGGCATATTCCTAGCAATTTCTTGCTTTCAACAACTACATCATCGCCATGTTTGGCATGTTTCTTTCTTGCTTTCAACAAATCTGCATCATCGCCATGTTTGGCATGTTTCTTGCTTTCAACAAATCTGCATCATCGCCATGTTTGGCATGTTTCTTGCTTTCAACAAATCTGCATCATCGCCATGTTTGGCATGTTTCTTGCTTTCAACAAATCTGCATCATCGCCATGTTTGGCTTATTCCTAGCAATTTCTTGCTTTCAACCAACCTACATCATCGCCATGTTTGGCATGTTCCTAGCAATTTCTTGCTTTTGACAAATTAGCATATCATCCCCATAGCATCATCACCTTTTATACTTCAGGTTCCCGACACCTTATAATGCTCGGCGTATTCCATTCGAATTCAGGTTCCCGACACCTTATAATGCTCGGCGTATTCCGTTCAACTTATGGTTCCCGACACCTTATAATGCTCGGCGTATCCCGTTCAACTTATGGTTCCCGACACCTTATAATGCTCGGCGTATCCCGTTCAACTTATGGTTCCCGACACCTTATAATGCTCGGCGTAATCCATTCAATTTCAGGTTCCCGACACCTTATAATGCTCGGCGTAATTCATTCAATTTCAGGTTCCCGACACCTTATAATGCTCGGCGTACCCCATTCAGTCTCAGGTTCCCGACACCTTATAATGCTCGGCGTATTTTATTCACTTTCAGGTTCCCGACACCTTATAATGCTCGGCGTATTCCAGGTTCCCGACACCTTAAAATGCTCTGTGTATTCCATTCAGGTTCCCGACACCTTAAATGCTCGCGTATTCCAGGTTCCCGACACCTTAAAATGCTCGGTGTATTCCATTCACTTTCAGGTTCCCGACACCTTATAATGCTCGGTGTATTCCATTCACTTTCAGGTTCCCGACACCTTAGAATGCTCAGCGTACTTCATTCCTTTATAGGTAGTCAACGCCTTAGAATCGCTTGACATTACTTCATCTTTTAGGTTGTCAACGCCTTAGAATCGCTTGACATTACTTCGTCTTTCAGGTAGTCGATGCCTTAGAATCGCTTGACATTACTCCATTTGCATCATTTTAGGTAGTTAACGCCTTAGAATAGCTTGACATCATTTTCATCACCTTAGGTAGTCAGCGCCTTAGAATAGCTCGACACAACTTGCTAGATTTCAAATGGCATACGAGGTCTTTTAGGATCCATAATTTTGGGGTATCACTCAAGCATCAACTAGTCTTTTCATCTTCATTACAAAGCCTAGTTGACGGGGGGCAATCTGTTATACCCAAAATTTCAACCCCCCCGGAAGAAAGTCTCTACTAATAGGCTAGTAGCAAGAGTTCCCAGTTCGATCGGCACGTTTCAGAGTACTAGGGACAGCTTAGTCATCTCCAGGGGCGTTTTCGTAATTTTTTAAGGCTCCTAAACCCCCTATAGGCTTTCTCTCTCCTCCAAATAAGGGTCAAATCAATTCAAAATGCTTTGAAATTTTAACCCATGATAAAGGATGACATTTGAAGCATAATGGCGTTGGAATTTTGATTTTTCGAATTTCCAATAATTTTCTAGCAATTTCTGATTGAATCTGACGGAAAATTGAATTTGAAAATATCCCAATATCCAAAAAATTCGATTCCACTTTAGAAAAATCAGAAATATCATCCTTTACCCATGTGTAAAATTTTATAATCAAATTCCTTTTGGTAACCCTTGAGCTAAAACGTCGGTAAATCTCGGTTTTTACCGGATTTTTCTATCTTTAAGGAAGCCTATATAAGGAACCTTATCCCGTGATCAAATCAGAACCTCAAGAACTCTAAGCAACCAGAAAACCTAGCCGTCTCATTCTCCTCACGTTTTTACACATCCAAGCACCAAAATCACATCAAAAATCTCTCGAAATCACCACCTAAACACACTTTTCAACTCCTAACACATCAACCATCATCAAACATCAACCAAACCACCTCCAAAACGTGAAGAACATCATCAACACATCAACCAGAAGCCCGGGTCGAACTCAATCCGGAACCGGCATCATCGGAGCCTCCGAAGAATCCCAACGTGAAGAATCATCTTGAATTCGAAGGTAAACAGGTTACAATCCAACTTTTCTGATTCCCCACGACCTTATTAACTCTCTGTTAAATTTTGGGTTCAAACTAACCTTCGTACGCTTCTGTATTGCTGTTTATTCAAGCTTCTGTCCAATAACTTGTTTACCAAGTTTTGTGCATAATTCGAATTCAAATTGAGAACTTTCGATCACTAACGCATTGTACATCTTCCAGGCTACACACCCATAAAATTTGAGTCGAAAACACCTTCGGGAACAGCCTTAACGCCGCCGTCCGAGGGCGGTCCGCACCCACGGACGTCATGTCCGGGGTCCCGGACTCCTTGTCCGTAAGCCCGGACGCCCACGGACGGCGGCGAGATTTTTTAAATTTTAAAATTTAGGTTTTTCTAATAATGTCCGGGCCCACGGACGGCCTGTCCGTGGCCTCGGACTTTACAACTTTCTGTTTTCTGTTTAATTCGACTTTTATTTTCATATAGGTTAACTAGGGTCCGTGGTCTCGGACATTAGGTCCGCGGCCACGGACGGAAACAAAATTTGACCTAATTCTGCCTCCGAAACCCTAGTTTAGGTAATTTTAATTTCCACTTTAATTTTCTGTCAAAAAATGCTAAAAAACACAAAAACAGAAGCACCGCACTTAGGTTAAAAAGCAACTTTGTAAAAAGCCGTAATTAAACCAAGTAGAGGAAAACGACCTAGGAGGGGTAATGAAAGTAATTGAACCCTAATTAAGTCGAATATCAAGCCCCCGAACCCGAACTCTCCTTTCCTAATTTGATCTAGGTTAAAATTAGGTGGCGACTCGTAATAGGTTCCAGTGAGCTAGCTTAGGTTTTAATAATTATTGTTATATGACATAGTTATTAATCTTAGGCTATAAGTGGACCTAAAACCCGATCAGATCCTAATCAACTTTAATCAACATAGGATAGGGGTTTAAAATCGAGGCTCACAGTAACCACGATTCATCCACGATCCAAAAGAAATGCTACCGGAAAGCCGATTCGATCGATAAGATTAAGAATAATATCTACGGGAAAGATCAACCTCAAGATCGATTCACCTGCTTTTCATCTTCACATCGTTTACAGCTCAATTTCAAACAACTAGCGACAGAAGAAAAGATTGGGAGATCTAAAAGCTCTTTCTAGAAATTTCTTATTGTATATTGAAGCTTAAGGAGATACGATCACAACATTATCAGATCGATCGCACTCGAACCAGTTCTCACCATTCGAAATCATCCTTTTTCTACACAAATCAGAAGCAACATCAAAATCCGTCAACAAATCCAGATTCTGAAGGGAGCTCGATCGGAAAGGGAAGCATAAACTGGAAACTCTAAATCTAAAAAGTTACTCTCACGACGATGAAGCACGAATCGGTCACGATGGTACCCCATCCACAAAAGTCTGTCTCAACAAAATCAAAACAGATCCCTAGAGCTTCCCAGCATTCAAAGGTTGAGGAAAAAGAAGGGGAGGTCGAGAAACTTCACCAAATTCGTTCGAAGAATTTCCCGGGAGTCTACAAGCCGCATCGTCAACTACATTCTCTTCTGAGCCGCGTCAATTACATCGCTCGATTGAATCAAGACCTGAGGAAGTAACAAAAGTAGGAAAAAAGCAAGAATATGAACGTAGCGAAGGAATCTTCGGCCGCTGAGGCTTCGAAGTGATGATTCAACTCATTAATGCAGAAGAAGATTACTTCCAAAATAAATTCCTGATCAAATTCAAATACACGAAGAGAACGGCGAAACCTACTCTCCCTAAATTATCAATTATTGCACTAAGTTACATCTCAATTCAAGTACTGATTGAACCTAAGCTAACTGCACCTCACTCAAAAGCAGGAGCGCAGCTGAAAAATTCCAGGCCCGACGACGATCGAAGCAAGATCCCAGTCGGAAGCAACCGGGCAGTGTTTCTCATCCGAGACTGGGTGACGTTCTATTTGGAGACCAGGCGGTGTTCCAGTTCAGAGACTGGGTGACGTTCTATTTGGAGACCAGGCGGTGTTCCAGTTCAGAGACTGGGCGGCGTTCTGGTTCAAGACCGGGCATAAGGAACCATAAAGGGGAGGAATTCAAGGAACCACAACCGGCGATGAGAATTTATGAGGATTCTCTACAAGGAAGATAGCCAAGCTCCCCACATTTTAGGCCAGACCAGCAAGATTATGCCTAAACATTGATGACAGACAAAGTCCCAAGTCGAGGTCGGAAGCATAAAGGGGAGAAGAAATTGACCTAGCGCTCCGAAGCTTCAGACCTGTTGAAACTAGATTAGATGCTTGTTACTTCAACTCTCTGCTCTTCTGATTTCTTTACTTACGAATGCTGCTCCTTGAAATCATTTCCTCGATCAAAAACTTAATAATGTTTCTTAACAGTAATCCAATCGAATTCTCAGTAGCTAGGAATCATGGGAGACGTTGCATTAGCGAGTCGAATCAAACAATTTCATCCTTTCTTGGTCCAAAAAGATCGACAGAACCGGGCGCGACATCGTCTTGGTCAGTAATCGGAAGCTCCTTGACCTGAAGCCGGATGACAACGACCGGAAGCTAACGACCGGAAGCTCCTTGACCTAAAGCCGGATGACAACAACCGGAAGCTCCTTGACCGGAAGCCGGATGACAACGACTGGAAGACGGATGACAATGACCGGAAGCCGGATGACAACGAACGGAAGCTCCTTGACCAGGCAAAATTCTAGGCAGTGGCGCTATTAACCAGGCCACAACCTCCCCGATCGGGCAACACATAGGATGACCGGGCAGCGATTCTCTTCAAAATGACCGGCCGATGTCAAAGCAACCAGTCGACAACCTTCAAAAGGAAGATACGAGGAATTCCAGAATTTCCATGGAGAGTAAACTCGGAGCAGGTTCATCCCACTGTTCTTTTCTTTCAAAATCCCTTCTTCTCAAGAAACAAGGTAACAATTCTGAACTTGGTTTCTGTTTATAACATAGATTGCAATTTCCTCTGCGATTAAAGCATAATGACTCATCGTATTGTCCCAGTCTCTTATATAACCGTTTGAAAACTCTCCAGCATTCTCTAAAAATATTCATGTATGCACTATCTGGCATATGAAATCACGTATGTGCACCTTAGTCTTAAAACTGTTTAGTCCGCCACATAATTTAGACAGTTGATGGGGTCGAGCAGCTAATAACCTAAGTATCCTATGATGCTATTACTGATAAGGATACACAAGCAGCTATCATCTGATTTTCTGTTGGAGCTTTTTGCGTGAATCTAGTCACTGAATTGGCTGGCTATTTTGGAAACCTTTTAATATCGCATTGCCATATTTCAAAGCCATTCACAAACAAACTCTACAAATCTATTTTACCACTGTTTGTTTCTTCATCTTTGAAGTGACTGATATGTCACTATTTACAGAGTTGATGCGGTCAATAGGCCTAAGCGTAGTAAAATCTATTTAAATTGGCAATTTCTTTGCTGTCCTGTATCTCTTACATGAACAAACCTTGTTGTGTTTAATTGACTTTAAAATAGCATGGTTTGTAATTCTCTACTGCATTCTTGTCGGCCACCTGCTGTTGATGGTTTCTCTGCTTTTCCAAGAAGCACATATTGGTTCCTTCAAAAGGTTATGTTATTGCTTTTACAAAACAAACTAATCTCAGCTATCATTGTATGCCATTTCAGTCTGCTTGATCGTTTACCTCGTTTAAATTCAGTTGTACCACCCTAGTTTATACTGCCCAGTTCGGTTATACAAGCAAATGCTCACTTTTTTACCATATTATTTGGCTTCCAAAACCACTATTTGATCAAGAGATCCATTCTAGCGAACGCATAACTTCCAAATTAAATCTTTTTGTTTTACTGATGCGACTCAACTTCACTGTGTAACTATCGGGGTAATATCTGTTTGCTTCTAACAATAAGAAACACGTAGCCATTTGCTCAAGTGTTCTGCCTGATTTTTTATTCTGTCATTAGATTTAACTGGAAAGGGTTCATAAGATCATTCTGCTGCTACATGTACGTCTACCATAGCTTTATTTTGCCACTATTGTGAAACTGTCAAAAAACAAAATCTGATAAAAAATCAACAAGGAACTATGGTATGGTTATGTTCAAAATTTCATACACTACCGCGTGGGTAGATAGATCGATTTAAACCTGATAAGTTTGCTCCTCATTTTACTACCGTTTATACTACCGCTATGATTAGCTTTTAACCTAAATTCTTCATGGTTTTAAGACCTAAATTTCTGCTGTGAAAATTTGAGAAAATACGCATCTGCACTGCTAAGTAATAGGCTTGCGTCAGTAGTTTTGTAATGCTGCACCTGTTTTAGTTATTGCTCTGTTTTTGGAAACTTAACAAGACTACTAGTGAATATAGTTTTACTTGGCTTGAATGGACCATACTACAGCAGCTTGCTCTCATAAAGACACTTGATTCTTGTTTCTGTTTTACTAATCTTTATGTTGAATGTTTTTAGCCGATCCATTTGTTATTAATAAGGAACTGTTTAGAAGTTACACTGTTCTTGCTCCTAAAATCTTATATTATACTTCCAGCAACATCTTTCAAAGAAAGTAGGAGTGCAGAGCATGATCTTCGTTCTTTGTCATCCATTATTTCATTAGTTCAATATACCTTGATTCATTAGTTTGCATCTTTACGTTCTTTAAAACTTTATATAAACATTTGCGGAACGTTCTTCTAAAAAAGTTTTCTCAATATAAACTAGCTTTGAGTTGGAGCATTATGGCCAAATTTTGCGATGTGCTATACACACTGGTTCTGTAATATTACTCAACTCTTGATATATGCTACTTCATTAATAGTTTGCAGCTGTCCTACTGGCACAACATAGGCAAGCTGCCTTAAAAATGTTCTTTTTAATTCTGCAAAACCTTTTACGGCTGAGTAAACTAAACACCAACACTGCTGCAGTCACTTTGAAATGATCTGTTAAGTCTTCGATGCTCTAAACTAAATCAAGGAAAGGGGTGCAAAACGTTCTCAATTTAAAACCCATGTCTGCTGCTACATTCTTTGCTCAATTCTTCGGTATTATCTTGGTATTTCTGATAAGTCGGTACATGTTCTCTTTAACAATTTTAAATCTATCTTGGCAGATCCCTTGGCTGTGATTATTTCTTCATCGATGTTCAAATTTAATCTCTGTCTATTCTGTACTTTCTTGAATTAATTTTGGGTGCCCTGGCCAAAACCTGCTGTAAAAGGTTCTTTTTTATCGCTTACTGATGGTTATCAGGTTTATCCTGTCAATAGACTGGGGACATAAAGTCTGTTTCTTCAATAGTAACAATACATTGCATGTTTAGAGTAACGTAGCCAAACATATTGACTTGTTTAAAAATCAAATTGCTTGACCGCTTAGCATAAGGTAACAGCTGCAGTACGCATACCCCCTGTTATTACTCAGCAATAATTTAGTTTTCCATCTTTTAATCTCAGCACAATTTAGCTGTCGTCTTACTTCGCTGTCTTTAAACACTAATGTTGCTACATTAATTGACAATTCATTCCCTGTAACTGTTCATATTGTTATGATGGTTGGATCACTTTAGCAGCTTGCAATTCCTATAGTCATGATCCAATTTTGACTGCTATGTTATCTACTCTAACTTGTAGCGGCTTAGAACTGGCAATCTAAGCTTCTTTCTCTATTCTTGCTATCACATTCTGGAAATTATGATTATGCATTCTTAAGCTGATATGTATACGGTCCACATAAAATTCTCTTACCTTTGATTACTATGACTATATGGTTAACTATCAAGAAAACCTCGCTCATTTGCCTCGGCAATTTTAGAGTTCTCAAATCAGGGTTATTTTTGTTTTCTTGCTCTGTTGCTTATGGTTCAAAAGTTTTTGCCGCACAATACATTTGTTTCCCCTCATTTTGTCGCTATTTATACTGCAAGCTGCCTGCTACTATGAAGTATTATGCTATCATATTTACAAGATTGATCCACAGTTGTTTGGTACACCCTCTCAGTATTGTAGAACCTGATTCAGCTTTATCCCGATAATTCTAAACATTGCTTCTAAGTCGTCTAAAACTGCTACGCAATACGCCATTTTTAGAGCCGTCTGCCTCGTTTACTACGTATCAGTCTTTGCTTTAAACATTATTATTTGTTCCCAATGCTTTTTCAAGCAGTCTGAGCATGTTGTAGTTTGATTAAATGACTTTTAAGTGCTTTGGTTAGTCTACTTCAGGGAAGCCGATTTAAGCAGTTTAACGGCCTTTGAATAAGGCTGATTCTCTATCTAACAGTAACTGCCGCTGCCCTGATTACTTTACATAACATCTTAAAAGATATTTACAGCTGTATATATTAATGATTGCATATAATTATTTCAACAAGTATGTTAAGCAATTCTAAAAGCTTTGTACCCTTTTTTTCCGAATACACGTGATACCGTTTTTGACAGGTTTTAAGCAATTTCATGTTAGCACTGCTGGGGTTGAAAAACCTACAATATCAAGGAGGGTGCATTTTAGTTTAAGGGTCAAAGGTAAAGGCCTGTATACTCTATACAAGAAATTGTTACAGGAATTCAAAGCTCGACAGAGAACAAAAACAAAAAAGTAAGTAAGGGGAAATCGCAACTTCAAGCTACAGGCTGTTTTGCAAACAGAAATCCTAGAGGTATGATGATATGAGTCTATCTTCTGCTTGGATCTTATGTCTCTTCAACCTATACCTTCTCAAGAAGTAAGGTACAATCTAAAACTGTTCTAAAATTGAAAATGATAAGTTACAAATTTGCTAGCTGCCTTCCTTTCTGTCTAATGACAGATATTTATGCTGATAGTTTTGCTTGATCTGAACTTAGATTCCTGCTCATTTACTTCCGCACTTCCTATCAGAAAAGGAACTTTTCATAAGCTAAAGACGATACAATTATTAGGATCAAAAATCTAAAATTCATTGAGAAATTACTTGTGAATAAATCTTGCTCGTATGCCTCTGTTTACTGCTGCCACATTTCCGATTCAAACAAAGTGTCGCTAAGTTTTTCAGCTTCGTTTAGATCCTGGGTTGCTTCTGATTGTTGTATTGGTTTATATGCCACATGGGGACCATTTTGGCTCACTTACTACAACAGTTCTTCTAGACAAATTTGGAATACATGTCACTTCTGTCTCTATTTGAAGCCACAAATAACCTCTTTATTTTCTGATCCTGTTTTCGCTTAAGTAAACCATGTGTACCCCTGTTATGAACTAATATAAGTTTGTACAGTACTAATAGTTATCCGCTTCTTTTATGCTATTAGAATGAACGTCTCCTGCCTGGTTTTAACTGCTGTCATAGACCTCGTTTCAGCAATTTACCATCTATGGACATGCCTTATCCTTGCCTCCGTTTAATCTCAGTTATTAAGCCACAGTATGTTGCATTGTCGCACCTGCTTTTGTTGGGTTTAGTTGAACCTTGTATAAGTCACTTATGGACAGAAAAGATCGATACAATGCAAGCCCCTTCCTGTTACTATCTATATTGGATAATGCTGATTCCCTACAGTTTGGTCTTATGAATACAGCTCACTCTTTAACTGCTTTATTTGCTGCCTAATTTTTGTCTGAATTTTTGAGCTATTGCATAGCCCACCCATAGGTTTCTCTCTCTACTGCTCTAAAACTGTCAAGAAAAAGGGCATATCATGAACGCTTAGGATCTGAGAAACCAACCCGAATTAAGTTATGGTTTATGGCAATGTTATAAGCATGTTTGTTCCTGTTCTAGCTTGGCCATTTAAGCCCTGATCGTGTGCTAATGATCAGCCTGAGATATCATGAATAACAAACCCATGCTGCATCTGAACTTTGCTGCTTCATAATGATTATTCTCAGCAGTCCGTAGTAACAATATTATGCTTACCTTGCTCCTACTTTATGCTGCCATGAATGGATACTGTTTCAGCAATGCATTTGTCCCTAATAAGGTTTATTTGCTTCCACTTTCACCACTGATTTAATCCGCCCTAGTCGAATCTGTTTTAGCTGGGCTTGTGTGCTACTTCAATGAGTTGCATTTTCAGCAGTTTAAGTCCTTTAAAATGAGTTTTACCTGACAAGAGTTTATGGTCAATTCTTATGTTGTTCTGTGCACCATGACATTGGTAGATTAACTCAATCTGAATCAAGTTTATGCTCTTTCTTCTCAGTACGATGAAACCCAAAAACTCGCTGAATAAGTTCTTACGAGGTAGGCAATGATAGGCCATTATTTTTGTTGCCACCAACACTTGCATTCTACAGTTTCGCTTCTGCTTACAAGTCTGTAAAGCGTGTTCTTTTATGCTGTTCATTGGCCCCTTTTATGCCTTGTTGAAATCTGTTACGAAATGAATGGTGCAAAATTAAAGTTGCTCTATCAAAGTTCCATACTATTGCACAGATGCTTACAACATTATGTAAACCGGCAAAAATTAAGCTTTCAGTTGTGGCCAAATTCTTGGGCTAAAGTTTACACTATTTTTTACACTATTGCATTACTCATGGCATAGATTGATCCATGAATGATTTGCTTATGCCTCTGCACTATCTTCTGGCCAGAGCGAACAAATAGCTCGAAGCATTTGCTGTTCTAAAAGAACACTAGTGTCATCCTTCTACATCATGAAAAATTATAGCTATAGACCGGCCCCTATGCACCTATGTTGGATGTATTCGTATCATGATGTATTTAACTTAGCTTTAATTAAAGCTCAGTTACAAGTTTGTTTGCTATCCTCATTATTGCCACTCAGGTATATGGCTACTAGATCATGATTTCAAAAGTACTAATACATATTTGAAGGAATTGTAGGTAGGTACCTATTTACCAGGGGATTGATCACCCCCTGAAGGATTCAAAGAAAGCAAGGACAAAGGCCATCGAGCCAAGAAAAGAAAAAGCACATGAGACTCCTACAGGCTATCATGCCTTGAAAGTAACACCTACAGGCTATCATGCCTTGAAAGTAACACCTACAGGCTATCACGCCTTGAAAGTAACACCTACGGGCTATCATGCCTTGAAAGTAACACCTACAGGCTATCACGCCATGAAAGTAACACCTACAGGCTATCATGCCTTGAAAAGTAACACTTTGGGTTGAAATGAAACCCGGCCGCAGAGCCACCTTGGGTTGAAAAGAAACCCGGCCATCAAGCCAACCAAAAACCCACCTCTGGACCCATCAGGAGCTCTGGTCGCCTGTAATGGGTGAAATTGTTAGGTATGGGACGCCATACCATACTTGAATCACAAGTACCATCCTTTGGCTAGCATAAGCAAAGTTGGGAAAATATATTATCTATGTTCTCCCTTTAAGGGAATTCTCATCCTTTGGCTAGTATAAGCAAAGATTTAATCATCTTATTATTTTACCCCTTCAAAAAGGGAATTGTCTCAAAGATTTATGTCCCAGAATTTCCAATTTATCAGCAGTAAAAACGCTTGTGGGACTTTGACTGTATTAATTATACCAGAACTTTTTGTAAGTTCATTTTTTCTTTGTAAAGGTTAAAGAAAAAGAACTTATGGGACTAGGAGATAGGAGAAAGAAAAGGTACAAAGCATGTAAATTTTTATCTTCTTTTTGTAAGTTCCACTTTTTTAAAGTGCCCAAAAGTAGAAGTTGTGGGACTGATGAAGAGGGCAAAAGTATGACGAGATAGAAGGGACAAGACGGTCCAGACCTTAGGTCCCGGTTCAGGCCCCGGGCCTCCTTCAGGACCTTGTTTGGGCTTCAATCTAGGCACCAAGCACCAATCCGGGTCCTAGGCCTCGTGGCCGAGTTCGCATCCCGCATCCAGCACTCTTTGACTGGATCCCGGATCCCGCACTCTATGACCGGATCCCGGATCCCGCACTCTATGACTGGGTCCCGGATCCCGCACTCAGCACTCTAACAAGCAGGCGCCACATCCCGCGTCTCGTATTCCACATCCGGGCTTCATACCCCGTACCTCACACTACCACATGTACAAGGGTTAAGAGATAGACTTCACCCTAGAAAGTCTATAAATAGAGAGAGGGGGGCTCACTTGTGAGGATAACAATAAGAGAAGAGAGAGAAAAACACTAGGAAGCTCTCCAAACTTGTAATACAAAAAGATGGAATAAAGATATTGTCTAGAAGTGGATGTAGGCCGGATCATTGGCTGAACCGCTATATTTCTTGGTGTTTGGTTTATAGTCTCTCGATGTTAACGTGTAGAACCAAATTATACGTTTTCAGCAGGGTCTACAGAAATTCCTTCACTGGTCACCCCATGGCCTAAGAAAGAGACTTTGTCTAACCAAAACTCGCATTTGGACAATTTTGCGTACAACTGGTTATCCCTTAAGATCTGCAAAATCTTCCTCAAATGTTCTTCATACTCCCCAACAGTCGTAGAGTATACCAGGATGTCATTAATGAAGACCACAACAAACTAATCCAAGGACCAAATATCCTGTTCATCAAATCCATAAAGACTGCAGGAGCGTTAGTTAGCCCGAAAGGCATCACAGTAAATTCAAAGTGCCCATACCGAGTTTTGAAAGAAGTCTTTGAAATGTCTTTCTTTGTGATCCTCAACTGGTGATACCCTGATCGCAGGTCAATTTTTGGGAAAACTCCAGCTCCCCGTAACTGGTCAAACAAGTCATCTATCCTAGGGAGTGGAAACTTATTCTTCACTGTCACTCGGTTCAGCTCTCGGTAATCAATACAGAGCCTTAAGCTTCCACCCTTCTTCTTCATGAAAAGAACTGGTGCCCCCCCGGGTGATACACTTGGACGGATATACCCCTTGTCTAAAAGCTCCTCTAATTGGGCTTTCAACTCTTTCATCTCCGCGGGTGCCATCCTATAGGGTGCTTTGGAGATTGGTCCAGTACCAGGCACTCAAACGATACTGAATTCAACTTCCCTGTTCGGTGGCATGCCAGGAATTTAATCAGGAAACACATCAGGATACTCATTCACCACCTGAATTTCAGAAATTGGAACATCTTCCTTGCTCTAATCTTGAACACTATAGAGATAAGCCGTATAGCCCTTTCGGATTTCTGACAAGATAGACATGGCAGAAACTACCTTAATCCCAGGTTCCTTCTCAACACCGCGATATGATACCCTTTGACCTTTAGGACCCTTCAGAACCACCTTCTGCTCGTAGAACTTAATGTCACCTCTATATCTTTGTAGCCAATCCATCCCCAAAATAATATCAAACTCCATGAGGTCAAACTGAATCAAATCAGCCTCAAACTCAACTCCCTTAATAGTAAGTTTCATATTCTCAAGCAACTTAGAACAATGGATCACTCTCCCGGACGGAATAGAAACAGTTACAGAAATTGTAGTGCTAGCTACTAAATTCAGCTTCTTGAGAAAAGAAGTAGCCACAAAAGAGTACGATGCTCCGGTATCAAATAAAACATGTGCAGGAGTATTATGAATTAGAAAAGTACCAGTGATTAAGTTTCCTAAAGCTTCGGCCTCAGCTCGACTCATCACATTTAGGCGCCCTGGCATCACATAGTTGTTGTTGGATCCTTCTTTTGATCCACTACCTCCAATGGTCTGGTCAATATTCTGATTGGTCCCTCCATTGTTGCTTTGATTACCTTCAGAATTATAACCACCATTCCCCTTCTGCTGGGCACCTCCCTTAGTATTTTTGTAGTACTAGAAAGCCCTGTGGCCTAGCTTGCCACAGTCAAAGCACTTCCACACGTTCCCTCTGCAATCAGTTTTCGGGTGGCTAGTCTTGTTACACTTCTTGCAAATGGGATGTCCTCCCCGATTCTGACCCTAAGTCTGGTTGAAGTTCTTGCTCCCCTGGTATCCACCAGAATTTTGATAATTGTTGGGCTTGAATTTCTTGTCACCTCCTTGATTAATAGTCTTCCCAACACTTGAGGGTTCACCCTTCCTCTTGTTCTGCTCATTTACCTCCTTCTAGGTAATGGCCACCTTGTGCATCTTGGCAGCCTTCACATATGCATCAAGAAGGGTGGTGACATCGACAACTTGCATCACCATCTAGAGGATCCAGTTCAGACCTCCAATGAACTTTTCCACCTTAGCTTCCTCATCTGGAAAAAGGTTTTGAGCAAATCTGGAGAGCTCCACGAACTTGGAGTAGTACTCTGGGACTGTCATCGAAAACTACTTCAAATTAAGGAACTCCTTCTTCTTTTCACTCTTCACATGAGCAGGGTAAAAGCGCCTGAGCAAGGCATTCTTCAATGCCTCCCAATTAAAGTAAGGAGTGGCAAGTAGGGTATCTTTCTTGGTGGTCCACCATCTGGCTGCTTCACTCTTCAAGTAAAATACAGCACAAGTCACCCTCCAATCAGCTGGGCAATGCACTGTGTCCAAAACTCGCTCCATCTCATCAAGCCATTCCTCTAAGATCTCTGGGTCTTTTTCACCTTTGTAGTGGCTAGGATTCAGATAAGCCACCTGCTTTGTATAGCTCATCTCACGACGTTGTGATTCATTCTGTGCCTGGGCTTGGGCTTGTGATTGGGCTTGGGCTTGAGCTTGGACCTCGGCGTGAGACTGGGCCTGAACAAGATTTCCCAAGGTCATCATCATCTGACGCATCTCAGCAATCTGCTGCTCAGGAGTTTGACTGGCGGTCATTCTAATTTATCTAGCTCTCCTTCTGGTGTAGTAAAGGTGAAATAGCCTGAACATAATTAGGGTGATTAAATTACTCTAATACGATACTGAGGGCCTATTAGTGCCTAATAAATTTTGGTAAAGAGAATAAATACAAAAGAAACAAGAAAAACGCTTAAAAAGCGAAAAACGCTAAATTGAGCATTAAGTGACCCTAAGAGGAATGTGACCTCGACTAGAGCATTAAATGGATTTTAAAGGCTTAATAAGGACTAAATAATATATGGGATCAATTCCTGAAGAAAACGGATCCAAATAATGTATTAAAACACTAATAAAGTTTTAGCGCATGTTTTTCGAGAAACCCCAAAAACGTGACTTTATATGGTCAAACGAACCGGTAAAAATTATAGTTCATCAAATAACATAATTAAGCATTAATGGAAGCTTAAGAACCAATAAAATTAAAGAAATGAGAAAATTCCGAAAAACGGGCCCGGTTAGGGAATAGTGCTAAAACCAGGTAAATTAACGAGTGTTTTCTTTAAAAGACGAAAAATGCTCCAGCTCACATGTTATAATAGGGGCCGGTTTTTAATTAGAAATAACAGCCCCCTCTCTAATACTAGCTAGTTGGAAAGAAAAAGAAAAGAGGGAAAAGTACAAAAGCAAAACACACTCTCTCCCCTCCTTTATTTTCTTTTCCCTCCTCTCTTTCTTCCCTTCCTTCCTCCTCCAGCCGGCTCCCTCTCCCTCTCTACTGGTTTGGACATTTTTGAAGGGCTCCCATGGCTACTCTATATTCAACCTCGTGCCCAAGCTTCATTAAAGCTCAAAACACAAAAATAACCATATATTTTTCTTCCTCTCATCATTCTCTATCATTATCTCTTTTCAAAATCCAAAAAGGAAGAACTTCATCTCCATGAGTTTTCCCCATTTGAAGAGAAAATGGCATCAAATTGAAGCTTGGAGTCCCCTCTCTCTCCTAAGGTAAAAAGATACATCAAAAACTCATCTTTTCCCCCATCTTTGGTGCTAGTCGATTTTTACCCATTCTCATGCCCTGTTTTTCTCTCTTTGTGGAGCTCCATTTCAACCTTTCAATGGTGGTGGAACCATCTCCTAGAATCAAGGGGTAAAACCCCTCTTAAAAAGCTCCAAAGGTAAACTCTAAATTATGATATTCTAAGCCCTCCATTGAATTAGTGTATTCCAAGGTTTGGGATTTTAATTATGTTAAATTTTGTGTTTCTTTAATGTTGGGATGGAGTTTGGTAACTCCATTCCCACTTGACCGAAATTGAGGAAGAGAAGAGGAGAAAACTTGAAATGGGAGCTCATGAGAATTTAAGGTAAGAAACTACTTTAATGTATATTCTGGTTGTTTATGGAATTTAGGATGGGATAATAGATTGAATGAACCAAAATATTGCTTGAAATGTGTTTGGTTGTGGTTGGGAGGAATTTGTGAATTTAATTGTGAATTGGGGGCCTTGGAGCCAAATGATTTGAAGTTCATATTTTGGTTTAATGAAGTTTTGAGGATATGATGTGTGCTAGAAGGACCCTTATGGGTGTGGTTAGTTTAGGATTGATTTAAGTGGGAAATTGATGAGAGTTTATGGTTTGGGATATGTTAGATTTATGGGGAAGTTATGGCGAAATTTCGGTAGAAAATAAGTGTTATAAGATGACTTAGTGAATTGGAGAATCTAGGTGTGTGTAGTGTTTAGTAGAGTAGATTATTAGCCTTGAAATAGTGGATGGAGAATGGATATGAGAGAGTGTAAATTCTGTAGCAAAAGGGTGTTATAGTGCTTTGGAATAACTAGAAAAGAGTTAGTGTTTATAACTTATGAAACAAGGACTGGATGTGGGTTTTTGAAATACCCCGAACTTAATTAGAGTGATTAAAATTATCCTAATAGGTATTTAAGGGCCTAATTGTGCCTAAGTAATTTTGGTAAGGAAAATAAATCCAAAAGGAATGAAGAAAACACTTAAAAAGCGAAAAATGTAAAAACGAGTGTTACATAACCGTAGGAGTTATGTAACCTCGACTAGGATCCTAGGTGGATTCCTAAGGCTTATTTATGCCTAAATAGCATATAGAAACAATTCCCGAAGAAAACGGATCCATAAAATGGATTAAAACCATAAAGGAACCTTAAAGTGCGTTTTTCAAGGAAACCGGGAAAACGCGACTTTAAGCGGGTTAAATAGACTCGTAACAATTTTGGTCGACTAAATAGTCATTAATAAACATTAATGAAGGTCTAGAACCAATAAAACCAGTTAAACGAGAAATAGTAAAAACTGTAAAAAACGGGAAGTTGTGGGGTGAGAGTCTGAATAAACTAAACTAGTGTGTCCACTTTTGGAAATAGGAATTAAAAATGTGAGTGTGTGCAGCGTGTGAGCCAATGGGTTCCCTCTCCCTCACTCTCTTAATTCTCCCTCATAACAAAGGCAAAAAGTAAAATAAAAGCAAAAAGTAAAAATATGCTTTTTACCCTCTCTCTCCTACTCCCTCTCATTTCTCTCACACTCTCAGGTACTGCACCTCTCTCTCTCTCATTTTCTTTCTTCTCCAAGCAGCTCTACCATGGCGATTTGTAAAACCCCTCCAGCCATCTCCCTTCTCTCCTCTTTTTAAGCACTCAAACCTCTACCAAAAGTTACAAAATTTGTACCATTGTATTCCTCTCATCAAGGAGAGCATTTCCCTCCTTTCCAAATTCGAAAATATCCAACTTCATCTCCATGGGTGTTCTTGCTTTTGAATGAAGACCACCATTAGAAGCCCCTTCTTCACCTTGTTGGTCTAAGGTAAAAAAAATTGAAAATACTAGCATTTCTTGCTCTTAAGAAGATGGTGGTCTTGGAATTTGATTTGGTATATGGAGCTAAGAGATATAAGAGATTGAAGGTGGGGGATGGTGTGAGTGCTGTAGCTAAACCGGTGGAGAAGCAAGAAGAGAGGTTGGAGACGGTGTGAAATGAAGAAGGAAAGAAGAGAATGAAAAGAAACTAGCTTATTAAGATATTTAACATAAAGTAAATAGTACTTTATCAAATTTCTTTCTTATCAAACTAACAAGGGGGATGACTCGCCCCTTATACAAATCGGCCCCCTTTAAGTACTTAGGGGTATTATGGTCTTTGTTGACCAATTAAATCACTTATATTGACTTATGTTATAAACTAGCACAATTTGGTTACTATTCACTAAACAAGGCACATAATTGTGAAATTTTTGATTTCCCATTGATTTAGACTTCCTAATGTGATACTAAGTAGTACACATGTTAATTAAAGAGTAATGATGGTCATTTAGCCATTCAAAACCCATTTACAAGACAATTTTACAAAAATGTGCTTTAAGACTCTATAAAGCGCATTTTGTGTTTTAACTTGTTTTCAAGCTTGGTTTTCTTTGGTAATTGGTTTAATATGTTCATTAACATGTGAATAAGGTCTTGGTAAGCTTATCAAGTCTTAACCAAGATTATCCCAAGCTTAGAGCACATTTTTGCCCATATTGTCTTTAAGGTGTTTAATTGTGTTTACTATGGTTTAAATTGTTCACTAATGTCTCTAAGGCACTTTTTAGCCTTATTATACCATATTTTAGTATTTAAACAACATATAAAGGTTCGGGGTATTTCATCCTGACTTGGTTCATCATCTCCTCGATCAGCTGAGGACTAAGAACAATGGTCTCACTAATGTCATTCCAACAAAGAGGGGTTCGACATCTCCTGTCATAGAGAGACTCAAACGGGGCCATCTTAATGCCGGAGTGGTAACTATTATTGTAGGAGAACTCAATAAGATGCAACATATCAACCCAAGAGCCCTAGAAGTCCATGACACAAGCTCGTAACATGTCCTCCAGAGTTTGAATAGTCCTCTCGGTTTGTCCATCTGAGGAAGGATGGTACGCAGTGCTCAAATTCAGCTTTGATCCCATGGCCTTCTGAAATTGCTGCTAAAACCGGGACAAGAATCTAGAGTCTCTGTCTGAGACTATGGTACGAGGAACACCGTGGTATCTCACAACATTCTTAATATAAGCATCTACTAGCTGCTCCGTAGACTAAGTATCCTTTATAGCAATGAAATGAGTAGCTTTGGTGAGTCTATCCACAATGACCCATATCTGGTTCATCCCACCTCTAGTCTGAGGGAGACCTACAATAAAATCCATAGAGATGGAGTCCCACTTCCAGACTGGAATCTCCAATGGTTGAACTAAACCACCCATTCGCTTGTGCTCAAACTTGACCTTTTGGCATGTGAGACACTTAGCCACAAACTCAGCTACCTCTTTCTTCATTTTGGGCCACCAAAAGTTCTTCTTAAGGTCCTTGTACAACTTATCTCCTCCCGGATGGGTGGAATACGGAGTGCTATGGGCTTCCTTCATTAGCTTCTCCTTCAGGTCACCACACTTGTGAGGCACACACAACCTTCCCTTGAATCTAAGAGCCACAATGTCATTGGATCATGAAATCTTAGTGCGTGTACACCATCGTCATGGATCATGAAATCTTGTGCCTTACCCTCCCGCATCTTTCTTTTAATTCAGTCAAGTTTCACATCTCCATCCTGATTCTTAATGATCTCAGCCTGAATATCTGATGTGGCCATTATACTATACATCTGAATTTCAGCTTCAAATCCCCCAGGCTCCATCATCTCTAAGCCCATGTCACGGATCTCACGAGCTAATTCATCTGAAAAGATTCAAAGAGCATTCACTGAGTGGCTCTTCTTTCTGCTTAGAGCATCAACAACCACATTCGCCTTTCCCTCATGGTACTGAATCTCCAAATCATAATCTTTTATCAGCTCTAACCATCTTCTTTGCCTCATATTAAGCTCCTTCTGAGTGAAGATGTGCTTCAGACTCTTATGGTGAGTGTAGATTTTGCAAGTAACTCCATACAGGTAATGCCTCCAAATTTTCAAGGAAAACACCACCATGGCTAGCTCCAAGTCATGCGTCGGATATCTTGTCCCATACTCCTCCAACTGCCTGGAGGCGTAAGCTATCGCCTTTCCATGTTGCATTAGTACACAGCCGAGCCCAAATTTTGAAGAATCATTGTAAACATCAAATCCTTCTATACTAGACGGCAGAGTTAGAACCGATGCAGTAGTCAGCTTTTCCTTCAGGGTCTGGAACGCCTTTTGACATTCATCACACCACTGAAATTTAATCACCTACTTCATCAAGTTAGTGAGAGGCTTGGCAATCCTCGAGAAGTCCTTCACAAACCTCCTATAATATCCTGCCAACCCAAGGAAGCTTCGAATCTCTATCACATTGGTCGGTCTGGGACAGTCCCTCACGGCTTGCACCTTTGTAGGGTCTACAGAAATTCCTTCACTGGTTACCACATGGCCTAAGAAAGAAACTTTGTCTAACCAAAACTCACATTTGGACAATTTTGCATACAACTGGTTATCCCATAAGATCTGCAAAATCATCCTCAAATGTTCTTCATACTTCTCAACAGTCGTAGAGTAACCAGGATGTCATTAATGAAGACCACAACAAAACTGATCAAGGACCAAATATCCTGGTTCATCAAATCCATAAAGACTGGAGGAGCGTTAGTATAACCTGAAAGGCATCACAGTAAATTCAAAAGTGCCCATACCGAGTTTTGAAGCAGTCTTTGAAATGTCTTTCTTTGTGATCCTTAACTGGTGAACCCTATCAGGTCAATCTTTGGGAAAAACTCCAGCCCCGAACTGGTCAAACAAGTCTCTATCCTAGGGAGTGGATACTTATTCTTCACTGTCACTCGGTTCAGCTCTTGGTAATCAGTACAGAGCCTTCAGCTTCCACCCTTCTTCTTCATGAAAAGAACTGGTGCTCCTCAGGGTGATACACTTGGACGGATATCCCCTTGTCTAAAAGCTCATCCTCCAATTAAGCGTTCAAACTCTTTCATCTCGCGGGCGCCATCCTGTAGGGTGCTTTGGAGATTGGTCCAGTACCAGGCTCACTACGATACGGAAGTCAACTTCCCTGTTCGGGGCATGCCAGGAATTTCATCAGGAAACACATCAGGATACTCATTCACCACCTGAATTTCAGAAATTGGAACATCTTCCTTGCTCTAATCTTGAACACTATAGAGATAAGCCGCATGGACCTTTCGGATTTCAGACAAGATAGACATGACAGAGACTACCTTAATCCCAGGTTCCTTCTCAACACCGCGATATGATACCCTTTGACCCTTAGGACCCTTCAGAACCACCTTCTGCTCATAGTACTTAATGTCACCTCTATATCTTTATAGCCAATCCATCCCCAAAATAATATCAAACTCCATGAGGTCAAAATGAATCAAATCAGCCTCAAACTCAACTCCCTTAATGAAAATACATAATTTGATTCCTCCAATCTCACAATCTAATAGGACACCAGGAGTTATAGTGGTTCGGCCAATAATCCAGCCTACATCCACTTATTGACAATATCTTTATTACTTTCTTTAGTATTACAACTTTAGAGAGCTTTGTGGTATTACTTTATTGGAGAAACCCTTCTAATTTTGGTACTTCTCTCCTTGTAAAGCCTTCCGGTCCCATAGTGTAGGATGCGGGATTCGGTCATAGAGCTCGGGCCGGAATACGGGACCCGGTCATAGAGTGCGGAGCCGGAATACGGGACCCAGTCATAGAGTGCGGGGCCAGAATGCGGGACGTAGTCATAGGGCCTAGGACCCGGATTTGGTGCTTGGTGCCCAAATTGGAGCCCGAACAGGGTCCTAAAGGAGGCTTAGGGTCGGGCCGGGGTCTAAGGTCTGGACCGCTTTGACCTTTTCTTCGTCACATTCTTGCCCTTCTCATCAGTCCCACAAGTTATACTTTTGGTACTTAAAAAAGTGGAACTTACAAAAAAAGAGAGATAGAAATTTAAATTTTTATCCTTTTTCCTATCTCCTAGTCCCACAAGTTCTTTTTCTTTAGTTTTTACAAAGAAACATGAACTTACAAAAATCGGTACAATTAGTAACCAAATGTCCCACAAGTGTTTTTCTTCTGAATCTGACAAATTGGTAATTTTGGGACATAAATCTTCAAGATAATATATCTTGATGGACGGATCCCATAATATCTTGATGGATGGATCCCATAATATCTTGATGGATGGATCCCCTGATGTTCTGATATATAATATTTAAGAAGGCCAGAAATCCAGTCATAATAAGATCTTCATAAAGAAGACCAATGGTTCTTTTAATAAGAACCATTCCCTTTTTGAAAGGGTGAAATAATATGATGATGAAATCTTTGCTTATACTAGCCAAAGGATGATAATTCCCTTCAAGGAAGAATAAAGATAATATATTTTCCAAACTTTGCTTATGCTAGCCAAAGGATGGTACTTGTGATTCAAGTATGGTGCAGCGTCCCACACCTAATAATGCACCCATTACAGGTGACCAGAGCTCCTGATGGGTCTAGAGATGGGTTTTTTTTGTTGGCTCGATGGCCGGGTTTCATTTCAACCCAAAGTGTTACTTTTCAAGGCACAAGTGCCTGCGGCTCGTTGGCCGGTGCTTTCTTTCAAGGCACAAGTGCCTGCGGCTCGTTGGCCGGTGCTTTCTTTCAAGGCATATAGCTTGCAGCTCACTGGCCGGTGCTTTCTTTCAAGGCATATAGCCTGCGGCTCACTGGCCGGTGCTTTCTTTCAAGGCATATAGCCTGCGGCTCGTTGGCCGGTGCTTACTTTCAAGGCATATAGTCTGCGGCTCGTTGGCCGGTGCTTACTTTTACCAGAGGGCCTATGAAAGCGCCATGGACCAGAGGGCCTATGAGAGCGCCATGGATTTTGATGATATTTTTTATTTTGGCTTAGATTTATTTTTTTACAAAGTACCGCCACCTTTAGGGGCACCGATCGTGACCCAGTACACCCAGTAGGCATATATGTTACTCAGCTCCAGATCGTATTTAAGTGGCCTTGATAGTTGACATCATGATAGTTGAAGGAGGCCTGGACATTTGGCCGCGTCGAGAAAATGTAGTCTTTTAAGCCCACTGTAAGCTCCTCCCTGAATTTTGCACCTAAGGGCTCCCTCTTCAATTTAATTGTGTTAAACCTCGGAGCGGGGTTGCTATTAATACTGTGAGCAGCAGTATGCGGTCAGTCTTGGCATGTATGGGCAGTAGCATGCCCGGATGACAATTCTAAGCGATGAGGAGGGTGAGGCAAAGTTGCAGTCCTTGCGGGAAAAATTTTGATATCTATTTTTCCTTCTCTTGCCACATCATGCTCCAGGGATCTTGACCACGACAGGAACTAGTATTTTTGGACTGGAGACTGACCACGGCGATTGCGTTGGAGCTTTAACTAGGAGACAACTTTTGCAAATG
The DNA here is from genome assembly GCA_023374045.1 of Limonium bicolor. Classification (NCBI taxonomy): domain Eukaryota; kingdom Viridiplantae; phylum Streptophyta; class Magnoliopsida; order Caryophyllales; family Plumbaginaceae; genus Limonium; species Limonium bicolor. Next base: position 118,359,494 of record CM041783.1, read on the forward strand.
TTCTGCGGGGGTGAAACTCATCCTTTGGCCGGTCCCAGTAGCATATGTTATGTACTTGACTGCCCGGTTCCTTCAGCTTTGGAGCGCATTTTAAGTAGTCTTGATGCCATGAGTTTTGAATTCTAGGTGACTTCTATGACAGTTTTCCCAACACAAGTCTAGATCAGTAGCTGTGGCGTTGCCCATAGCTGAAGAAAGTCGTTCCAGGGGTCCTGGTGGCTGCTACTTTTTGTTACAATTTGTGGTCCTTATTTATTCTTCCTTTATCTTGAACCTGGTCATAGTGTAGTTTCCCGGCGCGGCGAGCTTTATAACACTCTGAAGTCTGTAGCTCCGAAAAATCAGGCTGCTTCTTCCAATCTGAATGGACTTCGTTGTAAAACATGGTATCATTAGTCCCAAAATTTGTGACAGAGGTTGTTGCTCCCATTTCTTCATTACCTCAGCATGAAAGCAGTAGGAAATAGTAAGAAAAAACATTAGTTATAAGGCGATACTGCTATATCATAGAGCAAAGATTGGAAACAGTCGAGCCTTTTTACTACACATTTTCTATTTGGGGGCACAAAATAAGCAAGTTTATCTAATCCTAGCGTAATCATTTTTAGCATTAAGAACCTGCTAAACAGGCTTAACATTAGCAGCACATACTGGACACTACAAAAACAAATAACATTCCACAAGAAGGGTTAATCAGGTTATAACTTTTAGTTTAGCAGGAACTTAGAGACAGACAGATAAAGACAGACTTTCATTTATTGAAGGAGCTATTCAGCTTGGGTTAAACCATTTGCTTAATCTGACAACAATAATCACGTTTCTGAAGATGAAAACAGGTGCAAAGCCAAGCTTACTGATAGTAGCTAAAGGTATGCGCTGTACCAGTTATTTTTTCTTCAGATAACTTGATAATGCAATGATAATAACGTTCAAGTGAGGAAAAGCAAGCAGCACCACCCTTGTTACTACAGAAAAAGGATGCGAAAGACTGTGTGAAGTTTAAGAATTAAACTACTTACTCAGAAAAATCTGACTATATCAGAGGAGTTTTAAGAAGAAATTCTCTTTACATTCTTCCTATCAGACTACTAGTAGTGAAATACCCCTGACCTTTAAATATAATTAAATGATCTATTAATGATCTAAGATGATTATCAAACACCTAAATATTATTGGGGAACAATCTAAAAGATCTCAACAAGGCAAAACACGCCTTAAGATCGGTAAAGCCAAAAATGTGCTTTAAGACACCATAAAGGTTGTATGACCCCAAATAGGATTCAAAGTGGATTCCTAAGTATCATAATGAAGAAAGGGACACAATAAAACCATTCTCAAGGAGAACTAAGCTCAGGAACACCCTGTGACACAAAAATGTGCGCTAAAACACCTTAAAGCACGTTTTTACGTGATTGCCTCCTAAATTGATTTTAATGGGCTTAAAAATTATAATTACCCTTAAATATGATATTTTATCATATTATATCATATTAGGAATTTAATTCCAAAATTTTACGAATTTTTACAAATTAATATTAAAATATTAATAAAACCCTAAAGTGGGGCCCGCATGAGTCAATATTGACCAAGCATGGTCAATGGTCAATTAATTGACCCACTTGGACCAAGGAAATCGGCTGGCAATAAGGGAGGAGACAGCTTGCAATGATTATGAGACAAATTGCTACCTAATGTTCAATTTGCAATAGTAACCTACCTTTTTTTCAAATTATTCAAGCCTTTCCACTCATTCTTCCTTCCTTGTCCGATTCCACCCTGCCCAGCCGAGTTCCTCTCCTTCCATGAAGCTCTCAAGGCTTGTTCTTGAGCATGGAAGGCAAACCTAGCTCCTAAGCTCTTACCATATAGGAAATGGTTTCATAAATACATACACATAAATAAATATGTGTTGTGGTGGGAAATATAATATGGTTTAATGACCATATATTTTCATAATTAAAATGACATATGATAAAGGGAAAAGAATTACAAACATTGGATATGTAATGTTAGGACTGTACATGTGATAATAAGGATTGATAATTGTGAGCCTCGATTTTAAACCCTATCCTATGTTGATTAAAGTTGATTAGGATCTAACCGGGTTTTAGGTCCACTTATAACCTAAGATTAATAACTATGTCATATAACAAAAATTATTAAAACTTAAGCTAGCTCACTGGAACCTATTAAGAGTCGCCACCTAATTTTAACCTAGATCAAATTAGGAAAGGAGAGTTCGGGTTCGGGGGCTTGATATTCGACTTAATTAGGGTTCAATTACTTTCATTACCCCTAGAAGTCGTTTTTCCTCTACTTAGTTTAATTACGGCTTATTACGAGTCGTTTTAACCTAAGTGCGCAAGCTTCTGTTTTTTTGTGTTTTTTAGCATTTTTTTGACAGAAAAATAAAGTGAAATTGAAAGCTACCTAAACTAGGGTTTCGGAGGCAGAATTAGGTCAAATTTTGCTTACGTCCGTAGCCACGGACCCCATGTCCGAGACCACGGACCCCAGTTAACCTAAACTATACAGAAGAGTCGAAAATAAGGAAAAACAAAAATTTGCAGGGTCCGGGGCCTCGGACAGGCTGTCCGAGGCCCGGACATTATCAGAAAAAACCTGAATTTTGAATTTTTTAAATCCCGCCGCCGTCCATGGGCGTCCGGCTTTCGGACAGGGCGTCCGGGACCCCGGACATAGCGTCCGTGGGTGCGGACCACCCTCGGACGGCGGCGTTGAGGCTGTTCCCGAAGGTGTTTTTGGCTCAAATTTTATGGGTGCGTAGCCTGAAAGATTCTAAACACGTTAGTGATTGAAAGTTTACAATTTGAATTCGAATTAAACATGAAACTTAGCAAACAAGTTATTGGGCAGAAGCGACAACAAACGCTAATTCAGAAGCGATAAAAAGTCAATTCGACTCCAGATTTTAACACAGAGTAGTTAAAGTTGAACAAAGTCAGAAAAACAAGGCTTCAACCTGTTTTACCTTCGGATTTAATGAGACTCTTCACAACGGGGATCTTTTGATGCTTCGTTGATGCCGGTTTTGGATTGACTTCGAATTGTGCTTCTGACCTCCTTCTTTATGCTGTTAAGGACGTTTCTCTTCTGTTTTTGTGGTGGTTTTGTGTGTTTTTGGTGCTTGGAAGTTCAATAGGAGAAGGAAGGATGAGTTTTTGGTGATTTCGGAGTGATTTCTGCAGTGTTTCGGTATTGGGAGTGTTGAAAACGTGGGAGGCAAGTAGACGGCTGTGTCTTCTGACTATGGGGATCATCTACCTTGCCCTAGGTCGTTTTTTGGAAGGCCTTTTATAGAAAGAGCATGGCCAAGTTGATAGAACAGAATTTTATCTAAAACCTTGATTTTGTGCTCTAAGAGAATCTGATTTTTAAAATATGTTGCAAGCCGATAAAAATTATGAAAATTTAACTGAAGGTAAAGAATGATTTTTAGGAATTTTGAGAGTTGGAATCGGGTTATTTTGATAAATAACCGATTAGATAAAAATCTCACAATCTGGAATCTCCCAAAATTCATAACTTATTATTGGAAAGTCGAAATTACGAAATTCCAACGGCATTAGTCTCTAATAATCATCCTCTACCCTGTGTTAAAGTTTCATGACATTTTGTTTTGATTTCGGTATTTTCCAGAGGAGAGAGAAAATTGCAAAAATGATTGAATTTCTCTTTTAAATTTTGGGATAAGGTTCCAAATAAAATAAATTCAGGTTTATGACTGTGTGTAGTCATGCTAACCATGTGACAATTTTATTTTAATTTTGAAAACCCTTTTATTTCTATTTTGAGGTTATTTCATGTGTTAATTATTAAAGAAACTAGCTTATTAAAAGCTTAATTTCCAGAATAAATATTATCAGAAAATCATGAAATACCTTTCATAATGACTATGATATTTGGAAGTGTTTGGAGATAATGAACAAGTCATATGAAAATAGAAAATCCCGAGAATGTCCTTGGAAAATCCTGCATCGGTGCATTTTGACCATTTTGCCCTTCGTAACACGTATGCCTTAGAGACTACTCCGAGGGGGTTGGAATTTTGGGTATAACAGATTGCCCCCCGTCAACTAGACTTTGTAATGGAAATGAAAAGGCTAGTTGATGCTTGAGTGATACCCCAAAATTTTGGATCTTAAAAGACCCCTCGTGCGATTGAAATCCAACAAGTTGTGTCGAGCTGTTCTAAGGCGCTGACTACCTATGAGTAAAGTGGAAGGATGTCGAGCGATTCTAAGGCGTCGGCCACCTAAAGGTAAAAATGAAGTAATGTCAGACTATTCTAAGGCGCCGACTACCTATAAGGATGATATGATGTCAAGCTATTCTAAGGCGTTGACTACCTATAACGAATGAGATGATGTCAAGCTATTCTAAGGCGTTGACTACCTATAACGAATGAGATGATGTCAAGCTATTCTAAGGCGTTGACTACCTATAACGAATGAGATGATGTCAAGCTATTCTAAGGCGTTGACTACCTATAACGAATGAGATGATGTCAAGCTATTCTAAGGCGTTGACTACCTATAACGAATGAGATGATGTCAAGCTATTCTAAGGCGTTGACTACCTATAACGAATGAGATGATGTCAAGCTATTCTAAGGCGTTGACCACCTAAAATGAAATGAAGTATGCCGAACATTCTAAGGTGTCGGGAACCTGTAATGCAAATATAGATGTCATGCAGAAGAAGATGATATGATATGATGATGATGCTCGGATGCTTCTGGGGACCGAAACCCGTTCCAATGCTCCTGGTTGGTATACTATGGGGACTTATTGCCTCTGCCCACCAACTGGGGTGCTGGGATAACTTCTAGATTACCAAGGGGACTTATTGCCACTGCCCACTAGTTGTTTCTCCCAAGAAGTTGACATGAAGATGGGGACTTATTGCCTCTGCCCCGCCAACTTAGATCACGCTCTACCTCGCACTGAAGATGATACTAGGTCTCGTACTGGTCTCGCACTGGATGATGACGCTCGATCTCGCACTGAAGAAGATGATGGGTCTCGCACGGAAGATGATACTAGGTCTCGTACTGGTCTCGCACTGGATGATGACGCTCGGTCTCGCACTGAAGAAGATGACGGGTCTCGCACTGAAGTCTCGTACTAAATGGATGAAGGAAAAGCTGGATCTCACACTGATTCTTGGTCTCGTACTGAATGAAGATGCTGGGTCTCGCACTGAAAGAGGAATCTGCAGGGCCTTGCACCGATTTTGGGTCTCGAACGCAAAATTAAGTTAGGAGGATAATGGTCTCGTGCAAATGGTAAAAACTGATCACTGGAGTGCCAAACATGGCAATGATGATAAGATGTACACAATCAAAATATATGAAAGATACTCGTCCAAAACAGGAATTTGTTGGAAAAGTGCCAAACGTGGCAGTGTTTGAAGAAAATTCTGTTTACTGAAAAGGAAGGTGAAATTATCATTTCCTGACCATAGATTTCGGACTTGTAATTTATCTCCTAGGAGATGAACATGCCATCGGTGGGGTATAGTGTATGATGTAAAGGTAAGGGCTTATGTGGGCCTGTGTAGTGGTTTGGGCTTGTGTGGTGTATGGTGTGAAAGTAAAGGCTTATGTGGGCTTGTGGTGTTTGATGTGCAGGTAAAGGCTTCTGTGGGCCTGTGTAGTGGTGGTGTGGAGGTAAGGGCTTTGGTTCCAATTGGTGTTGTCATAGCAATTGTTGGAACCAACAATTGCCCCCAGTATTTTCCCTTAAGACAATCTGAGCTAGAGTTCATGGCAATCGATCGGAACGATCGATTGCCCCCAGTATTTTCTTTATTAAACGTGCGAGCGAGTCTCGTCCTCACAGGGTCAAGGCTTATGTTTTCACGTGGTGTTTCCTAACCTACACTCGGCGTGTTTGGTGTTTGCACTCGTTCCTCCCCTACGGTCACAACTTCTGGACCATTGAATTCGATATTTGATGAATTTACGCATTCGATCTGTTACTTTCACGTGATTAGATACACAACTATCAAGTCGGAAGTCTTTAAAGCTTATAACATGGCCATGGGGTGTGATGAAAGACAACGGGACCATGGAGGGATATTTCAGGTATGTGGAGCTATAAGGGTGACCAAAGCTGCAACTTCCACCTTCTCTCGGACTTGTCTTCTTTGCCTTGAAGTCGTTTGGCTACTTCGTGACGACTTCGCTTATGAGCTTGGAACTTAGAACTTTTGGGTTGTTCCTTGCGCCTTCTCTCTTTCTACTGATTTTGGATTACTTCGGGGCTTTCCAGGTTTGCCTTTCTTTGAATCTCTTTTCCTCCGGGGTTCTTGTGTTTCCCGGTTTTGAACTTTGAGAGCTGTTTTTGATGTTAGCGCATTTGGATCCTGTGCCACTTTGGGGCCATTTGCGGATCACTCCGTCATGCTGGTAGCAGTTCTGCTTCTTTGGACTTGTGAAGTTGCTGTTCGGAAGTTGGGCTCCTTGCATCCTTTGGTCACCGGGTCGGGTATTCACCATTGGCTGGCTTATTCTGTGGAGTTTGTAGTGTTGTAAAAGAGGTCATATATCAAAAGCTCAGCGGGGGTGCCTAGGGTGTGATGTCAGGGTTCACAAGCTTTTGGATGTGTGGTGCTGTACCTAGGTGCTTCGTCATCCCTAATAGTTGTGTATCCTTTCTTTGTTACTTTTCGCAGGTCTAAGTGTAAATCTACAAATTATCTCCTTCGGTCGGAGTTACGCCGTTTACCTCACCTTTGAATGTGGTCTCACCGGAGTCGCGTAAAAGTGACACGCTCGTTCGCTCATGGTTTTTCCACTCAAGACATTCTCGCGAGATTTTCACTCCGAAACTCGTTCGCACATTTAAACAAAAGATAAAAGATGACGAACTTAAACTTAGATTTCCCCTAGTATTAACCTGGGGTTTATGACAACACTTAAACAGATGTGGATTTAGAACCGCTTCGTGGGTTATTTTGGATGCTTTGGGATAGGTTGTGGTGCTTGGCAACACATGCTCACCTTTTAGAAGCAAAAGACAAGTCGTTTTGTTCCATAGTCGAGGAATGATTACTCCGTGATTCTTTTCCTTAAAAAACAATTTTGCTTTTTCTTTTTCGATGAACGGAAATGATTCATACAGGAATTGTGAAAGTGGAACTATGATTTTATTTAAGAATCATGAGAGAAACGTAAAGATTACAATCGGAGGTGACTGAAAACTAATTAAGAAGTAAGCAACCAGAAGATGCAACAAAACGACTTGCATACTTAGAAGAATTGGACTCCTTGCTCGAACAGGTCTTGAATCTTGTGCTTCAATGCTCGGCAATTGTCAGCACAATGGCCAGGCAACTGATGGTAGTGGCAGAATTGATTAAGATGCCTTCAAATGAGTGGTTCCTGGTCGAGGGGCCAAGGGCTGTAGCAAGTTTCTCTTCTGAAGCTCTTCAAACGCCTGACTTGGTGCTCGGCCAATGTTGGTGAATTCCCTTTGCGATGAGTCTCGGCGTGGTAAGGGTACCGTCCTAAAGTTTTGATGCGGGGCTCTAGGTTGTTGAACCACATTCACTTCTGGGAAACTGCTTTGAGCGCAAGTTATTGGCTGAAGACAAGCCTTTCCTGGTCCTGACTTAGATAATTTGGAGCTACTGCCGGAGTCTCTTGAGCGCTCGAGTTCCAACCCTTCCTTATGAATCCTTTCCTCTAGAATACCGACTTGTCCCATCAACATGTCCAAACTCGGAAATACATAAATTTTAGCTCATGGTTGTGTTGTTTCCGCATGTTCTCAATTATCATGCGGATTTGCTCTTGCTCGTCCATTTTGGTAGGCATGGCCGCAGCCTTTCTCCTCCAACGCTTGATGAAGTCAGACATGGACTCACCGTCTTTCTGTCGGGTTCCTGCAAGATCAATTCTGGTGACTTCGAGGTTCTTAGCATACTCAAAATGATTTAGGAAAGCCTCGCAAACCTCCTCATAGGTTTTGGTATTCATCTTCTGAGTGAGATACCAACGCTGAGGAGTCTCGTCTAGATAGCGTGCAAAAACTTTGGCTTTTTGCATGTCGTTGAGCCCCAAGATGGACATTTCCCGGTCGAACATAGCCAAGTGAATCTGTGGATCCGAGGAACCCTTGTACAAAGCGAGTGTAGGCAGCCTCAACTTTAGGGGAAGATCAACTTCGGGATACGACGCCGTGGAGAAATAATCGAAGCCAGCTGGTTTGTTGGCTTTCTCTATGCGCTCAATCCTTTTAGAAACCCTTTTGACCTCTGCAGCTAGTTGTTTGTCCGGGACAACTTGCCCTACAAATCCTTGTGCATCCTGGGCTTCGATGTAGTCGCGCCCGTTCCCAGAGTCGGCTATCTTTCCTGAAATGTTTTTCTGATGACCAATCTCAAGGGAATTGATTTTGCTTTTCAACTCTTCGATGATGGTGACATACTTAGCCTCCATGTCATTAGTGCGGACCTATGTTTCTGTTCCATGGCGTCCAAGGCATCCATGTACCTTTGATCTAAGGCTGCAAACTGGGCCTCTACGCTGACTGGGTTTCCTCCTTCTGCCATACTTGGGATTCGGGTTTATCTGTTGGAAAATAACAGTGGACTGAGCTAAAATTCTGGACCGTGAAGAAGTTCTAGGTAAAAACTTGTTTGGGCTGCAAGAAAAGCATATGAGCTGGAATGACCCCTAAATCACAAATGGGCCTAACTTTCTTTGGGTCAGAGAAGATGGTTGCTAAGCTGACAAAGATTTTATTTGCAGGACTTGTGAGTAATTTCGAGTTCAGGTGGATTTCTTTTTATGGGCCTAGAACTAATTGGATAATTCAAATTGGGCCAGAAGAGAAATCACCTAAGTCTAGGCTTTTGGGCCGAAGCCCGAACGACTCACATGTTAAACCACACAGGGCCTCTGGGCCGCAAACAAATAGAGCTGCCAATTCGTGTTGGGCTAGGTTGATGTAGGAGAAGTTCCTATCAATCTCTAGGCTGGGTAGTGGGCCGATCATACAAGCAAACAAGGCCCACACAAATTCAACATGTCCTCACTAGACGTTTAAATCAAACAGGGTATGGATCGATCCGGAGAGGTGCTTGGGGCGCGGGCCCAGGTCACCACAAAGGAATAGGGCTTGCACGCTATTCTCTTTGGGCTTCCCCACTCTCTTCACATCACCTGAAGGTGTGCGTCTACGGTCGGGTCTTTGACTGACCAAACAAAGGGCTAGGTAAGGGCACTGCCAGGAAAACGCTTGGGGCTAAAGCCCAGGTATTAAGGGGGTGTGGTTAGACGACACCCTCCTCTTTTCCCCGCTTATTCACATCACCTAAAAGGTGTGAGTCCCTGACAGGGGACCCTCAAATGGGTCCGGGGTGAGATCGGTTTACGTGGACCCTCGCTCTCATATGATGCAAAGGTACAGAAATTAAAGTGCGCACGAAAGTAAACAAACAAAGTAATAAAGCCATAAATAACATTTTCGAGTTAAGCCCTCTTTCTTAAAATTAAACAAGTTAAAATTAAGAAGTTGGTCCCCAGCAGAGTCGCCAGTCTGTGAGCCTCGATTTTAAACCCTATCCTATGTTGATTAAAGTTGATTAGGATCTAACCGGGTTTTAGGTCCACTTATAACCTAAGATTAATAACTATGTCATATAACAAAAATTATTAAAACTTAAGCTAGCTCACTGGAACCTATTAAGAGTCGCCACCTAATTTTAACCTAGATCAAATTAGGAAAGGAGAGTTCGGGTTCGGGGGCTTGATATTCGACTTAATTAGGGTTCAATTACTTTCATTACCCCTAGAAGTCGTTTTTCCTCTACTTAGTTTAATTACGGCTTATTACGAGTCGTTTTAACCTAAGTGCGCAAGCTTCTGTTTTTTTTGTTTTTTAGCATTTTTTTGACAGAAAAATAAAGTGAAATTGAAAGCTACCTAAACTAGGGTTTCGGAGGCAGAATTAGGTCAAATTTTGCTTACGTCCGTAGCCACGGACCCCATGTCCGAGACCACGGACCCCAGTTAACCTAAACTATACAGAAGAGTCGAAAATAAGGAAAAACAAAAATTTGCAGGGTCCGGGGCCTCGGACAGGCTTTCCGAGGGCCCGGACATTATCAGAAAAAACCTGAATTTTGAATTTTTTAAATCCCGCCGCCGTCCGTGGGCGTCCGGCTTTCGGACAGGGCGTCCGGGACCCCGGACATAGCGTCCGTGGGTGCGGACCACCCTCGGACGGCGGCGTTGAGGCTGTTCCCGAAGGTGTTTTTTTGCTCAAATTTTATGGGTGCGTAGCCTGAAAGATTCTAAACACGTTAGTGATTGAAAGTTTACAATTTGAATTCGAATTAACACGAAACTTAGCAAACAAGTTATTGGGCAGAAGCGACAACAAACGCTAATTCAGAAGCGATAAAAAGTCAATTCGACTCCAGATTTTAACACAGAGTAGTTAAAGTTGAACAAAGTCAGAAAAACAAGGCTTCAACCTGTTTTACCTTCGGATTTAATGAGACTCTTCACAACGGGGATCTTTTAATGCTTCGTTGATGCCAGCTTTGGATTGACTTCGAATTGTGCTTCTGACTCCTCCTTCTTTATGCTGTTAAGGACGTTTCTCTTCTGTTTTTGTGGTGGTTTTGTGTGTTTTTGGTGCTTGGAAGTTCAATAGGAGAAGGAAGGATGAGTTTTTGGTGATTTCGGAGTGATTTCTGCAGTGTTTCGGTATTGGGAGTGTTGAAAACGTGGGAGGCAAGTAGACGGCTGTGTCTTCTGACTATGGGGATCATCTACCTTGCCCTAGGTCGTTTTTTGGAAGGCCTTTTATAGAAAGAGCATGGCCAAGTTGATAGAACAGAATTTTTATCTAAAACCTTGATTTTGTGCTCTAAGAGAATCTGATTTTTTAAAATATGTTGCAAGCCGATAAAATTTATGAAAATTTAACTGAAGGTAAAGAATGATTTTTAGGAATTTTGAGAGTTGGAATCGGGTTATTTTGATAAATAACCGATTAGATAAAAATCTCACAATCTGGAATCTCCCAAAATTCATAACTTATTATTGGAAAGTCGAAATTATGAAAGTCCAACGGCATTAGTCTCTAATAATCATCCTCTACCCTGTGTTAATGTTTCATGACATTTTGTTTTGATTTCGGTATTTTCCAGAGGAGAGAGAAAATTGCAAAAATGATTGAATTTCTCTTTTAAATTTTGGGATAAGGTTCCAAATAAAATAAATTCAGGTTTATGACTGTGTGTAGTCATGCTAACCATGTGACAATTTTATTTTAATTTTGAAAACCCTTTTATTTCTATTTTGAGGTTATTTCATGTGTTAATTATTAAAGAAACTAGCTTATTAAAAGCTTAATTTCCAGAATAAATATTATCAGAAAATCATGAAATACCTTTCATAATGACTATGATATTTGGAAGTGTTTGGAGATAATGAACAAGTCATATGAAAATAGAAAATCCCGAGAATGTCCTTGGAAAATCCTGCATCGGTGCATTTTGACCATTTTGCCCTTCGTAACACGTATGCCTTAGAGACTACTCCGAGGGGGTTGGAATTTTGGGTATAACAGATAATGCAAAGTATTGTTTATCACATTGAATTTGGGGAAAAAGAAAAAAAAAGAGACAAACCTTAGAAAAATAAATACTAAGGTGAGATGTATGGTGTATGACAAGAATCATACATGCAATATAGAAACAAACTATATGATGTACAAACATACATTAGGTTACATGCGATAACAGAAGTTCAACTATAAAGTATATTAATATACGAGACAAGACTACGCTTGTAATATAACACTTTTCCAATCTCGAGTTAAACCTAAAACCCGACAAACATTGACAGTTAATAACGGGGGTTAACCGGGAGGTATTAGTAACGGTACGGGTGCCGTAGTGTACTGTTAGTATGAGATGCTGATGCATGGTGTGATGCATATTGATAGATTGTTAGAGACGACACGAGGAGCATCGGATCTAGCTGAATCATACTCCACCGTAATACTTTCAGGGTGAACGGTATGTTATTTATGTGGCTTGATTGTCTCTGAGGATTTCCTCAGTTCAGACATTGTGTGAAAATCTGTGATAAGATTGAATGTCTGCTTGTGTGAATTAATATGCTTGAGTTACATATTAATGCTGCTTTATTATTATTACTGTTGTGCGATAACAGTACCGTTCGTATATATGAACATATTATAAACGAACTAGCGGCAATGATGCTATCTTATATGTGTAATATAAGGAACGTAAGTAAAACGTTGTAGCATTAGGATAATAAGATATATAAAATATCTGAGACTTATATACGGAGCATTGGCCTCTTTAACGCCGCTCTCGTATCTAGCACTGGATCCCGAGTCGACATACTCAGGATTGGACTACGACCTTGGTCTGCTGTGTTAGGAAAAAAAAAGAATAGTAAAGCGATGCGATGGTATAGATAAGTTTATCAAGGATGTGGCTCTTGCTGTGAACTGTGATCTATTAACGATACTAGGACACCGTGTGGTAGCCGTAAGTATCTGGATAAATTTCCAACGAACTATAGACTGTTCGTAGGACGGAGACTCTACCGCTGGAGTGGCTATTGCCGTGGGTGACCCGCCATAAGAGATGGGTAACTTAGAGACACGTCGTTCTAACGAGACGCTGTCATTAGACATGACTGAACAATTACGAACGACTATATTAACTCGTACGTTAGGCGAACATTATTTGGGCTTGCATGCCACAGACGAGAGTTTATACTCGTTTATAGTTCTCGTTGTTTCGCCTTGTTGTTCATTGGTTGTGCTTTGCGGTTATGTGTGGTATGTTGGTGGATTTGTTTGAACGAGCCATTGTGCTCATATTGTGTGTTGTGAACTGGTTGTGTCGAGTCGTTGTACTCATGTATGGTTTATGGTGAATTGTTTGGTCGAGTGAGTCGCTGAACTCAATTATGAATTATTAAGTGTTTGTTGGAATGGAGTCTCTGTACTCATATAAGCGCTGTAAACGCTTTCAGTGGTTTATTACGATGCGATGTGTGAAGCCGGGGGCTTGTTTGTTATTTGAGATTATTGCAATATATATTATTGTTTTACAGTTTCAACTTTGAACTATTTGTATGGAAACAAATTGCATGCTCTCGACCAAATAAATGAATGGTCCGAGGGTGCATGGCAGTCAGGTAATAACATACTCAGCAGGGGCTGATTCCATACCATAAACTATCATTTTTGCAGGTATGCAACTTCCAGTGTCGGCAAAGAGAGTGACGCGCTGGGTAGTTTGATTACAGTTATTTAAACATGCCCTGTTGCATTTTAATACGAACCTAGAAACATGTATAGGTTTTGGATACGTAGAAAGCTCACTGTGAATGTATTTTATATTGGTTTTGGGAGTTTAGATCTATCTCTTGTTGTCACTGCGAGAAAATGTTTCGTATTTAAGAGCTTAACAGGAAGCACGTTATTACTCGTATGGGCGAGCAAGAACGGTGACACCAGTAGTCAATTGTTGAGATTTCCGCTGCGATTATATTGTTAAGTAAGATGATTAGGAGCCGAATAGAGTAGGGGTGTTACAAAAGTGGTATCAGAGCGGAGTACCGCTCTGATGACAAGAGATAGTAGGATTTATACAGTGAGCATAGGTTGGGAATACGGGAAAACATTGTGAGGATACGTGACCTTGCGTGGTTGATGCAATGCTTAAAGCTTGCACACCATAGCCGTGGAGGCACTTCAATAATAAATGACCGAGACTACGGTATTAGACCAAGTAAAGGTCTACCCGTCCTCTTGACTTATGTCAGAGAGAGGTCAGGGTAACAATACTAAGGAAGAACACGGAGCAGTGGAAGGTGGTGAAGGTCCAGCAACCCCAAGTAACGCGAAGATGGTATGAACCACTCGCACTAGATGGGAGAGCATCCCGGAAAATTTGCAATGGTACCCCACCCGCCGCAGCCCGTATCCCGAGTACTATCTAGTGAGGCAATGAAATGAGAAACACCACGGAGATAACTCTCCTGATCGGAAAGACCCGATGTGGATGCTAAGAAGATTATGTTAATGTAGAAAATAAGACTTTGTGTTTTGATGTAATGTTTAGGACCGGGGGTCCTGGTAATGACATAATGTCTACCATACGAGGATGAGATAAATAATGGACCGAGTTTGAGGAGAAAATTTCCTGTAGGACTAATGGGGCTAACTTGCTATGAGCAAGGCGACCCTGTCTTACATCCAGGAAAGCACCGATGGTGCGCTTGGGGGAAAAGAGGTAGAAACAACAAGTAATGATTAGTTTATGAGATATGTAGTATACAGAAGAAATTACCGGTAGAAGTCTCACCCGAAGCGAGTAACTCTAAAACCATGCAACACTGAAGGTTCAAGATGGCCCGACGTGCATGAGGAGAGATCATGAGAACTGTAGAAACAAGAACTCGCTAAGTTGCTATCATGCAACGCCTCGAGAGGAGAGTAAGACCTTACCACCATGGTAAACTTGTAGGAACGAGTGCGGAGTGAGACTGTATTAATTTGAATAAGAACTCTTGACTTGAACAGGAACCCGATTAGGGAATAGCACTGCACTGACACACCGTACCAATGGCTCAGTCTGCATGGTGCACTTGCCACTGCAAGTGCCACATTAACTAAAGCATTAAAATTCAACCTGCCTTGCGCACTTGCTACAACAAGTGCAGCGACGGTAAACTAACCTAAAGGACGTGGTGGTCCGGCGGTTACCAATAAACACTAAATCTTATGTAAGTCTGTAATGCAATAAAGCAGTGTGAGCCTCGATTTTAAACCCTATCCTATGTTGATTAAAGTTGATTAGGATCTAACCGGTTTTAGGTCCACTTATAGTCTAAGATTAATAACTATGTCATATAACAATAATTAGTAAACCTAAGCTAGCTCACTGGAACCTATTATGAGTCGCCACCTAATTTTAACCTAGATCAAATTAGGAAAGGAGAGTTCGGGTTCGGGGGCTCGATATTCGACTTAATTAGGGTTCAATTACTTTCATTACCCCTCCTAGGTCGTTTTTCCTCTACTTGGTTTAATACGGCTTTTTACAAAGTTGCTTTTTAACCTAAGTGCGCGCTTCTGTTTTTTTGTGTTTTTTAGCATTTTTTGACAGAAAATTAAAGTGGAAATTAAAATTACCTAAACTAGGGCTTCGGAGGCAGAATTAGGTCAAATTTTGTTTCCGTCCGTGGCCACGGACCTAATGTCCGAGACCACGGACCCTAGTTAACCTATATGAAAAATAAAAGTTGAATTAAATAGAAACAGAAAATTGTAACGTCCGGGCCACGGACAGGCCGTCCGTGGGCCCGGACATTATTAGAAAAACCTAAATTTTTTTAAAATTTAAAAAAACTCGCCGCCGTCCGTGGGCGTCCGGGCTTACGGACAAGGAGTCCGGGACCCCGGACATGACGTCCGTGGGTGCGGACCGCCCTCGGACAGCGGCGTTAAGGCTGTTCCCGAAGGTGTTTTTGGCTCAAATTTTATGGGTGCGTAGCCTGAAAGATGTACAATGCGTTAGTGATCGAAAGTTCTCAATTTGAATTCGAATTATGCACGAAACGTGGTAAACAAGTTATTGGACAGAAGCTTGAATAAACAGCAATACAGAAGCGTACGAAGGTTAGTTTGAGCCCAAATTTTGAGGCAGGACAGATAATACCGTGGAGAATTAGGGAAGTGGAGTTTCTACCTGTTTTACCTTCGGATTCACAACGTTTCTTCACACCGGGATTCGTCGAGTGCTCCGTTGATGGCAGACCCGAGAGGATTTCGACCCAAGCTTCTGGTGGTTGGTTGTCCTTGCTGTTCTTCACGTTTTGGTGGTGTTTTTGTGGGGTTTTGATGACTATTGATGCTTTGGGGATTGGAAAACGTGTTTAGATGGTGATTTCGGGGGATTTTCGGTATGATTTGGGTGGCCGGGTGTTGGAAAACGTGAGAGAGAGTGAGGAGGCTGTGTTTTCTGACTCTCTAGGGTTCTTGAGCCTATGAGGTTCTGATTTTATCCAAAAACCTATCCCCTTATATAGACTTTCTTAAAGATAAAGAAATCTAGTAAAAGTAAGATTTTTCGATATTTTAGTTAAGTGACTTCCCAAGGAATTTTGCTGTGAAATTTTAACCACATGTCAAGGATGGATATTATGAATTTTCTGAGGTGGAACCGAATTTTTTGAATATTGGAATATTTTTAAATTGAATTTCTCGTCAGATTCAGTCAGAAATTGCTAGAAAATTATTGGAAATTCGAAAAATCAAAATTCCAACGCCATTATGCTTAAAATGTCATCCTCTATCATGGGTTAAAATATCAAAGCGTTTCAAACTGATTTGGGCATCCTTTGGAGGAGAGAGAAAGCTTACAAGAGGTCTTAGGAGCCTTTGAAGATTACCAAAACGCCCCTGAAAGTGACGAAGCTGCTCCCCATGCCATGGAACGTGCCGATCGGGCCGGGATCCCTCACCGCTTGATTAAAATGCCTCTCACAACACCAGTACCACGTAGACCCTAACCAGGGGTCAAAATTTTGGGTATAACAGATTGCCCCCCGTCAACTAGACTTTGTAATG
Organism: Limonium bicolor; assembly: GCA_023374045.1. Lineage (NCBI taxonomy): Eukaryota > Viridiplantae > Streptophyta > Magnoliopsida > Caryophyllales > Plumbaginaceae > Limonium > Limonium bicolor. The sequence continues at coordinate 118,376,155 of CM041783.1, forward strand.
AAAGTGAGAAGGCTAGTTGATGCCTGAGTGATACCCCAAAATTTCAAATGTTTCCAAGACCCTGCATGTTATCAGAAAACTGATAAGTTGTGTCGAGCTATTCTAAGGCGCTGACTACCTACAATGAATGAGATGTTGTCAAGCGGTTCTAAGGCGTTGACTACCTATGATGAATGAGATGTTGTCAAGCGGTTCTAAGGCGTTGACTACCTATAATGAATGTGATGATGTCAAGCGATTCTAAGGTGTTGACTACCTATAATGAATGTGATGATGTCAAGCGATTCTAAGGTGTTGACTACCTATAATGAATGTGATGATGTCAAGCGATTCTAAGGCGTTGACTACCTATAATGAATGTGATGATGTCAAGCGATTCTAAGGCGTTGACTACCTATAATGAATGTGATGATGTCAAGCGATTCTAAGGTGTTGACAACCTAAAATGTGAAAATGAGATAGTGTCAAGCGATTCTAAGGCGTTGACAACCTAAAATGTGATAACTGGGTGGTATGCAAATGCAAGAATGCTGAGATGTTGATGATGCTAATGATGCTGATAATGTTGATGATGCTGATGATGTTGATAATGTTGATGATGCTGATGATGTTGATGATGCTGATGATGATGCTCGGATGCTTCTGGGGACCGAAACCCGTGCCAATGCTCCTGGCTGGACCCAATGTGGACTTATTGCCATCGCCCCCAAGCCGGTGTGCAGGGATAACTCCTGGTAAAAACCTTGGGGACTTATTGCCTTCGCCCACCATTCGTTGATCCCGAAAATAAGTTGACATCGCAAAAGGAGGATTTATTGCCATCACCTCGCCAACTTTTCTGTCGCCAGGTCTTGTGACGCGCCTGGATAATGCAACTAGGTCTTACGACGAGCCTATATGAATGAGATGAATGCAAAGTGTTTGATAAGAGTGGGTACGCTAAAGGGTAACGCTAGGTCTTACTACGAGCCTAAGGGAATGCAGCTAGGTCTTATGGCGAGCCTAAAAATGGTTCTAGGTCTTATGGCGAGCCTAAAAATGGTTCTCGGTCTTATGACGAGCCTAAAAATGGTTCTAGGTCTTATGACGAGCCTAAGGGATGCAACTAGGTCTTACTACGAGCCTAAGGGAACGTGACTAGGTCTTATGGCGAGCCTAAAATTGGTTCTAGGTCTTATGGCGAGCCTAAGGATGGATCTAGGTCTTACGACGAGCCTAAGGATGGATCTAGGTCTTACGACGAGCCTAAGGATGGATCTAGGTCTTATGACGAGCCTAAGGATGGATCTAGGTCTTATGACGAGCCTAAGGATGGATCTAGGTCTTATGACGAGCCTAAGGATGGATCTAGGTGAAAGTGAGTAAAATGTATGATGGGTCTAAATGGATATAGAAGGATTAGGGTTTATGTCAAATCTGGAGATGGTGGGGCATGATGGGCCTATGAACGTTTGAGTGTGAAGATAGGGCTTAGGACGGGCCTGAAGGTGTTTGAATGTGGAGATAGGGCTTAGGACGGGCCTGCGGGTATTTGATGTGGAGGAAGGGCTTAGGACGGGCCTAAGAATGTTTGATGTGGATGCAAGGGTTTATGCCTGTGGTGGGATGGTGGTGCTCAAGCTTTAGGTTTCAATTGGTGTTGTCATGGCTATTGTTGGAACCAACAATTGCCCCCAGTATTTTTCCTTAGGACGATCTGAGTTAAAGCTCATGGCAATTGATCGGAACGATCAATTGCCCCCAGTATTTTCTTTGATTAAACGCGCGAACAAGTCTCATCCTCACAGGGTCGAGGCTTATGCTTTGATGTGGTGCTTCCTAACCTACACTCGGCGTGTTTGGTGTTTGCACTCGTTTCTCACTTACAGTCACAACTTCTCAACCATTGAATTTGACATTTGTTAGATTTACGTGTTCACCTGTTACTTTCACATGATCGGATACACAACTACTAAGTCAGAAGTCTTTTGGGCTTATAACGTGGCTATGGGGTGTGATGAATGACAATAGGACAATGGAGGAATGTTTAGGATATGTGGAGCTATAAGGGTGACCAAAGCTGCAACTTGCACCGTCCTCGGACTTGTCTTCTTTGCCTTGAAGACGTTTGGCTACTTCGTGATGACTTGCTTATGAACTTGGGACTTGGAACTTTTGGATTGTTCCTTGCATCTTTCCTCTTTCTTCCAATTTTGGATCACTTCGAGGCTTTCCAGATTTGCCTTTCTTTGAATCTCTTTTACCTCGGGGTTCTTGTGTTTCCCGGTTTTGATCTTTGAGAGCTGTTTTTTTTATGTTATCTCATTTTGGATCCTGTGTCACTTTGGGACCATTTGCGGATCGCTTCGTCACGCTGGTAGCGGTTCTGCTTCTTTGGACTTGTGAAGTTGTTGTTCAAAAGTCGGGCTCCTTGCTTCCTTTGGTCACCGGGTTGGTTACTCATCATTGGCTGGCTTGTTTGTGAAGCTTGTAACATTGTGAAAGAGGTCATATATGAAAAGCTCAGCGGGGGTGCCTAGGGTTTAATGTCTAGGTTCACAGGCTTTTGGCTGTGTGGTGCTGTACCTAGGTGCTTCGTCATCCCTGGTAGTTGTGTATCTGTTCTTTGTTACTTTTCATAGGTTTAAGCGTAAATTTACAAATTATCTCCTTCGGTCGGAGTCACACCGTTTACCTCACCTTTGAATGTGACCTCTCTGGAGCCGTGTAAAAATGACACGCTCTTTCACTCTTGGTTTTACCGCTCAAGGCACTCTCGCGAAGTGTACACTCGGGGACTTGTTTGCACATTTAAACGAAAGAAATAAACATTATCGTTCTTCAACTCAGATTGCCCCCAGTATTGCTGTGGGGTGTACTTAACGAACCTTAGAATGCCCAAGTTATTTATGGGAGGTGATTGCATGTGTGCGGTAAAAATGATGGTGAGTGGTGACAGGGTGATTGCTGAGTGATTTCTTTTTTTTTTGCTTTGCTTATTTTTTTGCAGCAGCAGCTTTGTTTTTGATGAAATGACGGGATGCTGTGACATGTGGGATGGCCGTGGGGAAGGTGGTGAGTGTGCGGATGGGAAGGCGGTTTTGCACAGGAGGTTTCGTGAAAAACAAAGGTCCTTATTCTTATATGTTTGCAGACATGCCCTATGAGAGAGTTTTCTCTTCCTTTCTTTTCCTTTTCCTTTTAGCGCATGAACGGAAGTATAAACGTTGAAACATGAACAAAGAAGAAATTTAATTGATGACCCAAGGGAACAACAATGGTACCGAGTACCAACTAAACAGCTGAACTAATTAAAACAACCTAAAAGGAAAGAAAAAGGACAAGGACAAAAGCTACGCAAAACAACTTAAAAGGAGAAAAACAACAAAGATTCCTAGTGGTGATCTGGCATAGGGTTCCCGAAGATATTCCCGCGCTCTGAGAACTGAAGTCCCTGGTCAATCAGGTCTTGGATCTTATGCTGTAGGGCCCTGCAACGATCGGTGTCGTGACCTGGTAACTGATGGTAGTGACAGAACTGATTTGGACTCCTGCCCAAACGGGTGACTCCTGGTCGGGGCGGAAGAGGCTGTAAGATGTTCTGCTCCTGGAGCTTTTTCAGAGCATGACTCAAAGGCCGACCGATATCTGTGAATTCTCGCTGACTGAAATCCGGTCTGGGAGGCGGTACCGCTCGATAGTTCCTCCCTTGCTCCCTTGGCTGCTGGACTGCATTCACCTCGTACTGTCCCGCGTACCTCTGCGGTGCGCTCTGTGCATAAGCTGTGGTTGGGTAGGAAGCTTTCGCCGGTTCAGATTTTGAGAACTTTGAGTTACTTCCGGCTCCTCGAGAATATCCAAGCTTTAGGTCTCCCCTGTGGATCTTCTCCTCCAAAACTCCTACCTGGCCCATGAGCATATCAAAGCTTGGAAAGTACATATACTTTAATTCATCATTGTACTGCTTTTGCATGTTCTCAACAATCATGCGAATTTGTTCCTGCTCATCCATCCTTGTGGCATGCCCGCTGCTTTCCTCCTCCACCGCTTTATAAAGTCAGACATGGACTCACTTCCTGTTTGGCGCGTGCTGGCAAGGTCAGACCGGGTGATTTCCAAGTTTTTAGCATACTCAAAGTGAGTCAGGAAGGCTTCACATATCTCCTCGTACGTCTTGGTGTTCATTCTCTGAGTTAGGTACCATCGTTGAGGAATCTCATCTAGGTACCGAGCGAAAACCTTGGCCTTCTGCATATCATTGAGCCTCAGGATAGACATCTCCCGATCAAACATCGCCAAATGAATTTGGGGATCGGTCGAGCCCTTGTAGAGAGCCAAAGTGGGGAGCTTCAGCTTTGCAGGTAGCTCAACGTCTGGATAGGATCCCATGGAGAGGTAGTCAAAACCAGCAGGTTTTCCAGCCTTTTCCATGCGCTCAATGCGCCTCAGAGCCCTCTGAACCTCAGCGGCCAACTGATTCCCGGGAGCACCACCTCCATATCCGACATGGGTGTCATGTCCCTCCAAGGAGATATTGTCCATGCCGTATAAAGGGTTGACAAATCCTTGCAGTGGTCCTTCTCGTCTTGCTGCCTCCAAGGATCCTATTTTCTCATGGAGCTCAACTGTTGCCGCTGCATGCCGTGCCTCCAGGGCTTCAATGGCAGCTTGATGTTTCTGTACCAGGCTGGCCATTTGATCCTGCTCCCCCATTGGACCCCCAGCGGTCCTGCTTTGGGCGGCCGTTTCCAATGCGGCCAACTTATCTTCTAGCTTGGCGATTGTGTCCACATACTTATTCTCGAGTGCCTGGATTGCCTCCTGGTGCTTCAAATCAAAGTTTTTCATGAGTTCTTCAACAGAAGCGTTCTGGTTTTCACCCCCTGCTGGCTGATCCTCCTGAGAGATACCGTCATGCACCTGGACCGACATGTCAGATGAGCTAGAATCTACCCTGGGCTGAAATAACGGAGGTGGGGGGTAGGCAGTCGGGTCAAACGTCCGGAACTTCTGTCCCAGCGCCTTTCTGAAATCTTGCCTTCTTTCTGTTTCAGGACATAAAAAAGAAACATTAGGGCATGGGCTTTCAACAACGTGGAAGGGCTTTCCCCTGAGGGCCCTTGTGTTCTAGTTACAGGACTCTTTTGCTTTTTCGGACTATTTGGGCCGTTGAACATTCAAGCATTCCATTTGGACTAGGGAAACTGTTGGGCCGATACAGACATTGGGCCCGAGGCCCAGGAGAAAGATAACATATGCACAGAAATCTTACACAAGGTGATGATGCAAATGGCCTCACAAGATGACTCAGTCCAACGGGTACAGGTCGATCCGGAGAGGTGCTCGGGGCGCGGGCCCAGGTCACCGCAAAGGAATAGGGCTTGCACGCTATTCTCTTTGGGCTACCCCACTTTTTCCACATCACCTGAAGGTGTGCGTCTACGGTCGGGTCTTTGACTGACCAAACAATGGGCTAGGTAAGGGTACTGCCAGGAAAATGCTTGGGGCTACGGCCCAGGTATTAAGGGGGTGTGGTTAGACGACACCCTCCTCTTTTCCCCCATTTATTCACATCACCTAAAAGGTGTGAGTCCCAGACAGGGACCCTCAAACGGGTCCCGGGGTGAAATTGGCTCGCGTGGACCCTCGCTCTCATATGATGCAAGGGTGCAAAATTAAAGTGCGCACATAAATGAACAAGCAACATAGTAAAAGCCATAAATAAACGTTTTCAAGTTAAGCCCTCTTTCTTAAAATTAAACAAGTTAAAATTAAGAAGTTGGTCCCCAGCGGAGTCGCCAGTCTGTGAGCCTCGATTTTAAACCCTATCCTATGTTGATTAAAGTTGATTAGGATCTAACCGGGTTTTAGGTCCACTTATAGTCTAAGATTAATAACTATGTCATATAACAATAATTAGTAAAACCTAAGCTAGCTCACTGGAACCTATTATGAGTCGCCACCTAATTTTAACCTAGATCAAATTAGGAAAGGAGAGTTCGGGTTCGGGGGCTCGATATTCGACTTAATTAGGGTTCAATTACTTTCATTACCCCTCCTAGGTCGTTTTTCCTCTACTTGGTTTAATTACGGCTTTTTACAAAGTTGCTTTTTACCTAAGTGCGCGCTTCTGTTTTTTGTGTTTTTTAGCATTTTTTGACAGAAAATTAAAGTGGAAATTAAAATTACCTAAACTAGGGCTTCGGAGGCAGAATTAGGTCAAATTTTGTTTCCGTCCGTGGCCACGGACCTAATGTCCGAGACCACGGACCCTAGTTAACCTATATGAAAAATAAAGTTGAATTAAATAGAAACAGAAAATTGTAATGTCCGGGGCCACGGACAGGCCGTCCGTGGGCCCGGACATTATTAGAAAAACCTAAATTTTTTTAAAATTTAAAAAAACTCGCCGCCGTCCGTGGGCGTCCGGGCTTACGGACAAGGAGTCCGGGACCCCGGACATGACGTCCGTGGGTGCGGACCGCCCTCGGACAGCGGCGTTAAGGCTGTTCCCGAAGGTGTTTTTGGCTCAAATTTATGGGTGCGTAGCCTGAAAGATGTACAATGCGTTAGTGATCGAAAGTTCTCAATTTGAATTCGAATTATGCACGAAACGTGGTAAACAAGTTATTGGACAGAAGCTTGAATAAACAGCAATACAGAAGCGTACGAAGGTTAGTTTGAGCCCAAATTTTGAGGCAGGACAGATAATACCGTGGAGAATTAGGGAAGTGGAGTTTCTACCTGTTTTACCTTCGGATTCACAACGTTTCTTCACACCGGGATTCGTCGAGTGCTCCGTTGATGGCAGACCCGAGAGGATTTCGACCCAAGCTTCTGGTGGTTGGTTGTCCTTGCTGTTCTTCACGTTTTGGTGGTGTTTTGTGGGGTTTTGATGACTATTGATGCTTTGGGGATTGGAAAACGTGTTTAGATGGTGATTTCGGGGATTTTCGGTATGATTTGGGTGGCCGGGTGTTGGAAAACGTGAGAGAGAGTGAGGAGGCTGTGTTTTTCTGACTCTCTAGGGTTCTTGAGCCTATGAGGTTCTGATTTTATCCAAAAACCTATCCCCTTATATAGACTTTCTTAAAGATAAAGAAAATCTAGTAAAAGTAAGATTTTTCGATATTTTAGTTAAGTGACTTCCCAAAGGAATTTTGCTAAATTTTAACCACATGTCAAGGATGGATATTATGAATTTTCTGAGGTGGAACCGAATTTTTTGAATATTGGAATATTTTTAAATTGAATTTCTCGTCAGATTCAGTCAGAAATTGCTAGAAAATTATTGGAAATTCGAAAAATCAAAATTCCAACGCCATTATGCTTAAAATGTCATCCTCTATCATGGGTTAAAATATCAAAGCGTTTCAAACTGATTTGGGCATCCTTTGGAGGAGAGAGAAAGCTTACAAGAGGTCTTAGGAGCCTTTAAAGATTACCAAAACGCCCCTGAAAGTGACGAAGCTGCTCCCCATGCCATGGAACGTGCCGATCGGGCCGGGATCCCTCACCGCTTGATTAAAATGCCTCTCACAACACCAGTACCACGTAGACCCTAACCAGGGGGTCAAAATTTTGGGTATAACAGATTGCCCCCCGTCAACTAGACTTTGTAATGAAAGTGAGAAGGCTAGTTGATGCCTGAGTGACCCCAAAATTTCAAATGTTTCCAAGACCCTGCATGTTATCAGAAAACTGATAAGTTGTGTCGAGCTATTCTAAGGCGCTGACTACCTACAATGAATGAGATGTTGTCAAGCGGTTCTAAGGCGTTGACTACCTATGATGAATGAGATGTTGTCAAGCGGTTCTAAGGCGTTGACTACCTATAATGAATGTGATGATGTCAAGCGATTCTAAGGTGTTGACTACCTATAATGAATGTGATGATGTCAAGCGATTCTAAGGTGTTGACTACCTATAATGAATGTGATGATGTCAAGCGATTCTAAGGCGTTGACTACCTATAATGATGTGATGATGTCAAGCGATTCTAAGGCGTTGACTACCTATAATGAATGTGATGATGTCAAGCGATTCTAAGGTGTTGACAACCTAAAATGTGAAAATGAGATAGTGTCAAGTGATTCTAAGGCGTTGACAACCTAAAATGTGATAACTGGGTGGTATGCAAATGCAAGAATGCTGAGATGTTGATGATGCTAATGATGCTGATAATGTTGATGATGCTGATGATGTTGATAATGTTGATGATGCTGATGATGTTGATGATGCTGATGATGATGCTCGGATGCTTCTGGGGACCGAAACCCGTGCCAATGCTCCTGGCTGGACCCAATGTGGACTTATTGCCATCGCCCCCCAAGCCGGTGTGCAGGGATAACTCCTGGTAAAAACCTTGGGGACTTATTGCCTTCGCCCACCATTCGTTGATCCCGAAAATAAGTTGACATCGCAAAAGGAGGATTTATTGCCATCACCTCGCCAACTTTTCTGTCGCCAGGTCTTGTGACGCGCCTGGATAATGCAACTAGGTCTTACGACGAGCCTATATGAATGAGATGAATGCAAAGTGTTTGATAGAGTGGGTACGCTAAAGGGTAACGCTAGGTCTTACTACGAGCCTAAGGGAATGCAGCTAGGTCTTATGGCGAGCCTAAAAATGGTTCTAGGTCTTATGGCGAGCCTAAAATGGTTCTCGGTCTTATGACGAGCCTAAAAATGGTTCTAGGTCTTATGACGAGCCTAAGGGATGCAACTAGGTCTTACTACGAGCCTAAGGGAACGTGACTAGGTCTTATGGCGAGCCTAAATTGGTTCTAGGTCTTATGGCGAGCCTAAGGATGGATCTAGGTCTTACGACGAGCCTAAGGATGGATCTAGGTCTTACGACGAGCCTAAGGATGGATCTAGGTCTTATGACGAGCCTAAGGATGGATCTAGGTCTTATGACGAGCCTAAGGATGGATCTAGTCTTATGACGAGCCTAAGATGGATCTAGGTGAAAGTGAGTAAAATGTATGATGGGTCTAAATGGATATAGAAGGATTAGGGTTTATGTCAAATCTGGAGATGGTGGGGCTCATGATGGGCCTATGAACGTTTGAGTGTGAAGATAGGGCTTAGGACGGGCCTGAAGGTGTTTGAATGTGGAGATAGGGCTTAGGACGGGCCTGCGGGTATTTGATGTGGAGGAAGGGCTTAGGACGGGCCTAAGAATGTTTGATGTGGATGCAAGGGTTTATGCCTGTGGTGGGATGGTGGTGCTCAAGCTTTAGGTTTCAATTGGTGTTGTCATGGCTATTGTTGGAACCAACAATTGCCCCCAGTATTTTTCCTTAGGACGATCTGAGTTAAAGCTCATGGCAATTGATCGGAACGATCAATTGCCCCCAGTATTTTCTTTGATTAAACGCGCGAACAAGTCTCATCCTCACAGGGTCGAGGCTTATGCTTTGATGTGGTGCTTCCTAACCTACACTCGGCGTGTTGGTGTTTGCACTCGTTCTCACTTACAGTCACAACTTCTCAACCATTGAATTTGACATTTGTTAGATTTACGTGTTCAACCTGTTACTTTCACATGATCGGATACAACTACTAAGTCAGAAGTCTTTTGGGCTTATAACGTGGCTATGGGGTGTGATGAATGACAATAGGACAATGGAGGAATGTTTAGGATATGTGGAGCTATAAGGGTGACCAAAGCTGCAACTTGCACCGTCTCTCGGACTTGTCTTCTTTGCCTTGAAGACGTTTGGCTACTTCGTGATGACTTCGCTTATGAACTTGGGACTTGGAACTTTTGGATTGTTCCTTGCATCTTTCCTCTTTCTTCCAATTTTGGATCACTTCGAGGCTTTCCAGATTTGCCTTCTTTGAATCTCTTTTACCTCGGGTTCTTGTGTTTCCCGTTTTGATCTTTGAGAGCTGTTTTTTTGATGTTATCTCATTTTGGATCCTGTGTCACTTTGGGACCATTTGCGGATCGCTTCGTCACGCTGGTAGCGTTTCTGCTTCTTTGGACTTGTGAAGTTGTTGTTCAAAAGTCGGGCTCCTTGCTTCCTTTGGTCACCGGTTGGTTACTCATCATTGGCTGGCTTGTTTGTGAAGCTTGTAACATTGTGAAAGAGGTCATATATGAAAAGCTCAGCGGGGGTGCCTAGGGTTTAATGTCTAGGTTCACAGGCTTTTGGCTGTGTGGTGCTGTACCTAGGTGCTTCGTCATCCCTGGTAGTTGTGTATCTGTTCTTTGTTACTTTTCATAGGTTTAAGCGTAAATTTACAAATTATCTCCTTCGGTCGGAGTCACACCGTTTACCTCACCTTTGAATGTGACCTCTCTGGAGCCGTGTAAAATGACACGCTCTTTCACTCTTGGTTTTACCGCTCAAGGCACTCTCGCGAAGTGTACACTCGGGGACTTGTTTGCACATTTAAACGAAAGAAATAAACATTATCGTTCTTCAACTCAGATTGCCCCAGTATTGCTGTGGGGTGTACTTAACGAACCTTAGAATGCCCAAGTTATTTATGGGAGGTGATTGCATGTGTGGCGGTAAAAGATGGTGAGTGGTGACAGGGTGATTGCTGAGTGATTTCTTTTTTTTGCTTTGCTTATTTTTTTGCAGCAGCAGCTTTGTTTTTGATGAATGACGGGATGCTGTGACATGTGGGATGGCCGTGGGGAAGGTGGTGAATGTGCGGATGGGAAGGCGGTTTTGCACAGGAGGTTTCGTGAAAAACAAAGGTCCTTATTCTTATATGTTTGCAGACATGCCCTATGAGAGAGTTTTCTCTTCCTTTCTTTTCCTTTTCCTTTTAGCGCATGAACGGAAGTATAAACGTTGAAACATGAACAAAGAAGAAATTTAATTGATGACCCAAGGGAACAACAATGGTACCGAGTACCAACTAAACAGCTGAACTAATTAAAACACCTAAAAGGAAAGAAAAGGACAAGGACAAAAGCTACGCAAAACAACTTAAAAGGAGAAAAACAACAAAGATTCCTAGTGGTGATCTGGCATAGGGTCCCGAAGATATTCCCGCGCTCTGAGAACTGAAGTCCCTGGTCAATCAGGTCTTGGATCTTATGCTGTAGGGCCCTGCAACGATCGGTGTCGTGACCTGGTAACTGATGGTAGTGACAGAACTGATTTGGACTCCTGCCCAAACGGGTGACTCCTGGTCGGGGCGGAAGAGGCTGTAAGATGTTCTGCTCCTGGAGCTTTTTCAGAGCATGACTCAAGGCCGACCGATATCTGTGAATTCTCGCTGACTGAAATCCGGTCTGGGAGGCGGTACCCGCTCGATAGTTCCTCCCTTGCTCCCTTGGCTGCTGGACTGCATTCACCTCGTACTGTCCCGCGTACCTCTGGCGGTGCGCTCTGTGCATAAGCTGTGGTTGGGTAGAAGAAGCTTTCGCCGGTTCAGATTTTGAGAACTTTGAGTTACTTCCGGCTCCTCGGAATATCCAAGCTTAGTCTCCCCTGTGGATCTTCTCCTCCAAACTCCTACCTGGCCCATGAGCATATCAAGCTTGGAAAGTACATATACTTTAATTCATCATTGTACTGCTTTTGCATGTTCTCAACAATCATGCGAATTTGTTCCTGCTCATCCATCCTTGTGGGCATGCCCGCTGCTTTCCTCCTCCACCGCTTTATAAAGTCAGACATGGACTCACTTCCTGTTTGGCGCGTGCTGGCAAGGTCAGACCGGGTGATTTCCAAGTTTTAGCATACTCAAAGAAGTCAGGAAGGCTTACATATCTCCTCTAACGTCTTGTGTTCATTCTCTTTTGAGTTAGGTACCATCGTTGAGGAATCTCATCTAGGTACCGAGCGAAAACCTTGGCCTTCTGCATATCATTGAGCCTCAGGATAGACATCTCCCGATCAAACATCGCCAAATGAATTTGGGATCGGTCGAGCCCTTGTAGAGAGCCAAAGTGGGGAGCTTCAGCTTTGCAGGTAGCTCAACGTCTGGATAGGATCCCATGGAGAGGTAGTCAAAACCAGCAGGTTTTCCAGCCTTTTCCATGCGCTCAATGCGCCTCAGAGCCCTCTGAACCTCAGCGGCCAACTGATTCCCGGGAGCACCACCTCCATATCCGACATGGGTGTCATGTCCCTCCAAGGAGATATTGTCCATGCCGTATAAAGGGTTGACAAATCCTTGCAGTGGTCCTTCTCGTCTTGCTGCCTCCAAGGATCCTATTTTCTCATGGAGCTCAACTGTTGCCGCTGCATGCCGTGCCTCCAGGGCTTCAATGGCAGCTTGATGTTTCTGTACCAGGCTGGCCATTTGATCCTGCTCCCCCATTGGACCCCCAGCGGTCCTGCTTTGGGCGGCCGTTTCCAATGCGGCCAACTTATCTTCTAGCTTGGCGATTGTGTCCACATACTTATTCTCGAGTGCCTGGATTGCCTCCTGGTGCTTCAAATCAAAGTTTTTCATGAGTTCTTCAACAGAAGCGTTCTGGTTTTCACCCCCTGCTGGCTGATCCTCCTGAGAGATACCGTCATGCACCTGGACCGACATGTCAGATGAGCTAGAATCTACCCTGGGCTGAAATAACGGAGGTGGGGGGTAGGCAGTCGGGTCAAACGTCCGGAACTTCTGTCCCAGCGCCTTTCTGAAATCTTGCCTTCTTTCTGTTTCAGGACATAAAAAAGAAACATTAGGGCATGGGCTTTCAACAACGTGGAAGGGCTTTCCCCTGAGGGCCCTTTGTGTTCTAGTTATTTGGATTTCGTTTTTGGACTATTTGGGCCGTTGAACATTCAAGCATTCCATTTGGACTAGGGAAACTGTTGGGCCGATACAGACATTGGGCCCGAGGCCCAGGAGAAAGATAACATATGCACAGAAATCTTACACAAGGTGATGATGCAAATGGCCTCACAAGATGACTCAGTCCAACGGGTACAGGTCGATCCGGAGAGGTGCTCGGGGCGCGGGCCCAGGTCACCGCAAAGGAATAGGGCTTGCACGCTATTCTCTTTGGGCTACCCCACTTTTTCCACATCACCTGAAGGTGTGCGTCTACGGTCGGGTCTTTGACTGACCAAACAATGGGCTAGGTAAGGGTACTGCCAGGAAAATGCTTGGGGCTACGGCCCAGGTATTAAGGGGGTGTGGTTAGACGACACCCTCCTCTTTTCCCCCATTTATTCACATCACCTAAAAGGTGTGAGTCCCAGACAGGGGACCCTCAAACGGGTCCCGGGGTGAAATTGGCTCGCGTGGACCCTCGCTCTCATATGATGCAAGGGTGCAAAAATTAAAGTGCGCACATAAATGAACAAGCAACATAGTAAAAGCCATAAATAAACGTTTTCAAGTTAAGCCCTCTTTCTTAAAATTAAACAAGTTAAAATTAAGAAGTTGGTCCCCAGCGGAGTCGCCAGTCTGTGAGCCTCGATTTAAAACCCTATCCTATGTTGATTAAAGTTGATTAGGATCTAACCGGGTTTTAGGTCCACTTATAGTCTAAGATTAATAACTATGTCATATAACAATAATTAGTAAAACCTAAGCTAGCTCACTGGAACCTATTATGAGTCGCCACCTAATTTTAACCTAGATCAAATTAGGAAAGGAGAGTTCGGGTTCGGGGGCTCGATATTCGACTTAATTAGGGTTCAATTACTTTCATTACCCCTCCTAGGTCGTTTTTCCTCTACTTGGTTTAATTACGGCTTTTTACAAAGTTGCTTTTTAACCTAAGTGCGCGCTTCTGTTTTTTGTGTTTTTAGCATTTTTTGACAGAAAATTAAAGTGGAAATTAAAATTACCTAAACTAGGGCTTCGGAGGCAGAATTAGGTCAAATTTTGTTTCCGTCCGTGGCCACGGACCTAATGTCCGAGACCACGGACCCTAGTTAACCTATATGAAAAATAAAAGTTGAATTAAATAGAAACAGAAAAGTAACGTCCGGGGCCACGGACAGGCCGTCCGTGGGCCCGGACATTATTAGAAAAACCTAAATTTTTTTAAATTTAAAAAACTCGCCGCCGTCCGTGGGCGTCCGGGCTTACGGACAAGGAGTCCGGGACCCCGGACATGACGTCCGTGGGTGCGGACCGCCCTCGGACAGCGGCGTTAAGGCTGTTCCCGAAGGTGTTTTTGGCTCAAATTTTATGGGTGCGTAGCCTGAAAGATGTACAATGCGTTAGTGATCGAAAGTTCTCAATTTGAATTCGAATTATGCACGAAACGTGGTAAACAAGTTATTGGACAGAAGCTTGAATAAACAGCAATACAGAAGCGTACGAAGGTTAGTTTGAGCCCAAATTTTGAGGCAGGACAGATAATACCGTGGAGAATTAGGGAAGTGGAGTTTCTACCTGTTTTACCTTCGGATTCACAACGTTTCTTCACACCGGGATTCGTCGAGTGCTCCGTTGATGGCAGACCCGAGAGGATTTCGACCCAAGCTTCTGGTGGTTGGTTGTCCTTGCTGTTCTTCACGTTTTGGTGGTGTTTTGTGGGGTTTTGATGACTATTGATGCTTTGGGGATTGGAAAACGTGTTTAGATGGTGATTTCGGGGGATTTTCGGTATGATTTGGGTGGCCGGGTGTTGGAAAACGTGAGAGAGAGTGAGGAGGCTGTGTTTTCTGACTCTCTAGGGTTCTGATTTTATATCCAAAAACCTATCCCCTTATATAGACTTTCTTAAAGATAAAGAAAATCTAGTAAAAGTAAGATTTTTCGATATTTTAGTTAAGTGACTTCCCAAAGGAATTTTGCTGTGAAATTTTAACCACATGTCAAGGATGGATATTATGAATTTTCTGAGGTGGAACCGAATTTTTTGAATATTGGAATATTTTTAAATTGAATTTCTCGTCAGATTCAGTCAGAAATTGCTAGAAAATTATTGGAAATTCGAAAAATCAAAATTCCAACGCCATTATGCTTAAAATGTCATCCTCTATCATGGGTTAAAATATCAAAGCGTTTCAAACTGATTTGGGCATCCTTTGGAGGAGAGAGAAAGCTTACAAGAGGTCTTAGGAGCCTTTGAAGATTACCAAAACGCCCCTGAAAGTGACGAAGCTGCTCCCCATGCCATGGAACGTGCCGATCGGGCCGGGATCCCTCACCGCTTGATTAAAATGCCTCTCACAACACCAGTACCACGTAGACCCTAACCAGGGGGTCAAAATTTGGGTATAACAGATTGCCCCCCGTCAACTAGACTTTGTAATGAAAGTGAGAAGGCTAGTTGATGCCTGAGTGATACCCCAAAATTTCAAATGTTTCCAAGACCCTGCATGTTATCAGAAAACTGATAAGTTGTGTCGAGCTATTCTAAGGCGCTGACTACCTACAATGAATGAGATGTTGTCAAGCGGTTCTAAGGCGTTGACTACCTATGATGAATGAGATGTTGTCAAGCGGTTCTAAGGCGTTGACTACCTATAATGAATGTGATGATGTCAAGCAATTCTAAGGTGTTGACTACCTATAATGAATGTGATGATGTCAAGCGATTCTAAGGTGTTGACTACCTATAATGAATGTGATGATGTCAAGCGATTCTAAGGCGTTGACTACCTATAATGAATGTGATGATGTCAAGCGATTCTAAGGCGTTGACTACCTATAATGAATGTGATGATGTCAAGCGATTCTAAGGTGTTGACAACCTAAAATGTGAAAATGAGATAGTGTCAAGCGATTCTAAGGCGTTGACAACCTAAAATGTGATAACTGGGTGGTATGCAAATGCAAGAATGCTGAGATGTTGATGATGCTAATGATGCTGATAATGTTGATGATGCTGATGATGTTGATAATGTTGATGATGCTGATGATGTTGATGATGCTGATGATGATGCTCGGATGCTTCTGGGGACCGAAACCCGTGCCAATGCTCCTGGCTGGACCCAATGTGGACTTATTGCCATCGCCCCCCAAGCCGGTGTGCAGGGATAACTCCTGGTAAAAACCTTGGGGACTTATTGCCTTCGCCCACCATTCGTTGATCCCGAAAATAAGTTGACATCGCAAAGGAGGATTTATTGCCATCACCTCGCCAACTTTTCTGTCGCCAGGTCTTGTGACGCGCCTGGATAATGCAACTAGGTCTTACGACGAGCCTATATGAATGAGATGAATGCAAAGTGTTTGATAAGAGTGGGTACGCTAAAGGGTAACGCTAGGTCTTACTACGAGCCTAAGGGAATGCAGCTAGGTCTTATGGCGAGCCTAAAAATGGTTCTAGGTCTTATGGCGAGCCTAAAAATGGTTCTCGGTCTTATGACGAGCCTAAAAATGGTTCTAGGTCTTATGACGAGCCTAAGGGATGCAACTAGGTCTTACTACGAGCCTAAGGGAACGTGACTAGGTCTTATGGCGAGCCTAAAATTGGTTCTAGGTCTTATGGCGAGCCTAAGGATGGATCTAGGTCTTACGACGAGCCTAAGGATGGATCTAGGTCTTACGACGAGCCTAAGGATGGATCTAGGTCTTATGACGAGCCTAAGGATGGATCTAGGTCTTATGACGAGCCTAAGGATGGATCTAGGTCTTATGACGAGCCTAAGGATGGATCTAGGTGAAAGTGAGTAAAATGTATGATGGGTCTAAATGGATATAGAAGGATTAGGGTTTATGTCAAATCTGGAGATGGTGGGGCTCATGATGGGCCTATGAACGTTTGAGTGTGAAGATAGGGCTTAGGACGGGCCTGAAGGTGTTTGAATGTGGAGATAGGGCTTAGGACGGGCCTGCGGGTATTTGATGTGGAGGAAGGGCTTAGGACGGGCCTAAGAATGTTTGATGTGGATGCAAGGGTTTATGCCTGTGGTGGGATGGTGGTGCTCAAGCTTTAGGTTTCAATTGGTGTTGTCATGGCTATTGTTGGAACCAACAATTGCCCCCAGTATTTTTCCTTAGGACGATCTGAGTTAAAGCTCATGGCAATTGATCGGAACGATCAATTGCCCCCAGTTTTCTTTGATTAAACGCGCGAACAAGTCTCATCCTCACAGGGTCGAGGCTTATGCTTTGATGTGGTGCTTCCTAACCTACACTCGGCGTGTTTGGTGTTTGCACTCGTTTCTCACTTACAGTCACAACTTCTCAACCATTGAATTTGACATTTGTTAGATTTACGTGTTCAACCTGTTACTTTCACATGATCGGATACACAACTACTAAGTCAGAAGTCTTTTGGGCTTATAACGTGGCTATGGGGTGTGATGAATGACAATAGGACAATGGAGGAATGTTTAGGATATGTGGAGCTATAAGGGTGACCAAAGCTGCAACTTGCACCGTCTCTCGGACTTGTCTTCTTTGCCTTGAAGACGTTTGGCTACTTCGTGATGACTTCGCTTATGAACTTGGGACTTGGAACTTTTGGATTGTTCCTTGCATCTTTCCTCTTTCTTCCAATTTTGGATCACTTCGAGGCTTTCCAGATTTGCCTTTCTTTGAATCTCTTTTACCTCGGGGTTCTTGTGTTTCCCGGTTTTGATCTTTGAGAGCTGTTTTTTTGATGTTATCTCATTTTGGATCCTGTGTCACTTTGGGACCATTTGCGGATCGCTTCGTCACGCTGGTAGCGGTTCTGCTTCTTTGGACTTGTGAAGTTGTTGTTCAAAAGTCGGGCTCCTTGCTTCCTTTGGTCACCGGGTTGGTTACTCATCATTGGCTGGCTTGTTTGTGAAGCTTGTAACATTGTGAAAGAGGTCATATATGAAAAGCTCAGCGGGGGTGCCTAGGGTTTAATGTCTAGGTTCACAGGCTTTTGGCTGTGTGGTGCTGTACCTAGGTGCTTCGTCATCCCTGGTAGTTGTGTATCTGTTCTTTGTTACTTTTCATAGGTTTAAGCGTAAATTTACAAATTATCTCCTTCGGTCGGAGTCACACCGTTTACCTCACCTTTGAATGTGACCTCTCTGGAGCCGTGTAAAAATGACACGCTCTTTCACTCTTGGTTTTACCGCTCAAGGCACTCTCGCGAAGTGTACACTCGGGGACTTGTTTGCACATTTAAACGAAAGAAATAAACATTATCGTTCTTCAACTCAGATTGCCCCCAGTATTGCTGTGGGGTGTACTTAACGAACCTTAGAATGCCCAAGTTATTTATGGGAGGTGATTGCATGTGTGGCGGTAAAAATGATGGTGAGTGGTGACAGGGTGATTGCTGAGTGATTTCTTTTTTTTTGCTTTGCTATTTTTTTGCAGCAGCAGCTTTGTTTTTGATGAAATGACGGGATGCTGTGACATGTGGGATGGCCGTGGGGAAGGTGGTGAGTGTGCGGATGGGAAGGCGGTTTTGCACAGGAGGTTTCGTGAAAAACAAAGGTCCTTATTCTTATATTTGCAGACATGCCCTATGAGAGAGTTTTCTCTTCCTTTCTTTTCCTTTTCCTTTTAGCGCATGAACGGAAGTATAAACGTTGAAACATGAACAAAGAAGAAATTTAATTGATGACCCAAGGGAACAACAATGGTACCGAGTACCAACTAAACAGCTGAACTAATTAAAACAACCTAAAAGGAAAGAAAAAGGACAAGGACAAAAGCTACGCAAAACAACTTAAAAGGAGAAAAACAACAAAGATTCCTAGTGGTGATCTGGCATAGGGTTCCCGAAGATATTCCCGCGCTCTGAGAACTGAAGTCCCTGGTCAATCAGGTCTTGGATCTTATGCTGTAGGGCCCTGCAACGATCGGTGTCGTGACCTGGTAACTGATGGTAGTGACAGAACTGATTTGGACTCCTGCCCAAACGGGTGACTCCTGGTCGGGGCGGAAGAGGCTGTAAGATGTTCTGCTCCTGGAGCTTTTTCAGAGCATGACTCAAAGGCCGACCGATATCTGTGAATTCTCGCTGACTGAAATCCGGTCTGGGAGGCGGTACCGCTCGATAGTTCCTCCCTTGCTCCCTTGGCTGCTGGACTGCATTCACCTCGTACTGTCCCGCGTACCTCTGCGGTGCGCTCTGTGCATAAGCTGTGGTTGGGTAGGAAGCTTTCGCCGGTTCAGATTTTGAGAACTTTGAGTTACTTCCGGCTCCTCGAGAATATCCAAGCTTTAGGTGTCTCCCCTGTGGATCTTCTCCTCCAAAACTCCTACCTGGCCCATGAGCATATCAAAGCTTGGAAAGTACATATACTTTAATTCATCATTGTACTGCTTTTGCATGTTCTCAACAATCATGCGAATTTGTTCCTGCTCATCCATCCTTGTGGGCATGCCCGCTGCTTTCCTCCTCCACCGCTTTATAAAGTCAGACATGGACTCACTTCCTGTTTGGCGCGTGCTGGCAAGGTCAGACCGGGGATTTCCAAGTTTTTAGCATACTCAAAGTGAGTCAGGAAGGCTTCACATATCTCCTCGTACGTCTTGGTGTTCATTCTCTGAGTTAGGTACCATCTTTGAGGAATCTCATCTAGGTACCGAGCGAAAACCTTGGCCTTCTGCATATCATTGAGCCTCAGGATAGACATCTCCCGATCAAACATCGCCAAATGAATTTGGGGATCGGTCGAGCCCTTGTAGAGAGCCAAAGTGGGGAGCTTCAGCTTTGCAGGTAGCTCAACGTCTGGATAGGATCCCATGGAGAGGTAGTCAAAACCAGCAGGTTTTCCAGCCTTTTCCATGCGCTCAATGCGCCTCAGAGCCCTCTGAACCTCAGCGGCCAACTGATTCCCGGGAGCACCACCTCCATATCCGACATGGGTGTCATGTCCCTCCAAGGAGATATTGTCCATGCCGTATAAAGGGTTGACAAATCCTTGCAGTGGTCCTTCTCGTCTTGCTGCCTCCAAGGATCCTATTTTCTCATGGAGCTCAACTGTTGCCGCTGCATGCCGTGCCTCCAGGGCTTCAATGGCAGCTTGATGTTTCTGTACCAGGCTGGCCATTTGATCCTGCTCCCCCATTGGACCCCCAGCGGTCCTGCTTTGGGCGGCCGTTTCCAATGCGGCCAACTTATCTTCTAGCTTGGCGATTGTGTCCACATACTTATTCTCGAGTGCCTGGATTGCCTCCTGGTGCTTCAAATCAAAGTTTTTCATGAGTTCTTCAACAGAAGCGTTCTGGTTTTCACCCCCTGCTGGCTGATCCTCCTGAGAGATACCGTCATGCACCTGGACCGACATGTCAGATGAGCTAGAATCTACCCTGGGCTGAAATAACGGAGGTGGGGGGTAGGCAGTCGGGTCAAACGTCCGGAACTTCTGTCCCAGCGCCTTTCTGAAATCTTGCCTTCTTTCTGTTTCAGGACATAAAAAAGAAACATTAGGGCATGGGCTTTCAACAACGTGGAAGGGCTTTCCCCTGAGGCCCTTGTGTTCTAGTTACAGGACTCTTTTGCTTTTTCGGACTATTTGGGCCGTTGAACATTCAAGCATTCCATTTGGACTAGGGAAACTGTTGGGCCGATACAGACATTGGGCCCGAGGCCCAGGAGAAAGATAACATATGCACAGAAATCTTACACAAGGTGATGATGCAAATGGCCTCACAAGATGACTCAGTCCAACGGGTACAGGTCGATCCGGAGAGGTGCTCGGGGCGCGGGCCCAGGTCACCGCAAAGGAATAGGGCTTGCACGCTATTCTCTTTGGGCTACCCCACTTTTTCCACATCACCTGAAGGTGTGCGTCTACGGTCGGGTCTTTGACTGACCAAACAATGGGCTAGGTAAGGGTACTGCCAGGAAAATGCTTGGGGCTACGGCCCAGGTATTAAGGGGGTGTGGTTAGACGACACCCTCCTCTTTTCCCCCATTTATTCACATCACCTAAAAGGTGTGAGTCCCAGACAGGGGACCCTCAAACGGGTCCCGGGGTGAAATTGGCTCGCGTGGACCCTCGCTCTCATATGATGCAAGGGTGCAAAAATTAAAGTGCGCACATAAATGAACAAGCAACATAGTAAAAGCCATAAATAAACGTTTTCAAGTTAAGCCCTCTTTCTTAAAATTAAACAAGTTAAAATTAAGAAGTTGGTCCCCAGCGGAGTCGCCAGTGTGAGCCTCGATTTTAAACCCTATCCTATGTTGATTAAAGTTGATTAGGATCTAACCGGGTTTTAGGTCCACTTATAGTCTAAGATTAATAACTATGTCATATAACAATAATTAGTAAAACCTAAGCTAGCTCACTGGAACCTATTATGAGTCGCCACCTAATTTTAACCTAGATCAAATTAGGAAAGGAGAGTTCGGGTTCGGGGGCTCGATATTCGACTTAATTAGGGTTCAATTACTTTCATTACCCCTCCTAGGTCGTTTTTCCTCTACTTGGTTTAATTACGGCTTTTTACAAAGTTGCTTTTTAACCTAAGTGCGCGCTTCTGTTTTTTTGTGTTTTTAGCATTTTTTGACAGAAAATTAAAGTGGAAATTAAAATTACCTAAACTAGGGCTTCGGAGGCAGAATTAGGTCAAATTTTTTTCCGTCCGTGGCCACGGACCTAATGTCCGAGACCACGGACCCTAGTTAACCTATATGAAAAATAAAATTTGAATTAAATAGAAACAGAAAATTGTAACGTCCGGGGCCACGGACAGGCCGTCCGTGGGCCCGGACATTATTAGAAAAACCTAAATTTTTTAAAATTAAAAAAACTCGCCGCCGTCCGTGGGCGTCCGGGCTTACGGACAAGGAGTCCGGGACCCCGGACATGACGTCCGTGGGTGCGGACCGCCCTCGGACAGCGGCGTTAAGGCTGTTCCCGAAGGTGTTTTGGCTCAAATTTTATGGGTGCGTAGCCTGAAAGATGTACAATGCGTTAGTGATCGAAAGTTCTCAATTTGAATTCGAATTATGCACGAAACGTGGTAAACAAGTTATTGGACAGAAGCTTGAATAAACAGCAATACAGAAGCGTACGAAGGTTAGTTTGAGCCCAAATTTTGAGGCAGGACAGATAATACCGTGGAGAATTAGGGAAGTGGAGTTTCTACCTGTTTTACCTTCGGATTCACAACGTTTCTTCACACCGGGATTCGTCGAGTGCTCCGTTGATGGCAGACCCGAGAGGATTTCGACCCAAGCTTCTGGTGGTTGGTTGTCCTTGCTGTTCTTCACGTTTTGGTGGGTTTTTGTGGGGTTTTGATGACTATTGATGCTTTGGGGATTGGAAAACGTGTTTAGATGGTGATTTCGGGGGATTTTCGGTATGATTTGGGTGGCCGGGTGTTGGAAAACGTGAGAGAGAGTGAGGAGGCTGTGTTTCTGACTCTCTAGGGTTCTTGAGCCTATGAGGTTCTGATTTTATCCAAAAACCTATCCCCTTATATAGACTTTCTTAAAGATAAAGAAAATCTAGTAAAAGTAAGATTTTTCGATATTTTAGTTAAGTGACTTCCCAAAGGAATTTTGCTGTGAAATTTTAACCACATGTCAAGGATGGATATTATGAATTTTCTGAGGTGGAACCGAATTTTTTGAATATTGGAATATTTTTAAATTGAATTTCTCGTCAGATTCAGTCAGAAATTGCTAGAAAATTATTGGAAATTCGAAAAAATCAAAATTCCAACGCCATTATGCTTAAAATGTCATCCTCTATCATGGGTTAAAATATCAAAGCGTTTCAAACTGATTTGGGCATCCTTTGGAGGAGAGAGAAAGCTTACAAGAGGTCTTAGGAGCCTTTAAAGATTACCAAAACGCCCCTGAAAGTGACGAAGCTGCTCCCCATGCCATGGAACGTGCCGATCGGGCCGGGATCCCTCACCGCTTGATTAAATGCCTCTCACAACACCAGTACCACGTAGACCCTAACCAGGGGGTCAAAATTTTGGGTATAACAAGCAGGACAACCTTCTTAAGGGCAGGGTACGAAACCCTTGGGTTTGAGGTCGAAAACCTCGGGAAGACCTAGTCGGTCTGACCACTAAACCTGAAAATAATACACCATTTAGTAGAATGTTAGAAGGGGAGTAAATGAGAATAATAATAATTAGTGCCTACAAGTCTAACCCTAGTGCCGGTATGGACATTAAACGTCAATCATTACCGGTGGGGAGTGACGGGTCTTCAGGACCAGCATAACCATATTTAGAGAGTGTGTGACACTCGTGGTTAAACCATTACCATCGAACATTGCCAGAGGGCAAGAAGTGAGCTATATGAGTGAGGAACTTTTAAAAAAAATAATAATTAATAGGCAGATGTGAACGTGCAATAAAAAGGGGGCCGATGTAATGCCCGCACCACACACACCGGAGGTGTTGTTGATCCAGTATGCTGCTAGACTCCCGTATGGAGAGCAGTGGATATAAACTAAAAAGTGAAAATTGCCTGATGACGGAAGATACCGTTACCTCAAAGAGGATGGAGGAAATATGAGTTGAATAAGAGTAAGGACTACACAATGAAGACGAATGATTAGCGAAAACCACCAAGTTGTGGGTATCCAATTGTAACCTCAGGAGAAAGTATTAGAACCAACTAGGAATAAATTAAATAACAAGACTAACAATCATTTAACTATCAGAATCAGTATTGAGGCTGATATCGTATGGCATAGGCCTACGGAGGGATACCTTAGTACCACCAAAGTGACCCTAAACTAGGGGAAAAAGGGTGATGAATCACAAGTACCGATTAATATCAGACTAACGGGACTACCATAAGACAGGGGAAACCCGAGGTGTCAATCTTTATCATGGAGTCCGGAAACACCATAGGGTGTAACCCAATAGATTGGGTGGAGTTCGAATACTAAAAACTCATATCTGAAGGCGTTAACAGCCTAGAAGTGAACGGGAGAGGTAATAAGTAGTTACTGAACCCCACTCACAGATACCAGATGGCGAGCATGTGGAAACCAGAATTAGGGCGATAAGTCGCAAACACCTATCTTAGGGAAGGTAAAGGAAACACACATTAATAAACGAAACCATAGAACCTAATATTAGGGTCATTCTGACATCAAAGGTTAAGAATTGGCAGCATAGTCACTTAAACATAAATTACCGCTACTATGAGTACGATAATCACCGGGTACGAACGCTACGAGTGCACTAAACGAGACATGGGACGACCGCACTCCTAGGAGCTTGTGGGCCTGACAAACTATATTAAGTTAGTTGGGTAAGTAGTAATGTATCAGTATGGTACCCCATGCATGTAAACGAGTAGTGTAAGGACCCAGGAGGTAATCAACTCTGTGTCTAAGTGAGCGAATGGAACCCTGACTAGGTAAACCATGTAATGACGAGAGAGATCTCAGTCAAACTAGCAAGGTTAGGAAAATCAAGGATAGCTTGATAATAAAGTGACA
Source organism: Limonium bicolor (assembly GCA_023374045.1). NCBI lineage: Eukaryota > Viridiplantae > Streptophyta > Magnoliopsida > Caryophyllales > Plumbaginaceae > Limonium > Limonium bicolor. The sequence goes on from CM041783.1 coordinate 118,400,373, forward strand.
TAAGGTTGCAACTCCACAGTGGAGGAGTTAAACATAAGTTTTGGGGATTTTAGTAAACGAGGAAACTAAGGCCAATTTAATGGTAATGGCAAGTTGAACCCATGAATGAGAAAAGGAATTATGGTATTAAGGAAGTCATCTTAGAGAAACCCTTGTGATAATAGATGCTACCCAAAAAGGGGGCACAAAGAGAGTTATACCACGCGCTGAGGGCGCTGCGATGATGTCGCATTAAATAATAATAACCACATGCTCAAGCCATAAACGTTAGTATGTAGTACCAATTAGGTTTGAACAGAGAATGAATACCAAGCTAAAACCCACAGTCGTATTGTATGTTTACAACAGACGAAGGGCAAAAGCGAGCATTAGAAGAGATACTCTAAGCCGGAGATTAGATACTCCGTGCAAACCGCAACAGCGGATAACCGTCCAATCGACTGGTACATGGTGCGCAACAAGCAACCATTAGAATAACTGTTAACCGAATTATGCTGGTAAGAATCAGAAGGTGGAACATCAGATAAACAAATGGATTCCCCTAATCGAGAAGAGAGATGAACTATATAGATGGACACTAAAGTGCCAACACACGAGGGATACGAGTTCACACTTGCAAAAGCAGACCTACAAGGTACCCAAAGAACAAACTCATTCCAGAGGGAGATAACTTAGAGTCATGAGGCGCCAGTTAGATGCGCATATCAGACTACTACTGCAAGCACTAGATGTTAGAGCATAGCTCGACAACCCTTTACCGAAGGATAGTTCGGTAGGGTGGGGGCATGAACTCATGGGAATAAACCATGAGCATGTATAGAATTCAGGAGAGTTGAATAAAATGGCTAAATTGAAAGAATAAGCGTGTGTGACTAACGATACCACGCAGCCGAATAAATTACACCATTCCCATAATTATGGAAGACTGTGTAGAAAAACACCGTCACATGGACTTGGAGCGGACATGAAACTACTACCTAAAATGGGTAAACTAACCATATAGTAGTTGGGCAGACTGCTTGCGGAGCGAGTGGGCCCATATTGCTTAGGTTTGACATACCTAGCAGGTTTGAGGAACACAAATGATGTGTTTACATCTTCCGATCAAACCGTATATGAATATACATACACCTAAGCGAGGTAGGCGGTATAACCTGAGGGGCTAAAGCCCGACCCTATGGAAAAAGGGGTAATGAAATATGTAACACATTAGTGCACGAATAATTCCACTGGAATGGAACATCTGAACTTATTACTTCACGATGTTATATTCGTAGATTACGTGGGCGTAATCATTTTTAAGGGGAGTAGAGCGATTTCGCACGCCTAAAATATACCGTACGTAGGGGTACGTAGCGCATGGTACACATGCTGCAAACTATATTGTACGTAGAGTACAAGTGTCATGACTGTATTATATATTGTGATGTATTATGTGTATGAATATATATATATATTTTTAGTTCGCATTGTCGTGACGAATAGGAAAGGGAGAACAGATGGAGTGTTCTTATTCTATTTCCGATTATTATGCAAACGTTGCGAACATTAAACACATGAACGCCTAACTTGTATCTCCAGTTGAGAGTTCAAGTAGGTATATCTGGTAGCTTCTATGGGAGATGTCAAATGGAAGGAGTAAAAAGCTCCATACTATATGAATTGTGACTCGGCATGAGACCAATGTGTGACCTAGTGGTGGTTATACCTCTAAGAATTGTATGAATAATTGTAAGTCGAGTGAACTTGGTACATGGTTAGGATACATGATCCTATATGTCGGTGATTAGATTAATTACACTAGTTGACTTGTGTATCTATAGAACACAAGGTGGCAAATATCAAGAGGAAACAAGATTAGAAGTGAATAAACAATTGATTGATTGAAATTGACGTGGGAAGTTGAACTTGATCCTGGTCCGATCAAGGAAACCGAACACAAATTGAGGTGAGAGATAGTTCAACACTGACGCTGACCACGTCAGGGTTGAATGACTCTCGAAACTTCCTACAAGTGGACACAGATATGAATAGAAATTGGAATTTAGGGCGTCACTCGAAGGGCCGTGGACCGTGGAGTCCTTCGTCATTAGACCGGTGTGTCTGCGAGTGACATCACCATAGAACCGTGGACCGCAGAGTCCTTTGTCGTTAGACCGGTGTGTCTGGGGTGACTAAGGAAATAAGGTGATACTGTCCGAGGAGCCGTGGACCGCAGTGTCCTTCGTTATTAAACCGGTGTGTCCGCGGGTAGTAGACGTTGGCTAGGGTTGGGGATCGTCAAGTCCTGGTCTTAAGACTGCTTCCCTGTGAACTGTCAACGTTAACTATATGTGCACGCATACATGTGGAATGATGTGTGGGTATCCTCGCGAGATACTAACATGTAGATAGGGATGCGTGGAGTATCCCTTGCAAACACCTTTGAGTACTTTATGAGTTTTGCACCTTGTCTAGTGCTGTGTACTATGAGTTTTGCACCTCTCTAGTGCTGTGTACTATGAGTTTTGCACCTGGTTGAATATATAAATAGTACCGCTGAGTACTTTTGTGGATGAATTGGATGTGCACCTTGTTTAGTGCTATGAAACGAATGAGCTTATACCATGAGTTTGACTACTTGATATATGTTGTATGTATAGACTAGGTCTGAACCTAGTGGGAGTTACTCCCTAGCAATGGACTGTTGGTTACTTAGTGGAACTTGATTCCTTAGGTGAACTATTGATGATTAAGGACTTCGGGACGAAGCCTTTTTAAGGGGGGTAGACTGAAATACCCCTGACCTTTAAAATATAATTAAATGATCTATTAATGATCTAAGATGATTATCAAACACCTAAATATTATTGGGGAACAATCTAAAAGATCTCAACAAGGCAAAACAAGCCTTAAGATCGGTAAAGCCAAAAATGTGCTTTAAGACACCATAAAGGTTGTATGACCCCAAATAGGATTCAAAGTGGATTCCTAAGTATCATAATGAAGAAAGGGACACAATAACACCATTCTCAAGGAGAACTAAGCTCAGGAACACCTGTGACACAAAAATGTGCGCTAAAACACCTTAAAGCACGTTTTTGCGTGATTGCCTTCTAAATTGATTTTAATGGGCTTAAAAAATATAATTACCCTTAAATATGATATTTATCATATTATATCATATTAGGAATTTAATTCAAAAATTTATGAATTTTTACAAATTAATATTAAAATATTAATAAAACCCTAAAGTGGGGCCACATGAGTCAATATTGACCAAGCATGGTCAATGGTCAATTAATTGACCCACTTGGACCAAGGAAATCGGCTGGAAATAAGGGAGGAGACAGCTTGCAATGATTATGAGACAAATTGCTACATAATGTTCAATTTGCAATAGTAACCTACCTTTTTTTCAAATTATTCAAGCCTTTCCACTCATTCTTCCTTCCTTGTCCGATTCCACCCTGCCCAGCCGAGTTCCTCTCCTTCCTTGAAGCTCTCAAGGCTTGTTCTTGAGCATGGAAGGCAAACCTAGCTCCTAAGCTTAAGGTAAGTGTTTTAATGTCATTTTTAGCTCTTTTTCTTCATCTCTTCACTACCCACACCTAGATTTGGTAGCTCATCAATTCCTATGGCTTATTATCAGTGTTCTAAGGTTAGAACAAGAGCTAGACTCGGTTGAGACAAGTAGAGGGCCAAGGTTGCTCAAAATTGCATTTAAGGTAAAAACATACCTTAAGCCTCTCAATCCTTCATCCGATTTTCTTCCTTGAATTTTTATGAGTTTATACACTCATAATCTTCATATTTACATGTTCATTCAGTTGGTTAGCCATTTGGAGCAAGGGTGGTCGAGATCCAAGAGAAATACCCTCTTTTAAGGCATTTTTCCAAGGTAAAACCTAATAACAAGGTAGCTTGTTGTGATCTAGCTATTTCCTATGTCAATATAGTAGATCTAACACCTTGTGGTGTGTTTGGTTCAGGCCGAAAACACCTAGAAGTTCCCTTGCATTTTGAAGGTGATTTTTGCCTTAAATCTTATATTAATTATTCCTTATGGTTAAGCTCAAGCTTGGAGTGTAACCATATCTTGTTTTTGTGTATAGCCGAGAGTGAAATTATATATATAGGTCATTTTGACCTAAAAATGGAAAAAAATGGCTAAGATAAATTAAGCTAGTCATTTAAGAGATTTAATTAACATAATGGTCAAATTATGACATTATGTGGAAAAATAATTAAATCAAAGTGAGGCCGAAAATATATGCAATATTTTGAGACATTTATTGTGTAATTTATTTTGCAAGTTCAAGGTTGTAATAAGGCCATGTCATTAGGCCATTTTAATTTAAGTTTATAAGCTTATTTAGTTTTATTTATGTTTATAATTAAAATTGGGGCCAATTCGTAATTACTAGGAATTTAGAAAGCTGTGGGCTTAATTTAGAGCAATTTAGGATTTTTAAATGAATTTAATAAAAATTATAACAATTTATAAAGTTTTGGGTCAAAATTGTAAAAATAGAAAAGTATAGGTTATTATTAGTGATTACCGAAAAAAAATTGGTTCCCATTTGGTATTAGAAGTCAAAGTTGACTATATAGGAGACTTTGACCAAGTTTGGAAAATTTAAGAAATTAAAATACTACCTTATAATAAGATACTTATTAAATCGTAAAAGATTTATAAGACTTGGGGTGGTATTGTGATTTCCGAAAACTTGGGGTACTAAAAGGAGTTTAGTACAAACCTTAAGTTATTAGGAATTTTTAGGAATTGATTTGGTTAAATTTGGAGTTAATATGAATTAAATAAGTATAATACAAGGTATTCCATAATATTGTTACAAATGGGTAACATATGTGGTAAAATTGAGATTTAGAGAAAGTATAAGGTTAGGAATAATGTTTATAACCTTTTGGTATAGTTTGGCGATTTTGGAATTATATACAAGGTTTTATGAGGACATATGTATAATATATGTTTTAATGGAATTAGGAAACTATATGTTATAAAGAGGGGAAATTGGTGAATATAGAAAGTTAAGTGGTGGAAAATAATTTAAGTAGACCATGGGGTCTGCTCGGTTATCTTGAGAAAATATAACCATGGGTTATAATTATATTAAGGAATAAGGATTATAATATAAGGTATATACTATAAGTGTAACAAGGAAATATAATTTGGTTGATTGGTAAATTATGGAAGTTTGGTGGGAATTAATTAATACCGAGAGTTTTAAGTGCTGTGTGGTATTTATTAACAATATATAACTATAGGTTATAATTGTTTTAATAACATAGTTGTCAAAATATGTTATATAACTATAATATAACATAGTATAAATTATGTGGTGGATTTGTAAATGATTAAGGAACATAGGTGCTGTTCAGAAATATTAATATTTTGAATGAAATTTATAATATGGTTTTAATGTTATAAGAATTATAACATTTATAATATAGAGGTATTCATTAAAAAGAATGAATATATATTATAAGACTTACCATATAGGAAATGGTTTCATAAATACATACACATAAATAAATATGTGTTGTGGTGGGAAATATAATATGGTTTAATGACCATATATTTTCATAATTAAAATGACATATGATAAAGGGAAAAGAATTACAAACATTGGATATGTAATGTTAGGACTGTACATGTGATAATAAGGATTGATAATGCAAAGTATTGTTTATCACATTGAATTTGGGGAAAAAGAAAAAAAAAGAGAGAAACAAACCTTAGAAAAAAATACTAAGGTGGAGATGTATGGTGTATGACAGAAATCATACATGCAATATAGAAACAAACTATATGATGTACAAACATACATTAGGTTACATGCGATAACAAAAGTTCGACTATAAAGTATTAATATACGAGAGAAGACTACGCTTGTAATATAACACTTTTCCAATCTCGAGTTAAACCTAAAAACCCGACAAACATTGACAGTAATAACGGGGGTTAACCGGGAGGTATTAGTAACGGTACGGGGTGCCATAGTGTACTGTTAGTATGAGATGCTGATGCATGGTGTGATGCATATTGATAGATTGTTAGAGACGACACGAGGAGCATCGGATCTAGCTGAATCATACTCCACCGTAATACTTTCAGGGTGAACGGTATGTTATTTATGTGCCTTGATTGTCTCTGAGGATTTCCTCAGTTCAGACATTGTGTGAAAATCTGTGATAAGATTGAATGTCTTCTTGTGTGAATTAATATGCTTGAGTTACATATTAATGCTGCTTATTATTATTACTGTTGTGCGATAACAGTACCGTTCGTATATATGAACATATTATAAAACGAACTAGCGGCAATGATGCTATCTTATATGTGTAATATAAGGAACGTAAGTAAAACGTTGTAGCATTAGGATAATAAGATATATAAAATATCTGAGACTTATATACGGAGCATTGGCCTCTTTAACGCCGCTCTCGTATCTAGCACTGGATCCCGAGTCGACATACTCAGGATTGGACTACGACTTGGTCTGCTGTGTTAGGAAAAAAAAAGAATAGTAAAGCGATGCGATGGTATAGATAAGTTTATCAAGGATGTGGCTCTTGCTGTGAACTGTGATCCATTAACGATACTAGGACACCGTGTGGTAGCCGTAAGTATCTGGATAAATTTCCAACAAACTACAGACTGTTCGTAGGACGGAGACTCTACCGCTGGAGTGGCTATTGCCGTGGGTGACCCGCCATAAGAGATGGGTAACTTAGAGACACGTCGTTCTAACGAGACGCTGTCATAGACATGACTGAACAATACGAACGACTATATTAACTCGTACGTTAGGCGAACATTATTTGGGCTTGCATGCCACTGACGAGAGTTTATACTCATTTATAGTTCTCGTTGTTTCGCCTTGTTGTTCATTGGTTGTGCTTTGCGGTTATGTGTTGTAACACCCCATCCAAAGCCTAACGTGGTTATCGCAATCTGAACACTTAATCGAAAACGTCGCAGCGGAAATAAACAACACCTGGACCTTGCCACGGTCTGATCGTTAGAATATACCGGATTAATATTTACAATACTTAACCAAAATACTCATCCAACTTACACGTCAACATTCATAATACCACGACCAACCGAGTACTAGTATCTCAAACATAATCCCAAGCTTACATCAGTTTAATATAGACAGTCGGGTGCACAGGCGCAACCCGAACTCAAAATAAATGTCCCAACCTAAATCTAACCGCTCCTACTCTCGTAGTGCGTCCTCATCGGCCTCTTACCTGCAAGTGTAAAAATAGCCCCGAGGGGTCAGCACGAATGCTGGTACACCCTCTCATGGCCCCCAAGCTAACGGGGCTACGACGACTAATTGTCGATAGCATGGAAATTGATTACATACACAAACATTATATGAAGTGCAATAACAATAACCACAGATGAACGTATATAGTTCACAAGCAATGAACGACTCAAGCGTTCCCTTACAAGTGGGTTAGTAACCCCCTCCTTAGTCCTCATTTCCTTAATCCCAGTTCCTTACCTTACCTTAATCTTAATCTCAATCTCAATCTTAATCTTAATCTCAGTATACAAACCTTTCCTGGAAGGAATTGGTTGTAGCTTAATTCGAACCTGGGATTTAGGTGATCCCACCGCACCATCTTAATGCCACCTACTCTGGACGGAGTCCAGCGTAGCTGAGCCGGCAACCGGCCCTAGGCTACAAGTCCGAAGACAAGTCCTTAAGCGGAGGGCGGATCTGATTCAGATACCGTCCCCCTTTCCACTTAGCATGCATGACCGGAGATCGGTCCCGGGTTTCCTCACTCAAGTTCCAGTTAATAGACATCTTAAACACCATGTGCTAGCTAAGCCTTATCGGGCATTAACCAAAACCATCAGCTTAACTCTTATTCTTAACTCAGTAAGTACTAAACTTGGTTAGTAACAATCTCAAACCTCGCGGGTTAGTGTAAATGTAACACAACACAACGAGAACAATATATCCGGTTGCATGCTTTATCTTGTTTTAGTCATAGCAAATAAACAGATAGCACACAAGCCGAGGGACACCTCGTTAGCAAGCAGGTCACGAAAGGATTGTACCGTTCACCGTCGTTCGTTGTTTGACTAATCTTCTTCGGGGTCCCAACTCACAAACCTAAAACATTCATTCATTTTTAGGTTATTAGTATTTGCACCTTACTTAGCTCACTTAGTCTCTAAGGACTTCCATTCAATAACCTCTCAAGCCTTTATCACTTAATCTTACAAACTTAACTTTAAACATTAAAACTTATACTTAATCTTAACTAATTCCTCAAGTTCTTAGGGTCCCAATCATTACCCTACCATGGGCATACCTCATTACCCATTACCATTTTTAGAAATTGAAATTTTCTCTTTTTTTATTTTATTTTTAGGCTCGACCGGACTTGCCAAGTCCGGTCCATTCCAGTACCTTTTACCGTTAGAAAATTCACTCCGACCGGACTTACATGTCCGGTCCTATGTCCGGTCGATTCCAGAGACTTATAAATCCGTACTAAATTCATGCCGACCGGACTTGACAAGTCGGTCCCATGTCCGGTCCATTCAGAAACATTTCCCCTCTCACAAAACAAGCCCGACCGGACTTGTAGGTCCGGTCCCCAAGTCCGGTCGATTCCAGAAACATTTTCCGGTAGTGTAACAGAGCCCGACCGACCTTGCAAGTCCGGTCCTAAGGCCGGTCGGCTCTAAAACTTGATTCTAAATTCCTTTTCAACTCCAAACTTCTCCTCATATATCCTCATATGTTATAGCCTCATTTGGGCACCTCAAATACACCTTAAGCCTCCTTAAAATACCTTAAATCATCCACCAAAATCCATCTTAGTCATTATGCATTTTCCATGTATAATGCTAACACTTGTAATGTTTTTCCTCTAGGTTTCTTTGTGGTGGTTCATACCTAATGTAACCACTATGCCAAATGTTCCTTCACCACTATAACATCATCTCCCAAGCATCTCTCACTATCTAAACTCTTTTAAACATTCACTTAGGTTCCTTAACAAGATTAAACTTCCATCATCATTACATTATTTCCTTCCTAGATGTGCACCAACATTGCCTAAGTCCTAAATACTCCAATACATTCTCTGATTCCTAAACCTTCCATGGTGATACCTAAGTCATCATAGTCATTAAAATACCTTAACTTCACCCTTTCATCAAGACAACCTATAGAACATTCCTAGTACTTCCTTAGTCATTAAATTCCCTTAGGATATCTTAAACACTTAAAATCTCCTTTAAATTTGCCATAGGTTCTCTAGTATATAGTACCTCCTAACACATGGGTTTCTCCACCAATCAACCAATACCACACAAATTCTCATCACAATAGCTTACACCCAATTTGCACCAAAACCACACACATCATCATATAGTGCTTAACTTAAAATGCTTGGCACTTAGCCCTTAAATGACAATATCTTAACCACTGAATTTCCACATATATATGCCTTCAACCTGCGAATAACTCAACAAGGCTCCAAATGAAATAAAATGCTTCTTGTACTTCACCTTTATATTCTTAAACTATCTCTTTTCTCATTTGCTCCTTAGTCACAAGTTCACAAGGATAGACATTGTTTCTCCTAGGTTTTATAGCACCTTCCCAATATAAACTCTACACTAAACTCATCATATACTCACACCTCATTCCCTTAAACAACAAAACACCTTAAGGTAAGTAATTTAACCTTTTTCTCACAAGCTTAAAAGCTTTTCTCCTTAGGTTTTCTTTGTTCAATCTCGGTCACCAATGTGATTCTCCTTGCCAATGTTCTAACCAATATCCAATGACTCCAATGAGTACTAGATAATACGTCAACCCTAAGAACAAACCCTAGGGTTTAAAAGTATGTTTTAAGGTATTAATGTGATTGTTTACCTTGGTTTCTCAAGACAACTTGGATGTGAAGCAAGAAAGTACCTCCTCTCTCCTTTGAAGAGTAGAAACAAGCTAGAACAAGGCATAAACATGGAGTCCCATGAGTATATATTTTCGGTTATGTGAAGAAAATGGTGGAAACCTAGATTTTCTTACACTTTCTTTACCTTAAGAGAATGGAGATGCCAATGGAGTCTCCAAACTTGAATTTCCTCCTCTAATGGTGGTTTGACTTGGCACCAAAATGAAGCTCTTGAAGTTTTGAAAAGATAGAAAGGAGGAGCTTGAGCTAACTAAGAAGAATATCTATTTTGTTTTGGATTTGGAGCTTAAATGAGCAAGTGGTGTGCAAGAGAAGGTGAAGCTTTCATGGAGGTTAAGCTCAACGTGAATGGAGAAGAGAAAGAGAGCAAGAAATCGTGGCAACAAGGGAAAATGAAGAAGTGAGGAGAGAGGTAAGCTAAAGTGATATTTATCTTAAAAAGGTGAATAGTGTTTTATGCTTTATAACTTACTTATTTGCTTTCTCTTAACTTAATGAGTCATGAAGGTGGTGACTCACCCCTAAGAAACCGGCCCCCTTTTAGTAATGAGGGTAGTTTAGTCTTTGTTGACCAAATGTCTCACTTATATAGACTTATGTTAAAAACTAGCTTAATAAATTCACTATTCATCAAAAACAAGGCACATTGTTGTGAAATTTTTGATTTCCCATTGATATAGACCTCCAAATGTGATACTATATAGTACACATATTAATTAAAGAGTAATGATGGACATTTAGCCATTCAAAACTCATTTACAAGACAATTTTTCAAAAACGTGCTTTAAGACTCCTTAAAGCACATTTTGTGTTTTAACTTGTTTTCAAGCTTGGTTTTCTTTGGTAATTGACTTAAAATGACCATTAGGATATTACTAAGGTCTTAGAACAATATTGGGTACTCTCCCATGTCTCTCCAAGCTTAGAGCACGTTTTTGCTTAAACTGCTCTTTTGGTGGTTCCTTATATTTTCTTTGATTAGAAATGTTTCTTAATGTTTCTAAGGCATTATTTAGCCTCCTTATATCTTAGTTTATCATTTGAACACCATATCTAAGTTTGGGGTATTTCAATCTACCCCCCTTAAAAGAACTTTGTCCTCAAAGTTCACACATGTGTTTAACCATTCACGGTACACAGTTCTCTTAATCTTAATACCACATCTTATATTCACATTCATACATCTCAAGACTCAAAGGTCAATCTCAAATACAATACATAAGTATCATACATAACTCAAACTCACACCGAAGTGTAGCAACTTACACAAATTCACATCTTAAACAACCAAACAAACGACAAACATGATCGTTTCCTAACTCAAAAGCGAGGAAGCTCTACCCCCCTTAAAAAGGGGTACGCCCCGTACCCTATACAGACGATCTAGTCAGTAAATAAAGAAGGGTACTTCGCCCTCATCTTATCCTCTAATTCCCACGTGGCCTCTTCGACATCCTGGTTAGACCAGAGAACCTTCACCAGTCGCACTGACTTGTGGCGAGTGTCCCTAGTCTTGCTGTCCAAGATTCTCTGAGGAGTCTCCACGGATCTCATATTTGGTTCTAAAGTCAACCTCTCAGGTTCTAACACATGGGAGGGGTGGTGCATGTATTTCTTCAGCTGTGAAACATGAAAAACATCATGCACTTTACCCAGCTCAGCAGGTAAATTCAACCTGTAAGCAACCGGGCCCACCCGCTCCGTAATCTCATAAGGACCAACAAATTTCGGGCTTAGTTGCCCTTCTGCCCAAACCTGAATACACCCTTCATCGGTGATACTCGCAGAAATACCTGGTCGCCCCTGCGAACTCCAGGTCCTGTCGTCGAACATCAGCATACGACTTCTGCCTATCTTGAGCAGCTTTCATGTTCTCCCTGATTTGCTGAACTTCAGCCTTAACTTGTTCTAAGTACTCTGGTCCTATAATGACCGTCTCACTCGACTCATCCCAGCAGAGCGGTGTACGACATGGTCTACCGTACAACGCTTGAAAAGGTGCCATCTTGATCGAAGCGTGATAGCTGTTGTTGTATGAAAACTCGATCAGATGCAATCTGTCAATCCAACTGCCCTGGAAGTCTAAGGCACATGCTCTCAGCATGTCCTCGAGTGTCTGAATAGTACGCTCAGTCTGACCATCTGTCTGAGGATGGAACGCGGTACTCAACTTGAGTTCTGTACCCAACGCTTCTCTGGTAGCTCTCCAGTACCTCGAAAGGAATCTGGTATCTCTATCTGACACTATGGTCTTTGGTATGCCGTGGTGCCTCATGATTTCTTTCTCAAATAACTCAGCTAATTTGGTCACCTTCCAAGTATCCTTCATCGGTATGAATCGGGCTACTTTGGTAAGGCGATCCACCACCACCCATATCATGTTGAGACCTCCCCTAGCAGGTGGAAGTCCAACTACGAAGTCCATGGAGATATCATGGAACTTCCACTCCGGAACTGGCATCGACTGTACCATTCCGCCCGGTCGTCTGTGCTCGAATTTCACCTTCTGGCATGTGAGACACCTCAAGACGAACTCGGTAACATCTGTCTTCATCCCCGACCACCAGAAGTATCTCTTCATGTCCTTATACATTTTAGAGGCTCCCGGATGGATGGAAACTGAAGAACAGTGTGATTCTCTAAGTATACGGTCTTTCAGATCCGTGTTACCTCGTGGTATGCATAATCGGCCCTTAAGTCTGATCAGATCATCATCATGAAGTCTGAAGTCGTATTTCTGACTCTCAAAGGTACCATCTGTCAGCTTCTGTCTGACCTCTCTCATATACTCATCAGTCCTCTGAGCCTCTCGCACCTCATCAACCAAGCTGGAGAAAGAAACTAGCGAATGGAGTGAGTGTGCTCGACGGCTCAGGGCATCTGCTACAACATTGGCCTTCCCTTCTTTGTATTGGAGGTCAATGTCATAGTCTTTCAGAAATTCTAACCATCTCCTCTGTCGAAGATTTAACTCCTTCTGAGTGAATATGTATTTCAAACTCTTGTGATCGGTGTAGATCGTGACACTAACCCCATATAAGTAGTGGCGCCATATCTTCAAAGCGAAGACTACAGCTCCCAGCTCTAAATCATGTGTGGGGTAGTTCTCCTCATGTTTCTTCAACTGGCGTGAGGCATATGCCACCACCTTGCCATGTTGCATGAGCACGCAACCCAGCCCTCTGCCGGATGCATCACAATAAACCTCAAAGCCCTCTGTACCGTCTGGAATGGTCAGTACCGGTGCAGTGGTCAGTGAGTCCTTCAAGCGCTGAAATGATCTCTCACAGTCAACTGTCCATAGAAATGGTGCATCTTTCTTCATCAGACTGGTCATCGGCTTCGCGACCTTGCTGAAATCTCTCACAAACCTCCTGTAGTAACCTGCCAGACCGAGAAAGCTCCGGATGTCGGTAACAGTCTTCGGCCTTGGCCAGGTACGTACGGCATCAATCTTTGCTGGATCCACTGCGATCCCAGCATCTGAGATGACATGACCTAGGAAAGAGACCTGGTCAAGCCAAAACTCACACTTGGAGAACTTAGCATATAGCTGGTTCTCCCTTAATATTTCAAACCCTTCTCAAATGTTCCTCATGCTCAACCTTAGACTTTGAATATATCAGAATATCATCAATAAAAACCACCACCGACTTGTCCAGCTGCTCCCGGAACAAGCGGTTCATCAGATCCATAAACTTCGCTGGCGCGTTCGACAAACCGAACGGCATCACTGTAAACTCATAGTGGCCGTATCGTGTCCGGAATGCCGTCTTCTCAAATCTCCCTCCTTAATGGCTATCTGATGATACCCCGATCTGAGATCAATCTTGGAAAACACAGATGCTCCCTTCAACTGATCGAACAGATCGTCAATGCGGGGTAGTGGGTACTTATTCTTCACTGTTACTGCATTCAGCTCTCTGTAGTCGATGCAGAGGCGGAGACTACCATCCTTCTTCTTCACGAAGAGGACTGGCGCTCCCCATGGTGACACACTTGGTCTAATGAATCCTTTATCCAACAAATCTTTCAGTTGTTCTTTAACTCAGTCATTTCTGCCGGAGCCATACGGTATGGTGCCTTGGCTATCGGTCCGGTACCAGGTAGCAGCTCAATGGTGAACTCTACCTCCCGAGTGGGTGGCATGCCGGGCAGTTCCCGTGGGAATAGGTCGGGGAACTCCGACACTACCGGTAAGTCGGGGTCGAACTCAGGGTCTCTCTCTATGTCCTGTACATAGCAGAGGTATACTTCTTCCTTTCTCCTTAATTCTTGTGCATTGCCATGGCGGTGATGATCTTAGTCGAAGGCTCTCTGGGCCTCTGGCGGTATGATATTGTTACCCCAGACGGACTCCTGAGCAGCAATCTATGCTCGGCGCAGAGGATACGTCCCTTGTGCCGCTCCAACCAGTTCATCCCGAAGATAACATCAAATCCTAGCTTACTGAACTCAATGAAACTGACTGGGAAGTCTTCCCCCTTAATTCTGATGGTGGCTCCTCGGTAGTAACGAGTGCAACGAACCTTCTCCTTAGACGGGAGCGTAACCGTGAAGTCGGGTAGCTCATCAGCGTCTAGCCCCAACCTGCTCGCAAATGATGCAGAGACAAAGGTATGCGAGGCCCCTGAGTCGAAGAGAACTGATGCCTCAATCCATTGATCGGAAAGGTGCCGGTGAGGATAGTACCGCTAGCGTCGGCCTGTGCCTCTGTGAGTATGCTTAGTGCACCTTCCGTACCGAGTCCATAACCTAATTTGTTCACAAGCTCCATGAGTATTGATGGTATAACAAGAGTCGTAACAATTTATATGAACAACACTGTTATTTTTTTATGACCATCCTGTTTACAACATGTGCTTCAATCTTACATCTCATTTCTCATCTCATTCTAACATTACATGGCTAATATTGTCTAAAGGTTAGGTTTAATCTTCCTGGTCTCATATGCGTCGCATTGATTACTGCTGACGGTGCTGTATTCAGCTTGATTCTCTTAATCCCATGGTATAACATCCTTGATCTCCTCCCAAAATTAATACATCACCTGACTTAAGTATTATCTTATCTGCACGGTCCGCACGCTTCTGCTCGCCGTATAAAAATTCCGCATCATCTCCAATGGACCAAGACACTACGGGTATCCCTCTTTCGAGAGACTCCGTTGTCTCGTCCTTATCCTGGTGTAGTCCCAGTTTCCCATCTTTTTCGTAGAAGTTTACAATGCAAATGTCTGGCTGGATGTCTGGAATCGGTTCAGCTTCCAACTGCTGAGCGATTTCCACGACTTGTGTAATAACTGGATGGAACTCTTCGGGTATTCCCGGTGGTGAGACTCCATCTTGCTCCCTGTGGTTTGGTATTCTTGGCATACGGATTCCAATCCTTGCCCAAGCTCATCATCTTTAATTTCATCCTTGCTCCCCCTGGGTACTCCGGTGTGTAAAAACCTCCCGGTCCCATTCCTAGTTGATTGCATCTCCTGATGATGGCTATTTGTGCTTCGGGTGTCAGGTATCCCCTTAATAAAATCATACCTGGGCGGATAACCTGACATTGTTCGGTTGGAAAGTGTGTGGTTTCGATGTCGGTGTGCTCCGGGTTAGGTGTAGATGGTATAGGGTAGCAGATGTTGATTTTCCTAGAGTGGTAGTAGGTTATGTCTTACTTAGGTTCTAATCTCATCTTATTTTCACTTAACTCATATATTTCACCAAACATGCATGATAATGCGGTAAGCAGGTAGTTTTATTACTAAATGGTTATAGTGGTACCTGGCCTCGATGAGGGCTCAGGCTCATCGTCCCGATCCACCATGTGTAGAGTGGGCCCCGTCTTCTGGGTCACCCTTGGGTTCTTGTCCGCCGGCTGCTGCACTTTCCTCTGACCGTCAGATCCAACTCCCTGATCGGTCTTGCCCTTGCCCCGGGTGTCGGGCCATAGGCTCTGCTAGCAGGATCCGGTAACACTCATAAGCGATGCCCGTAGACACCACAGAAGTTGCACTTCCACCTTATTCCCCTTACAGTCGAGCCCGGGGTGGTCCTTGTGACACCATCTACAAGATGAAGCGTCGCTGGTAGCCACCACCGGCTCCCCTCTCAGTCTCAGATCCTGATGATTCACATTGTCAATTCTCATATCTCCAAACGGCTAATTTATTTCTTAACTCATTCAATCAAATTTTTCTCACCCTTTGGCGCCTTAGAGCGCAGTGGTGTAGCTGCAATAGCATAGGTCAGCTTCAATGGCTCTTCCGAAGCCTTCTCCTTTTCCTCCTTCCCTTTCGGGTTCTGATTCTTCTGGGCCTGAGGCTGGTACTTTGTTTCTTGTACCCTCCTTGCCCTTGACTCTCTGAGCTCTTCCCAGCACTCTTCCTCTTTGCATTCTCCTCGTCCCTCAGCTGGACGGTAATCTCAACCTTAGCAGCGGCATGATAGCACTCCTGCTTTTCCATAGTATTAGTCACACTTATTTCTCATAATTAAATCTTATTCACCACTTACTCAAATTTCAATCATTCTTATTACCTGCAAGGTAGTGTAACTCGTCGGCCCCATGCCGTAGCGGAGTCGATGGCTAAGCCCGCCATAGAAGCGGTCTACCAAGATCTGGTCAGAATACCCTAGACCTGGCAGAAGACGGAGCAAGGCGGTGAACTCTGAGTAATACTCGTCCACCGTCATCTTGTCCGACTGCTTAAGCGCATCTAACTGCAAGCGCTTCTTCGTCTGGACATGGGCGGGATAGTACTTTGCCCGTAGCAAGGCGGTGTACTGCTCCCAGCCGAACTCTGGGTTGGCCACATGCTCGGCCCTCACCAGCTTCCACCAATCGCCCGCCGCCCCCTTCAGGTAGAAAGCAGCTAAGCGCACCTTGATCCCAGCAGGGACATCAAGGGTCTCGAAGGCGGTCTCCAGCTCGGAGATGTACGCCTCAAGCTTGGCGGGATCGGTCTCCCCCTTGAAATGAGCGGGTCGAAGATCAGCAAGACTCTTCACCCAGTTGGGTTCCCTAGGTTGTGGCGGTGGAGGTGGTGCACCCACACCAGGCTGATAGCCCATGTGCCCTAAAGCGGCAGCTACGATCTCTGCGATCGTCTGCCCTCCAGGTATCCCTGGAATATCCTCACCCCGGCCGCGACCTCGGCCTCCTCTAGGGCGTCCTGCCATCTGAACAAGCATAACTTACATTAGATTCACATTCACCATTGTTTGGTTAGTAAATTTATAACGTCCGTAGACGGTAAAGACAATCCACACTTATTAGTGGTCATCTGACTCTACTCACTCTAACTTCTCACACCCTTAACCCAATACTTATTCCTTAACTTATATCCTAACTCGGTGGTCACTCATGTCCGGTATTTCTTGATCAGAGCGTAACTACGCTCTGATACCACTTTTGTAACACCCCATCCAAAGCCTATCGTGGTTATCGCAATCTGAACACTTAATCGAAAACGTCGCAGCGGAAATAAACAACACCTGGACCTTGCCACGGTCTGATCGTTAGAATATACCGGATTAATATTACAATACTTAACCAAAATACTTATCCAACTTACACGTCAACATTCATAATACCACGACCAACCGAGTACTAGTATCTCAAACATAATCCCACTTACATCAGTTTAATATAGACAGTCGGGTGCACAGGCGCAACCCGAACTCAAAATAAATGTCCCAACCTAAATCTAACCGCTCCTACTCTCGTAGTGCGTCCTCATCGGCCTCTTACCTGCAAGTGTAAAAATAGCCCCCGAGGGGGTCAGCACGAATGCTGGTACACCCTCTCATGGCCCCCAAGCTAACGGGGCTACGACGACTAATTGTCGATAGCATGGAAATTGATTACATACACAAACATATATGAAGTGCAATAACAATAACCACAGATGAACATATATAGTTCACAAGCAATGAACGACTCAAGCGTTCCCTTAACAAGTGGGTTAGTAACCCCCTCCTTAGTCCTCATTTCCTTAATCTCAGTTCCTTACCTTACCTTAATCTTAATCTCAATCTCAATCTTAATCTTAATCTCAGTATACAAACCTTTCCTGGAAGGATTGGTTGTAGCTTAATTCGAACCTGGGATTTAGGTGATCCCACCGCACCATCTTAATGCCACCTACTCTGGACGGGAGTCCAGCGTAGCTGAGCCGGCAACCGGCCCTAGGCTACAAGTCCGAAGACAAGTCCTTAAGCGGAGGGCGGATCTGATTCAGATACCGTCCCCCTTTCCACTTAGCATGCATGACCGGAGATCGGTCCCGGGTTTCCTCACTCAAGTTCCAGTTAGTAGACATCTTAAACACCATGTGCTAGCTAAGCCTTATCGGGCATTAACCAACAACCATCAGCTTAACTCTTATTCTTAACTCAGTAAGTACTAAACTTGGTTAGTAACAATCTCAAACTCGCGGGTTAGTGTAAATGTAACACAACACAACGAGAACAATATATCCGGTTGCATGCTTTATCTGTTTTAGTCATAGCAAATAAACAGATAGCACACAAGCCGAGGGACACCTCGTTAGCAAGCAGGTCACGAAAAGGATTGTACCGTTCACCGTCGTTCGTTGTTTGACTAATCTTCTTCGGGGTCCCAACTCACAAACCTAAAACATTCATTCATTTTTAGGTTATTAGTTATTTGCACCTTACTTAGCTCACTTAGTCTCTAAGGACTTCCATTCAATAACCTCTCAAGCCTTTATCACTTAATCTTACAAACTTAACTTTAAACATTAAAACTTATACTTAATCTTAACTTAATTCCTCAAGTTCTTAGGGTCCCAATCATTACCACCCTACCATGGGCATACCTCATTACCCATTACCATTTTAGAAATTGAAATTCTCTTTTTTTTATTTTATTTTAGGCTCGACCGGACTTACCGACCGGACTTGCCAAGTCCGGTCCATTCCAGTACCTTTTACCGTTAGAAAATTCACTCCGACCGGACTTACATGTCCGGTCCTATGTCCGGTCGATTCCAGAGACTTATAATCCGTACTAAATTCATGCCGACCGGACTTGACAAGTCCGGTCCCATGTCCGGTCCATTCCAGAAACATTTCCCCTCTCACAAAACAAGCCCGACCGGACTTGTAGGTCCGGTCCCCCAAGTCCGGTCGATTCCAGAAACATTTTCCGGTAGTGTAACAGAGCCCGACCGACCTTGCAAGTCCGGTCCTAAGGCCGGTCGGCTAAAAAACTTGATTCTAAATTCCTTTTCAACTCCAAACTTCTCCTCATATATCTCATATGTTATAGCCTCATTTGGGCACCTCAAATACACCTTAAGCCCTCCTTAAAATACCTTAAATCATCCACCAAATCCATCTTAGTCATTATGCATTTTCCTTGTAATAATGCTAACACTTGTAATGTTTTCCTCTAGGTTTCTTGTGGTGGTTCATACCTAATGTAACCACTATGCCAAATGTTTCCTTCACCACTATAACATCATCTCCCAAGCATCTCTCACTATCTAAACTCTTTTAAACATTCACTTAAGGTTCCTTAACAAGATTAAACTTCCATCATCATTACATTATTTCCTTCCTAGATGTGCACCAACATTTGCCTAAGTCCTAAATACTCCAATACATTCTCTTGATTCCTAAACCTTCCATGGTGATACCTAAGTCATCATAAGTCATTAAAAACCTTAACTTCACCCTTTTTCATCAAGACAACCTATAGAACATTCCTAGTACTTCCTTAGTCATTAAATTCCCTTAGGATATCTTAAACACTTAAACTCTCCTTTAAATTTTGCCATAGGTTCTCTAGTATATAGTACCTCCTAACACATGGGTTTTCTCCACCAATCAACCAATACCACACAAATTCTCATCACAATAGCTTAACACCCAATTTGCACCAAAACCACACACATCATCATATAGTGCTTAAACTTAAAATGCTTGGCACTTAGGCCCTTAAATGACAATAATCTTAACCACTGAATTTCCACATATATATGCCTTCAACCTGCGAATACACTCAACAAGGCTCCCATTGAAATAAAATGCTTCTTGTACTTCACCTTTATATTCTTAAACTATCTCTTTTCTCATTTGCTCCTTAGTCACAAGTTCACAAGATAGACATTGTTTCTCCTAGGTTTTATAGCACCTTCCCAATATAAACTCTACACTAAACTCATCATATACTCACACCTCATTCCTTAAACAACAAAACACCTTAAGGTAAGTAATTTACCTTGTTTTCTCACAAGCTTAAAAGCTTTTCTCCTTAGGTTTTCTTTGTTCAATCTCGGTCACCAATGTGATTCTCCTTGCCAATGTTCTAACCAATATCCAATGACTCCAATGAGTACTAGATAATACGTCAACCCTAAGGAACAAACCCTAGGGTTTAAAAGTATGTTTTAAGGTATTAATGTGATTGTTTTACCTTGGTTTCTCAAGACAACTTGGATGTGAAGCAAGAAAGACCTCCTCTCTCCTTTGAAGAGTAGAAACAAGCTAGAACAAGGCATAAACATGGAGTCCCATGAGTATATATTTTCGGTTATGTGAAGAAAATGGTGGAAACCTAGATTTTCTTACACTTTCTTTACCTTAAGAGAATGGAGATGCCAATGGAGTCTCCAAACTTGAATTTCCTCCTCTAATGGTGGTTTGACTTGGCACCAAGATGAAGCTCTTGAAGTTTTGAAAAGATAGAAAGGAGGAGCTTGAGCTAACTAAGAAGAATATCTATTTTGTTTTGGATTTGGAGCTTAAATGAGCAAGTGGTGTGCAAGAGAAGGTGAAGCTTTCATGGAGGTTAAGCTCAACGTGAATGGAGAAGAGAAAGAGAGCAAGAAATCGTGGGCAACAAGGGAAAATGAAGAAGTGAGGAGAGAGGTAAGCTAAAGTGATATTTATCTTAAAAAGGTGAATAGTGTTTTATGCTTTATAACTTACTTATTTGCTTTCTCTTAACTTAATGAGTCATGAAGGTGGTGACTCACCCTTAAGAAACCGGCCCCCTTTTAGTAATGAGGGTAGTTTAGTCTTTGTTGACCAAATGTCTCACTTATATAGACTTATGTTATAAACTAGCTTAATAAATTCACTATTCATCAAAAACAAGGCACATTGTTGTGAAATTTTTGATTTCCCATTGATATAGACCTCCAAATGTGATACTATATAGTACACATATTAATTAAAGAGTAATGATGGACATTTAGCCATTCAAAACTCATTTACAAGACAATTTTTCAAAAACGTGCTTTAAGACTCCTTAAAGCACATTTTGTGTTTTAACTTGTTTTCAAGCTTGGTTTTCTTTGGTAATTGACTTAAAATGACCATTAGGATATTACTAAGGTCTAAGAACAATATTTGGGTACTCTCCCATGTCTCTCCAAGCTTAGAGCACGTTTTTGCTTAAACTGCTCTTTTTGGTGGTTCCTTATATTTTCTTTGATTAGAAATGTTTCTTAATGTTTCTAAGGCATTATTTAGCCTCCTTATATCTTAGTTTATCATTTGAACACCATATCTAAGTTTGGGGTATTTCATGTGTGGTATGTTGGTGGATTTGTTTGAACGAGCCATTGCGCTCATATGTGTGTTGTGAACTGGTTGTGTCGAGTCGTTGTACTCATGTATGGTTTATGGTGAATTGTTTGGTCGAGTGAGTCACTGAACTCAATATGAATTATGAATTATTAAGTTGTGTGTTGGAATGGAGTCTCTGTACTCATATAAGCGCTGTAAACGCTTTCAGTGGTTTATTACGATGCGATGTGTGAAGCCGGGGGCTTGTTTGTTATTTGAGATTACTGCAATATATATTATTGTTTTACAGTTTCAACTTTGAACTATTTGTATGGAAACAAATTGCATGCTCTCGACCAAATACTGAATGGTCCGAGGGTGCATGACAGTCAGGTAATAACATACTCAGCAGGGGCTGATTCCATACCACAAACTACCATTTTTGCAGGTATGCAACTTCTGGTGTCGGCAAAGAGAGTGACGCGCTGGGTAGTTTGATTACAGTTATTTAAACATGCACTGTTGCATTTTAATACGAACCTAGAAACATGTATAGGTTTGGATACGTAGAAAGCTCACTGTGAATGTATTTTATATTGGTTTTGGGAGTTTAGATCTATCTCTTGTTGTCACAGCGAGAAAATGTTTCGTATTTAAGAGCTTATCAGGAAGCACGTTATTACTCGTATGGGCGAGCAAGAACGGTGACACCAGTAGTCAATTGTTGAGATTTCCGCTGCGATTATATTGTTAAGTAAGATGATTAGGAGCCGAATAGAGTAGGGGTGTTACAAGTAGTGTTTGAGAATACTTTGGAGTAGTAACGCTCATGACAGATTGCTTTTCAATCAATTGCAAATCAGAGAGAATGGTGAGGAATGTACAAAATTTGAAAGCCAAAATTTTATCAAATAGTGGATGGTATAACAGTTGGAAACATGCATTGTTAATCAGCAGCAAGATGCATATGTTTTTAGAAGGAATGCAAACTTGGAGCAGAAGTGTAAGCGGTAACAAAATAAGAAGTAACTAATAAAAGATAGACACAAACGGGTATGGTGGTATGAAAAAGGGGAAAAAACTGAAGCAAAGATATAAGCATTATCCATGAATCCCCACCAATATGGTTGGTTAAAAACTAAACAAGAGCATATATAAGGTAGAGATAAGCGAGCTATAGAGATTTTAATAAGTAGAAGTAGAGCATACATTATAACACCACAACTGAGTATTGTAAGCTAACATACACAATACAGTATCCCCTACTTTATTTAACAGATTATTGTCGAACATCTGTTATTAGAGTGGTGCTTTAGCCAAAGACTGAAACCAATTTACTAAACGTAGTAGCTATAGAATTTGGGTAAGAACTCAATACATGTTTGAATCGCGAAATGGGTCTTGTTTTGCAATCCTCTTAACGCATGTTTCTCATAGCGGCAGTACAACAGCGGAACAAATATCATGTATGTAAAGAAGTAAAAATTGCTCATCCCGCGTAACCAAGAGAAATTTCAACACGCCAGAAGCAGTTAAGAGCTAAAATCAAACAGATTCTCATAGTAGAAAAACAGATATACTTTTTGGTCACTGAGCCCCATCATTAATCAACCAGAAGCAATTATTGTGTATCCCAACAGAATTTGTAGATGTCCCTTTGTAATTTAGATTAAAACCAAGCTTTGGAGATAGATGCTAACAAAGATTTTAGTAGGTATTATATACACATTTATGTACAGAACTTAAACAGAAACATGGGGAAGAAATCAAGAATGTGCCGGGTATAACTCACCCGGCAACAAGCACGACAGTAAATAAATATAAAGGAAAAACCTACTCAATCTATACGGGTAGCAAACCAAAACCCGGTCAAAAGTAGCAGGGAAGCAAATTAAGACCAAGCAAGTCGAACCCTAGGGACTTGTATAGAAAATTAGTCCTAGCCTTGGTAATTACTAAGTAAAAAGGGGGGGGGGGGAAATGATAGATTTTCTAATTCTAATAAAAACTAACGAAACTAAGTGGTATCTACAATGAATTTATTCTTGATGAAGGGAGTAAAACCATCTAAGCATCAATATGAACTCGAAACATAACACAAGCCTTCGAATTAACCAACAACTGAACACGCCGGGTGTCCTGCCGGATACCACTTGCACGGCATATTCAAAGACATTGAATATGCCGGACATTGGCCACCCGGCAGTGCATCCGGCATAGTCATAATGCATATTCTTTCTCCAGTTTCCGAGTAGAAAACAGAAGACTCATCCCTATTAACAAATCGAGCATATATCATGCCGCGAAATGAACAAGGAAATGGGGGAAAATGGATTAATTCTCACTCTTACCACTAACCCTTAATTCATAAGAAGAGAGTAGAAAGACCATTAAGAGAGTCTAACCTATCTTACTTGGGACTTGTCTTCCACAAGTAAGAATTGCATGAAGAGAAAAAGAGATCAACCTATTCTCTTTCAATAAGAACCTTACTCTTAATAAACTTGAAAATTATATTAAAGAAATCATATTGTTTACAAGAAGAGTTTCATCCCAACCAAGGACAGAAGGAACTACTACTCAATCACCCATGAATTGAAGAAGGAAATACAAGAAGAAGGGAGAGTTTTGACATAGCCTTCACCCTCTAAATCTTCCTCCAAATCTTCTTCTTTTTCTCTTGAATGGTTGTGTAGCAGTTCTTCAGTCGAAAATACGTCTATTCTGTGGAGTAAGTGTGTGGAAATATGGTGCAATGCACCCCAAATGTTCAGCCTCTTGCGCCTTTTATAGACAAAAAATTCTTCGGATGCCGGGTCTCATGCCGGGTGTAAGTCATCCGGCATCTGGATTAAACACGTGCTATTTCCGTAACGGTCGAAACCGCCCTGGCGCGAAAAGTCACTTCTGCCGGATATATTCTATCCGGCATCATACCCGGCATCTAATGTTTGGATAACGGTAAATAACCGACATCTATTGGTAGACAGGCGCGTCTTTTGCTTATGCCGGATACAACATACCCGGCACCATGTCCGGCGATGTCCCATTTCTGTTGTGTACTTGCGCCGTGCATGAGAGATCCGGCTTCATATCCGGCAAGTCCGGGTTTTGATGAAAAACTTGCTCCTTGCATAAAAAACACCAAGAGCATTAGTCTGAACATATAAAATGACTTCTTATATAAATTAATGCAAATACTAACTATTCTTACCTTATTTTAACTAATAACACTACAAATCTAGCTTATAAAATATGATAAGTCTACGGCTTATCAAGGCCCTACACTTACCTTTTGCTAGTCCTCGAGCAAAACAAGATTAGAAAGGACTAATTACTTATGCACAAAACAGATAAACTCTAGAATGAAATGTAGATAAATATTTCCAACTATATGACTCTAATTCATAAGTATCACTTACTCTACCTTATTCTATCAAAACATACTAATGGGTATAAAAAGATCTTTAAAATCGATCAAAAACTTTTGGGCTATTTTGCATAAGGGATTTTTGTAATCTCTCCTTTTTCCGGTTTCCATCATTCAGCTCTATTTTTCAAGAGTTTCTGAATGTGGCCAAGACTCTCATCAATGGTTTTATGAATCAGCCCTATTTTTGCGAGAGTTTCTGAATCAACCATGATTTTTTTTGAAGAACGGGGAATTTAGGAGAAAATAAAAGGAAAAACTCTCTTTTCTTGCTTTTATTTAGAGGCACTTTTGCAACCTCTAGGAATATAATGCTTTTCCTTTGGAAGAAGATTTTTCTTTTATTTTTCTTCTTCTTCTTTCTTTTTTCACAAAAACCCTATTTAAGATTTTTACCCAAAAGATTTTTCACAATTTGGAAAGAAAAGAACAACACCCAGAAGTATAATAAGGAAAGAATTAGGAGAAAGGTCATGTACTCATGTTAATAAAGAGAATCAAAAAGTTAAAAACAGGAATCTATAAGTCATTAGAGAGCTTACCTCTTGAGAGAACAAGCTTTTAGTCATTCCTAATCTCATCTTAATCAAAAACATGCAAAAAGTTTAGTAAAACATTGAGTAAAACGCAAAACTTATGCATATTATAAAAAAAACTTATTTTTTTAAGGGGGGTCCCTGCCCTACACTTGGCAGGAACACTGTCCCCAGTGTTCGAAAGAAAACGAATAAGTAAAACTCTTTTTTTTTTAATAATAATACTTGAAACAACCTTAATGAAAGCAATTTAAAAACAATAACATAAAATTAAAGGAGAAAAATTAAATTGGAAGAAAGGCTCCCCTGGTTGATTAGTGAAGGCGTGAGGAGGAACCGCCCTACACTTAGCCTTTTAGGCTATTTGGCATCATTTGAGATCCTTGGCAGGATAGTGACCGAATTCGCATACTCCCGTGGATTTGTTTGCGTTTGGGACAGGAGTTGACCTTGCTGTCTTGGTTGCGTCAGAAGTTGCTGTAATTGCAACTGCAACGATTTGTGCTCCTTGCGAATGGTCGAGATCTCGTTGTGAGTATCCTGGGTCTCGTTCATCAGGGCTGACATCATGTCACGAAGTTCAGTCATTTCAGCCTCTGATGATGATGCAGGATTGGATGGTCTGAATTGTCTTGGACCTCCCTGGTAGCCGGCTTGACTCTGAAAGTGTTGAGGGGGTTGGTTCCCTGTTGCCATGGCTGCCGATACCCTTGGTTACACATAATTGACTTCCTCAACATTCTGAAAGTTGGACATGTCAGGGCTTGGAGCGTGTGGTCGTGCACTAACCACGTTCGCCTGTTGTTGAGGAAGTTGATTCATCGCTATTTGCTCCACCACTTTCTGTAGAGCGCTAACCTTCATGGACGTTTGAGCATTGCTCTCCAATAACTGCTCATGACTCTGCAATAATTTGGTCAATTTGGAGTCACCCTCATCCACCTGATATAGACCAGCGGTACTGCCCCTTGTTCCACCGTGGCCCATTCCCTAATCTCTTCGCAAAGAGATTCAACCCCACTAAGGAATTGATCTCCAGGCTTCTTTAATGTATCTGCACCAAGGGAGGATAAGATCATTGTCTTGCTTTGATTGACCAATCCTTTGTAAAACAACTGAGATAGTTGCTCCTTGGTGAGGCCGTGGTGTGGACATGTGCGAAGCAACCCTTTTGAATCTGTCCCAAGTCTCACAGATGTTCTCCGAGCTAGGTTGTCTGAAGTTGTAAATGTCGGCGATCATCTCCAGGGTGCGACTAGGGGGCATGAATTTGTCATAAAATTTGGTTGCCATGTCCTCCCATGTGGTGATGGTACTGGGGGTTAGACTGTGGTACCACTTGCTGGCGTTCCCCGTAAGGCTATGGGGGAAGAGAGCAAGTCTGGCGTATTGGAGGACATTATTTGTGGAGGTTAGGCTGTTTGTGTGTTGCAAGAATTTGGTGATGTGGAGCAAGGCATCGTCCGGGTTTGTACCATCGAGGAAGTCCCCGGAAACGGCGCCATTTTGCTAAAAGATTTTAGTAGGTATTATACACATTTATGTACAGAACTTAAACAGAAACATGGGGAAGAAATCAAGAATGTGCCGGGTATAACTCACCCGGCACCAAGCACGGCAGTAAACAAATATAAAGGAAAAACCTACTCAATCTATACGGGTAGCAAACCAAAACCCGGTCAAAAGTAGCAGGGAAGCAAATTAAGACCAAGCAAGTCGAACCCTAGGGACTTGTATAGAAAATTAGTCCTAGCCTTGGTAATTACTAAGTAAAAAGGGGGGGAAAATGATAGATTTTCTAATTCTAATAAAAACTAATGAAACTAAGTGGTATCTACAATGAATTTATTCTTGATTAAGGGAGTAAAACCATCTAAGTATCAATATGAACTCGAAACATAACACAAGCCTTCGAATTAACCAAAAACTGAACACGCCGGGTGTCCTGCCGGATACCATTTGCACGGCATATTCAAAGACATTGAATATGCCGGACATTGGCCACCCGGCAGTGCATCCGGCATAGTCATAATGCATATTCTTTCTCCAGTTTCCGAGTATAAAATAGAAGACTCATCCCTATTAACAAATCGAGCATATATCATGCCGCGAAATGAACAAGGAAATGGGGGAAAATGGATTAATTCTCACTCTTACCACTAACCCTTAATTCATAAGAAGAGAGTAGAAAGACCATTAAGAGAGTCTAACCTATCTTACTTGGGACTTGTCTTCCACAAGTAAGAATTGCATGAAGAGAAAAAGAGATCAACCTATTCTCTTTCAATAAGAACCTTACTCTTATAAACTTGAAAATTATATTAAAGAAATCATATTGTTTACAAGAAGAGTTTCATCCCAACCAAGGACAGAAGGAACTACTACTCAATCACCCATGAATTGAAGAAGGAAATACAAGAAGAAGGGAGAGTTTTGACATAGCCTTCACCCTCTAAATCTTCCTCCAAATCTTCTTCTTTTTCTCTTGAATGGTTGTGTAGCAGTTCTTCAGTCGAAAATACGTCTATTCTGTGGAGTAAGTGTGTGGAAATATGGTGCAATGCACCCCAAAATGTTCAGCCTCTTGCGCCTTTTATAGATAAAAATTCTTCGGATGCCGGGTCTCATGCCGGGTGTAAGTCATCCGGCATCTGGATTAAACACGTGCTATTTCCGTAACGGTCGAAACCGCCCTGGCGCGAAAAGTCACTTCTGCCGGATATATTCTATCCGGCATCATACCCGGCATCTAATGTTTGGATAACGGTAAATAACCGACATCTATTGGTAGACAGGCGCGTCTTTTGCTTATGCCGGATACAACATACCCGGCACCATGTCCGGCGATGTCCCATTTCTGCTGTGTACTTGCGCCGTGCATGAGAGATCCGGCTTCATATCCGGCAAGGTCCGGTTTTTGATGAAAAACTTGCTCCTTGCATAAAAAACACCAAGAGCATTAGTCTGAACATATAAAATGACTTCTTATATAAATTAATGCAAATACTAACTATTCTTACCTTATTTTAACTAATAACACTACAAATCTAGCTTATAAAATATGATAAGTCTACGGCTTATCAATAGACAAACCAGACTCTTTAATCACGCTAGACAGGACACCTTAAAACAAGTTTTGCACCAGTTTAAGAATTAAACAAAGTGACTTTTGTGTGCGACTGCTATCCAAAACGATGCGGCTTGGCAAGGAATAGGTTTGCCTGAATGTGTGTCTAAACTGCTAAGGAGTTTTTACTTAGGCAGGGGATGATCATTAGAATGAAACAGGTTGCACCAGAGAAAACAGAATGAAGCAGGTTGTAAGGCGGCAGGATAAAATACCAAATCACAATGTCACTATGAAGTTTATTTAGAAACCATGATAGCAGTATGATAATTGAAGTGACAAAATAAGTTTCCTATGTGTGCACAGACAGATTGTTCGCAACAGTGTTCAGACTTGAAAGATGTACAATGACTGAATTAGGTAGAAGGTTGAGCAAAATTTGTGGTATTAACGGTCTAGCCTATGTGGATCCTAACAGTGTGACCTCAAAACAGATCTATGTAGTGGTTACGACAGATTTACTATATGGGAATGCATCACTTATAGATGAAGTACCTACTAGAGATAAAGTTGAGCATCAGAAATTGAATAAAGGTGTGATAGGGAGTATGCAAACAGGTGTGAACCTATTCCAAGAATCGTAATCGAAAATGTTATTTCGAATGTCTGAATAGAAATCAGAAGCAATCTAGGTGGCCCACTAGGCCGTTTTAATAGTGTTCATATAACGAAAGAAATGAACTTTCTGACCTAGTAACATCAAGTAACAAGCAAGAATGTAGCAAAAGGAGGGGAGTAAGACAATATCAGTTAGCTAATTTACAAAGTAAACATCAGTAGTGAATCATGCTTATAGCAACACCCATCCGGTCATATTTTATCAGAAGGCAACCAGCAGTAATAATCTGAACAAAATTTTAGGCCTGATTTGAACAATATATTCTACAGTGCCTCAGATTTTAATCCCTGATTTCTCTCATAGCTTTAGAGGCAAAAACCGGGACCAAGGATTTTAGCGCACTTATTCTTTGAAGTAACCAGATGAAAGATCACTGGATGGTATTAAGCACTGAGATAAAGAACTTCTTATAAACCCGGAGAATATAGTTTTTAGGATCTATGGACTTATCTCTAGTGATTGGCTTTGGAAGTTCGTGGCATGTTCCGGATGCTTTTCTCTAGATTGAGGTCGACGTCCAAGCTTGACTTTAAGAGGAGACGCTTATACCATCAAGAGTTGTGTTGATTCTACGAGTTCTAGCTCTTCCTTATTTGATTCAACCGGTCCCCAATTCTGCCTGGAGGGAGGACGTCATTCTGTGTTGAGTCGAAGACATCATCTGATTTTGCACTTGAGAATGCGGTCAAAGAAGTCAAATTGTCTTCCGGTCCGGCCGAAGATTGAGGTGCGGCCAAGGAGGTCCGGCCAAAGATTGAGATGCGGCCAAAGAGGTCCAGCCAAAGTCTGAGATGCGGTCAACTAGGTCCGGCGAAAGACTGAGATCTGGCCAACATGGATTGAATTGCCGGAGTCACTGGGGGTTGAAACATCGCCCGCATCAACATGGATTAAATTGCCAGAGTCACTGCTAACTGAAAAATTGTAGGAAAACTATATACATAAAAAGAATAAAATAATAACTAAACCTACAACTCTACTACTGAAATACCCCAAACCTTGATATGTGGTTTAAATATCAAATTATGGTATGTAAAGGCTAAAAAGTGCCTTAGTAACATCAGTGAACAATTTAAACCATAATAAATGCAATAAAGCATTAAGACACAGTTTGAGCAAAAACATGCTCTAAGCTATGAGTGAACTTGGTTAGGACCCAAAGAGCCTACCAAGACTGGATAACATTTAATTATGATTTAATAAGGCTAAATAAGTCCTTAGGAAACTTTGGTGGACAGTTAAACCAAATAAAACACACGAAAATACCTTAAAGTCAATAAGAGCAAAAATGTGCTCTAAGCTTGGGATAAATTTGTATAAGACCTAATGGTCATACTTATACCTTATAAATATGTTAATGAACATATTAAATCAATTACCAAAGAAAACCAAGCTTGAAAACAAGTTAAAACACAAAAAGTGCTTTAAGGAGTCTTAAAGCACGTTTTTGAAAAATTGTCTTGTAAATGAGTTTTGAATGGCTAAATGTCCATCATTACTCTTTAATTAACATGTGTACTATATAGTATCACATTTGGGTGGCTATATTAATGGGAAATCAAAAATTTCACTTCTATGTGCCTTAGTTTGTGAATAGTGATTTTTATAAGCTAGTTTGTAACATATGATGTTATAAGTAATTAAATGAGTCAATAAAGACTATATTACCCTTCTAACTAAATGGTGGCCGGTTTTGTAGTAGTGAGTCACCAAGTTGTAAAAGAAATCAAATAAGTAAAGTAAAACTTAAAGTAAAGTACTATTTTGCTTTATAACATAAATATCTCCAAAAAGCAAACTCATCTTCTCATTTCCTTCTCTTCTTTCATTTCACACGGTTCTTCACCTTCTCCTTTCCTCCATTTACGATTTGCAACAGCCCTCTCTTCTCCATCTTCATTTCCTTGCCAAATCCAACTCCATGCTCCAAATCAAATTCTAAGACCATATTTGTCTTAGTTAGGTCAAGCTCTACACTTCTACCTTTTCAAATCTTCAAGAGCTCAATTTTGGTGCCATGGAGAATCACCATTGATGGAGCTTGAGCTTGTATTTCTACACATTATTACTCTCCTTTGCTTCTAGGTAAGGGAACTCAAAGAAAATCCATGTTTCCTCCATGTTTTCATGTTGACCGAAAATTCACCTCACCATGGTGTATTTACCTTGCTTGTTTAGCTTCATTTGAATCTTCCAAGGGCTAGGAGGAGTCCTCTCTTGATACTTATTCAAGTTCTCTTCCAATTCCAAGGTAAAACAATTACCTTAATGTGTTAAAACAATATGCGTAACTAGGGTTTACAATGAGATGAAGCATAGTGCTTGAATACTCATTCTATTATTTGTACATTGTTTAGAAGTTGACAAACAACCAAACACCTCACCGGTTTTACAAGGAGACAAGAAAGGAGTTTGTGAGGAAAAAGAGGTAAACAAGCTATCTCAATGTAATATAAATGCCTTAGGAAAATGAGCTTGATTTGCTTAATAAAATACCTAAGGAGCCAATGGTGAATGAGCTAGTAAAATGCTCTCAAGGAGTTTATTAAAGGAATAGGTATTGTTGGGTGTATTTGCAGGTCAAAGGCATTATTATGTGGGAAATTCAGTGTTTAAGGTTTATGCAATTTAAGGGCCTAAGAGCCATGTTATTTAAGGGCCTAAGTGCCAAGCAATTTAAGTTATGCACTATATTGTGATGTAGTGCTTAATGTGTGAAGTTTGTGTAAAAATGTGTTTGATGGATTTTAGGTGTTTTGAATGAAATAAGGTAAAAACCTAAGTGGTTGGATGTGAGTATATACAAGAGAAGCTATGGCCAAATTTGGGAAAAATGTGTGAGAAGTTCTAAGTGTTTTAAATGGTCTTGGTGATCTAGGAAGTGTTAAAGGTGAATAAATGTTTACTTGAGAAGAAAACATGTGTTAAGGTGATTTAGAGTGATGCAAGGATTTAGGTGTTATCTTGGAAGTTCTAGGAATTCAATGTGTGTTTTGAGAGTGTATTGAGAAGCCTTGAAGAAGTTTGTTTAAGGTTTGGGTGATGTTGATGAATGAGGAGAATGATGTTTAAGTAAGGTTTTGAGAAAAGAATTCAAGGAGTTGTAAAAGGAGATTTAGTTAGTAAGAAAAGGAGGAGTTGAGAGATGATGTTAAGGTGTAGAGGAAACACCTTGGTATAGTGGTCAATATTGGTGAAATACCATTTGGAAAAATTAAGGAGGAAGTGTAAGCTTGGGAAAGGAATTGTAAGAATGACATAAGGAGTTTTGATATGTAAGAAAGGATGTTTGAATGATGATGTTGTGTGGAAGAAATGTCTTGTATAATGGTTAGAATTGGCATAAATCATCACTAAGGGACTTAAGGAGTATAAACTATAAGTTTTGGAGGCTTTGGGGAAAGTTATCTAAGTGTTTAAAGGCTTGAGAATTGAGAATTTTGCCTTGTCCGAACTTCCGTCCGGACATGGAAGTTCGGACAGGCTCTGTTGGACAAGGAAAATTCCACTCTCGAACTGTGTCCGAACTTGGGAAGTCCGGACACAAGTTCGGACGTCACTATTTCAATCTAGGAATTCCTCTCGAACTGTGTCCGAACTTGGGAAGTCCGGACACAAGTTCGGACGTGTGTATAATGTTCAGTATTAGGTCGCGGCTTGCGTCCGAACTTGGAAGTTCGGACACAAGTTCGGACAGGCCACTGTATGGACCAAAATTGTTGTTTTAAGGTATAGAAATGATGTGTAATGATGGGGATTGATAGGTAATGATGTTATAAGGTTGTTAAGACATGAGGGGTGAGTTTTAATGGTAAATAAGTGGGTGAAAGGTTGTAATAAAAGGTGAAAGTAAAACAAGTTAAGATGTAAAGTTATTTAACTAAGTTAACGGGAAAAGTTATAAGCGTTAGACTTTAAACAAACATGTTACCCCAATGTTAATAAAAACACATGTGATGTTAACAGTTGTTCGAGATTGCTCGAGGAACATAAGTGGACGTGGTAAAGTGGACTCCGGTGACAGGTATGGTTTTCTTGCAACCTGCGTCCTACCGGATTACACCGGCTTGTATGCCAATGTGTTTTCTGTATGTTTGCCACGTTGTAAGATTAAACATGTAATGAGTTTACAGTAATTCATTTATGTGGCGTGTACAACTCCGATACCATTTAACCTCGAAAGTGTAACCTTAGTTAACTGAGTCTAGGATCACATGAGAGTTCGGTATTCGGAGTAAACGACCCGTACCATGGGACGTACTAACCACGGCTATGCGTGTGTTAATTGTGTGATATGTGTATGTGAATGTAGGGATCTCCCTTGTGTGTTTAACCCAGTTGTAATACTGTATGTGTGTAGGTGCGATAGACTCCATAGTGGGGTTCTAAGTATTATCTAAAGTAAGTATGTACTAACAGTAGTGAGGAATCCGGTTTGGCCGGTCGCGCGTTGTTTGAGAGAGGGTATCCTTCCTAGCCTTACCCTTCTCTTTGTTATGGTTGTTTCCCTCACGGGTTATGATCTCCCATTAGCTTACTCCAAAGCTTAGCTATTCTGGACTTATGATCGGTTTAGGGGGAACATGTGTTTGTGTGGTGTGTTCGGGCCTCCAAACCCGAACCGCCTTAACTTAAGTTACTCGTCCAACTATTAGGACGGTAATGAGTGTTGTTGTTATTGTATAACGAGCTTATCATGAGACTGGCAACATTCTCTAGGCTCACCAGTGTGTAAACAATGTTTGGGTCGGTTCCTAAGCGAACCATTCCCGTTGTGTTATGTGTTTTGTTGTGATGCAATATCCATTGCGGTATTATGTTGTGTACGTGGAAACGTGCAAAGTGTTGTTAGGTGTTGTATGTAGTGTATGTTATATGTTGTATAATGTAGATTGTGTGGATCATGGATATGATTCCCGTTTTGTGATAGGAGGCGTTTAAGGATAACCCGATTTAAGGGTATGTGTCGTCTATTAAGGAAGTAGCTCCATTGGAGGAGAAACTCTAGGGATGATGAATACCATGGGTGACTTATTAAGTAGGATGTATTATCCGATTGTTGAGCCCATTGAGGCGAAATGTTAAGTGTTGTGTGTTTATTGTTACATGCATGATTTAAATATAATCAACTGCATGTTAAGACGACAATTAGTTGTGCGTGGCCCGGTAGCATGTGGGCTGCGGGATTACCATACCAGCAAAGGTGCTGAGCCCCTTGGGGGCCACCCTTTCTCTTCTTTTCCTATTTCAGGTACGAAGTGCTGGAAGCCGTTCGAGAGTAGGACGGGTAGTAGTCGTACATGGGTAATCATTTAAGTATATTTATACAGTAGGTGTAGTAAGACCGATATTGTGTCGGCACCAGTTTATAATACTCGGTATAGTTGATAAGGTGTATGTTGTTGTTGTTGTTGTTAATGTAAAGGAATAACAATGTATAGTCGCTCGGGAATTTAGCCCATCAGACCGGTACAATGTATATGGATTAGCCTTGTTAGCCACGTGGGTGGCTAACGGCGTGTAACACCAACGAGTTAAGTAATGTGAAGAGGTTTGTATTTCCGCTGCAGTTTATTGTAAGTATGTAAATGTTGGATGGGGTGTTACAAAAAGTGGTATCAGAGCGAAGTATCGCTCTGATGACTGAATTACCGAGCTTAGGAAGTACCGAGTTAGGATTTTAGTACTTCGGGTTAAGGGTTGAGTGATAGCGTGAGAGATACGCTAGTTAGGAACTACCAGTGACTACTGGAAACCTACAATATCCTTCCCGCCCCCGCCCTCCTCAATCCCTGTTTTATAACTTGGGAAAGAACGCCAGAGAGATGGAAGTCCTCTCATACTCGGGAATACCCGATCTGGCTGTTATTAAGTACCTTTAAAGTACGGAAGACCTGTCATACGGTAGATCCCGAAAACTGGGAATCCCGGAGACGGTTTCCATCTAAACAGTGTTAACCGCATTTCATAGCAATGAATGAAGGATCTCGTGTATAAGAGAATAGAATTCCGGCAACCTGGGTCGACATGCTAAGCAGTCGAGAATAACCAACTTGCAACGCACCAACCGTGCAACAGGCAAGAAGTGGATTAGTGAAACCGAGACAAGTGTCTACGGGACCACAATTGTTAAGTGATACACCAACGGTATACCAACCGCTAAAGGAACTACAAGGTAGTACCCAAACAAGAGACAAGTCTCAGTAACCACGACGAATACGTGGAATGGGCTACGAAGGAGATATAATACTAAGAAAAAGGGTCTCCCAGAATGGGAAACACCCTAGTTGATGATCGTCATGTGAAGACAGTGAGAAATCACCTAGAAGAATTATTATCAAGACAGTAAGGTCAGTGAGGGCCAACAAGGCCACTGATGACAGTATGGGTAAAAACAATACCATAACTGTATGTGTTAAACCGATAGCCAGTTAGCATGGCGCACTTGCCATGGCAAGTGCTGCTATAACAGGGCTGTTCGGGGAAGTTTTAACAACTACAAGTGCTTGGTAAAGTACCACGAAGTTAAGTGTGATCATTATGACCATGGAAGGGCTTAACAGCCTAACCTTTGTAATTGGAAGTACACCAGTCAGCAAAAGCTAGACTTGGTTAAGGTAAGAAGATGTTGTGGAACCATGAGAATTTTTTCTTTCAACCCAGATTTATACAAACCCTTTTCTTTTCAAAACCAAATTTTCTTTCAAACCAACACATCTTTCCAACCTTCTTTTAAACCAAACCAGTAAAACCAAGAGCAGTTGATAAGATACGACAGTGGATGAACTTTCCCTCGATTAAGTTCGGGAAGCAAGGAATGAATATTGTCACGGGACAATATAAGGGAGTTGGCAACAGAATACTTCACCTAGGCGTGTGACGGACACTACAAGTGTACCAACTGTGTTGTGGGACGACCGCACTCCGATAGGAGCTTGTGGGCCTGACAGACCTACTTATGGGCTAGTTGGGTAAGTAGCAATGTATCAGTATGATACCCCACATATATGTATACGAGTAGAGTCCGAAACACGGGAAGTAGTCGACTCCGTCTACGGTCAGCAGTATAAATCAAACAAAAGCTAGAGATTACAAGGAATGATTGAAGTTAAGGGACTCAGTTGAGATAACCAGACTAAAGGAGTCAGTGAATTCATTTTCAAGGAAATGTTTTAAGAGTCAGGAAGTGCGAAGTGCACTAACTGTTATATAAAGACATCACACATGTCTTAAGAATTCCTCAGGGATAAACATTATAGCTGGAATGGTGACCAGCCTGTAAATGGCAAAGCAGATGCCTAATGTGGACACATTAATGTGCAATGAACGGGATGAAAATTCCCAGAATGAGTACCTACACTACCAGGAATGTTGATCTTCACAGAAGGAGATAATAAGCTATTTAAGAACGCAAACGGCGTGGCTAACTCAATATATCAATAAGTGTGAACTAAATGTAAAAGCATAACTTAGCAACACCCAGGAGCAATCCTTGAGGGGTGTTCGCATCAACACTTGTTGCACGAATGCATGACAGAAACACAAGGGTTGAACTAACACCCAGTTTAGACATGAGTTGTCAGGAGACGGACTGACAAACCTAAGGGAATCCATGAAAGGAACGTGATGCAACGACTTGTCATGGAGCCCATGTAATATCCAAACCATGTAATATTGTATAGAGAAGTACATGTGTGTGGACAGCCTATAATGAGCGCAGCTCAAGGCAAATAAGGCTTATAGGCCATAAGCAAGATATGTTATATAAATTAGACCGATTGCAGAAGTTTATGTTGTATAAGTGAATAGAGTGGTAAACGAACCACTGCATTAAGAGTGGGGATACCTCTCGATATTGTGAGACCGCAGGCGGTAGTTATGTAAATCAAGTCCAAGAAATATGTTAAGGATGGACAACGTTATTATTGAAAGAGAGCAGTTAGCTTAGTAGTACGTGTGTATAAAGTGAAGCACCTGGCTGAATAATGCCGGCTTATGACTCGAATGATCGATGCTCAAGGAGCATTTAGTGGTCATCCAAAGGAGGGATGAACCATATTGTGAATGATGTAAGTTTATGTGTGGAAGTTGAGGTGACAGTAGATACGATATAAGCTGATGTTATACAGGAGTAAGAGCACGGTGCGCAACAAGCGACCTTGTGTATAAATGTTGTTAAACGATAATGTACAAATAAGACCAGTTATGAGTTAAACTCAGTGGAGATGCAAGATAAGTGATGTTAAACAAACTGAGCAATAAGCCAGTGGTAGGTACTGTGTGATGAGGAACTCAGTGTGAATTCCATGGCGAATCGCATAAGGGATTTACTGTCAAGAGTTTACGCCTCTGCACTCTGTATGACTGAGTGTTTTGGTATTGCACTTGCGCAGTAATGATCGAGTGGATAGCTAGGAATTGGAAACGTGTTAATTATGGAGGAATAATGTTATAATGGCCGATGCATAGAAATGCAAGGCCGCACCAATAAAAAAAAAGTACTTGTACAAAACCAAATGTGGAGATATGATTAACAGTAAGTCACTACAGTAGCACTAACTGTCAAATATCGGTATGAATATACCCCAAATGTTGGAAATAGCTGAGAGAGCACTACACACTAGGTAGTAGCTCAATCTCAACCGACAGTAAGTCGGAAGGGAACAAGTCGATCATTGTGAAATACATAGTGGTATACACAGTAAATTGAAAGTGTATAACTCACCGAATTCGCTAACGGTAAGAGATACCAGCGTCGGTTGAGAAACCATTGTTACCATGATGAAGGTGACAATTGGGGATGTACAATACAGTAAGAATAACAAAAGGGCAATTAAGCTCTACAGTCCTGGAGTGATTCGACAGCAGAAACCTAGTGAAACCAGTTTAATTCAAGTGTTGATCGTACATGGTGACGCATGAGTGAATGGCTAAATTATTACGCCTAAAAGCCGCCTAACAGGCCAGAATCGAAACCAACTAAGAGTTAAACAACTCCAATGGGAATTCTGGTTTAGGAACTAACCGCCAATATGGTTAAGATCCTCTAATCAGAATCCATTGTGTAATAGACCGCGTGGAAGTTAAAACACTTCACGACGGCAGAACATTTAAGCCAATGTTTAGTGATTGATTACGTGGGCGTAATCCCTTTTAAGGGGGGTAGAGCGCAAACCACTTAGTGTATGTGACTTATATTGTGCATAGCACAAAATTATTGTTTTGATGATTGGTGTGTGTGTTACGTAAACATACACATTCATTCATGGTTTAATTGTGGTAATTGCGCACAGAAGATGCGAATACCATTGTGTGATAAGTGTGTGTGTTTGTTAACAGTTGTGTGTGATAGTACAAGTGTGGGGAGTAGAGAAACTCCCGGGGGAACAAAGCCCCGACAGTGTATAAATGTAAAATCAGGTGTGTTGTATTTTGATAAAATATATGTGTATATACATACTATATAGTGATCAAGAAAGGGCATGATACCGACATAGAACCTAGTGAGAATAAGATTCCCTAGGCAACAGGATTAAAAGTGAATGGAGGTAACTGATAGACGGAGTTCTATCCTTTGGAGATGTTGTGATCATGACTAGAATGATTCAAAAGATAGAAAATTGGAATGAGTGATTTACTTGATGCTTGAAAATGAAGTGGGAGGTGGAACTTGATTTGCATGCGATCAAGGGAAGCCGAACACAAATTGGGGTGGAAGGATAGTTCAACACTGATGCTGATCACATCAGGGTTGGATGACTCTTGAAACTCCCTATAAGTGGTCACGAATAACCACGCTAATAAAAGAAGCAAAGAGCTTAAGTTGGACTTGGAGTGTGTGTGTTTTCAAAGGATTTTAAATTGGTATTTATAAAACGTTGATGGATACTTTACGTAATTAAAGTTCTCTTACTTAACCTCACAAAGAAATTTTAAATTTAAGTGATTGTTTTAAACTCCCAAAGGCACGGGGACGGAAGGTGTCCATCGCGACCGGGTTCTGCGGGATCACAGTGTATATCAAGGATATTTTTGATTGCTATACATGCTCTGACATGTTGTGTGTGGTATGTGTAATGAATGTTGTTTGACTTGGATTTCCTAAAGTGTATACTATCAAGCCTATGAGTCTAAATGTGTTGTGTTACATAGACCTATGTGTCTAAGACTGTTATGTTACCAGGACCTATGTGTCCAAATGTTGTTATGTTACCCAAGACCAGTGAGTCAAAGGGTTGTCATGTATGTGTAAGTGTTGTTAAGATACCCGGACCATAGAGTCCGAGGTTATCATGTGGATTATGTTATGATTAGTGTGGATGTGAATGTGTTGCCCGGACCATTAAGTCCGAGGTTGTGATGTAAAGTGTGTTTGGTTATGGAAGTTTATTTCCAAGTGATTCCTGTGTTCTAATCTAATGATGTGGGAAAGTGTGAACTTCGAGGACGAAGTTCTTAAGGGGGGTAGATTGAAATACCCCAAACCTTGATATGTGGTTTAAATATCAAATTATGGTATGTAAAGGCTAAAAAGTGCCTTAGTAACATCAGTGAACAATTTAAACCATAATAAATGCAATAAAGCATTAAGACACAGTTTGAGCAAAAACATGCTCTAAGCTATGAGTGAACTTGGTTAGGACCCAAAGAGCCTACCAAGACTGGATAACATTTAATTATGATTTAATAAGGCTAAATAAGTCCTTAGGAAACTTTGGTGGACAGAAACCAAATAAACACAAGAAAATACCTTAAAGTCAATAAGAGCAAAAATGTGCTCTAAGCTTGGGATAAATTTGTATAAGACCTAATGGTCATACTTATACCTTATAAATATGTTAATGAACATATTAAATCAATTACCAAAGAAAACCAAGCTTGAAAACAAGTTTAAACACAAAAAAGTGCTTTAAGGAGTCTTAAAGCACGTTTTTGAAAAATTGTCTTGTAAATGAGTTTTGAATGGCTAAATGTCCATCATTACTCTTTAATTAACATGTGTACTATATAGTATCACATTTGGGTGGCTATATTAATGGGAAATCAAAAATTTCACTTCTATGTGCCTTAGTTTGTGAATAGTGATTTTATAAGCTAGTTTGTAACATATGATGTTATAAGTAATTAAATGAGTCAATAAAGACTATATTACCCTTCTAACTAAATGGTGGCCGGTTTTTGTAGTAGTGAGTCACCAAGTTGTAAAAGAAATCAAATAAGTAAAGTAAAACTTAAAGTAAAGTACTATTTGCTTTATAACATAAATATCTCCAAAAAGCAAACTCATCTTCTCATTTCCTTCTCTTCTTTCATTTCACACGGTTCTTCACCTTCTCCTTTCCTCCATTTACGATTTGCAACAGCCCTCTCTTCTCCATCTTCATTTCCTTGCCAAATCCAACTCCATGCTCCAAATCAAATTCTAAGACCATATTTGTCTTAGTTAGGTCAAGCTCTACACTTCTACCTTTTCAAATCTTCAAGAGCTCAATTTTGGTGCCATGGAGAATCACCATTGATGGAGCTTGAGCTTGTATTTCTACACATTATTACTCTCCTTTGCTTCTAGGTAAGGGAACTCAAAGAAAATCCATGTTTCCTCCATGTTTTCATGTTGACCGAAAATTCACCTCACCATGGTGTATTTACCTTGCTTGTTTTAGCTTCATTTGAATCTTCCAAGGGCTAGGAGGAGTCCTCTCTTGATACTTATTCAAGTTCTCTTCCAATTCCAAGGTAAAACAATTACCTTAAATGTTTAAAACAATATGTGTAACTAGGGTTTACAATGAGATGAAGCATAATGCTTGAATACTCATTCTATTATTGTGTACATGTTTAGAAGTTGAAAAACAACCAAACACCTCACCGGTTTTACAAGGAGACAAGAAAGGAGTTGTGAGGAAAAAGAGGTAAACAAGCTATCTCAATGTAATTAAATGCCTTAGGAAAATGAGCTTGATTTGCTTAATAAAATACCTAAGGAGCCAATGGTGAATGAGCTAGTAAAATGCTCTCAAGGAGTTTATTAAAGGAATAGGTATTGTGGGTGTATTTGCAGGTCAAAGGCATTATTATGTGGGAAATTCAGTGTTTAAGGTTTATGCAATTTAAGGGCCTAAGAGCCATGTTATTTAAGGGCCTAAGTGCCAAGCAATTTAAGTTATGCACTATATTGTGATGTAGTGCTATGTGTGAAGTTTGTGTATAAAAATGTGTTTGATGGATTTTAGGTGTTTGAATGAAATAAGGTAAAAACCTAAGTGGTTGGATGTGAGTATATACAAGAGAAGCTATGGCCAAATTTGGAAAAATGTGTGAGAAGTTCTAAGTGTTTTAAATGGTCTTGGTGATCTAGGAAAGTGTTAAAGGTGAATAAATGTTTACTTGAGAAGAAAACATGTGTTAAGGTGATTTAGAGTGATGCAAGGATTTAGGTGTTATCTTGGAAGTTCTAGGAATTCAATGTGTGTTTTGAGAGTGTATTGAGAAGCCTTGAAGAAGTTTGTTTAAGGTTTGGGTGATGTTGATGAATGAGGAGAATGATGTTTAAGTAAGGTTTTGAGAAAAGAATTCAAGGAGTTGTAAAAAGGAGATTTAGTTAGTAAGAAAAGGAGTTGAGAGATGATGTTAAGGTGTAGAGGAAACACCTTGGTATAGTGGTCAATATTGGTGAAATACCATTTGGAAAATTAAAGGAGGAAGTGTAAGCTTGGGAAAGGAATTGTAAGAATGACATAAGGAGTTTTGATATGTAAGAAAGGATGTTTGAATGATGATGTTGTGTGGAAGAAATGTCTTAGTATAATGGTTAGAATTGGCATAAATCATCACTAAGGGACTTAAGGAGTATAAACTATAAGTTTTGGAGGCTTTGGGGAAAGTTATCTAAGTGTTTAAAGGCTTGAGAATTGAGAATTTTGCCTTGTCCGAACT
Source organism: Limonium bicolor (assembly GCA_023374045.1). NCBI lineage: Eukaryota > Viridiplantae > Streptophyta > Magnoliopsida > Caryophyllales > Plumbaginaceae > Limonium > Limonium bicolor. The sequence continues at coordinate 118,442,518 of CM041783.1, forward strand.
TCCGTCCGGACATGGAAGTTCGGACAGGCTCTGTTGGACAAGGAAATTCCACTCTCGAACTGTGTCCGAACTTGGGAAGTCCGGACACAAGTTCGGACGTCACTATTTCAATCTAGGAATTCCTCTCGAACTGTGTCCGAACTTGGGAAGTCCGGACACAAGTTCGGACGTGTGTGTATAATGTTCAGTATTAGGTCGCGGCTTGCGTCCGAACTTGGAAGTTCGGACACAAGTTCGGACAGGCCACTGTATGGACCAAAATTGTTGTTTTAAGGTATAGAAATGATGTGTAATGATGGGGATTGATAGGTAATGATGTTATAAGGTTGTTAAGACATGAGGGGTGAGTTTTAATGGTAAATAAGTGGGTGAAAGGTTGTAATAAAAGGTGAAAGTAAAACAAGTTAAGATGTAAAGTTATTTAACTAAGTTAACGGGAAAGTTATAAGCGTTAGACTTTAAACAACATGTTACCCCAATGTTAATAAAACACATGTGATGTTAACAGTTGTTCGAGAATTGCTCGAGGAACATAAGTGGACGTGGTAAAGTGGACTCCGGTGACAGGTATGGTTTTCTTGCAACCTGCGTCCTACCGGATTACACCGGCTTGTATGCCAATGTGTTTTTCTGTATGTTTGCCACGTTGTAAGATTAAACATGTAATGAGTTTACAGTAATTCATTATGTGGCGTGTACAACTCCGATACCATTTAACCTCGAAAGTGTTAACCTTAGTTAACTGAGTCTAGGATCACATGAGAGTTCGGTATTCGGAGTAAACGACCCGTACCATGGGACGTACTAACCACGGCTATGCGTGTGTTAATTGTGTGATATGTGTATGTGAATGTAGGGATCTCCCTTGTGTGTTTAACCCAGTTGTAATACTGTATGTGTGTAGGTGCGATAGACTCCATAGTGGGGTTCTAAGTATTATCTAAAGTAAGTATGTACTAACAGTAGTGAGGAATCCGGTTTGGCCGGTCGCGCGTTGTTTGAGAGAGGGTATCCTTCCTAGCCTTACCCTTCTCTTTGTTATGGTTGTTTCCCTCACGGGTTATGATCTCCCATTAGCTTACTCCAAAGCTTAGCTATTCTGACTTATGATCGGTTTAGGGGGAACATGTGTTTGTGTGGTGTGTTCGGGCCTCCAAACCCGAACCGCCTTAACTTAAGTTACTCGTCCAACTATTAGGACGGTAATGAGTGTTGTTGTTATTGTATAACGAGCTTATCATGAGACTGGCAACATTCTCTAGGCTCACCAGTGTGTAAACAATGTTTGGGTCGGTTCCTAAAGCGAACCATTCCCGTTGTGTTATGTGTTTTGTTGTGATGCAATATCCATTGCGGTATTATGTTGTGTACGTGGAAACGTGCAAAGTGTTGTTAGGTGTTGTATGTAGTGTATGTTATATGTTGTATAATGTAGATTGTGTGGATCATGGATATGATTCCGGTTTGTGATAGGAGGCGTTTAAGGATAACCCGATTTAAGGGTATGTGTCGTCTATTAAGGAAGTAGCTCCATTGGAGGAGAAACACTCTAGGGATGATGAATACCATGGGTGACTTATTAAGTAGGATGTATTATCCGATTGTTGAGCCCATTGAGGCGAAATGTTAAGTGTTGTGTGTTTATTGTTACATGCATGATTTAAATATAATCAACTGCATGTTAAGACGACAATTAGTTGTGCGTGGCCCGGTAGCATGTGGGCTGCGGGATTACCATACCAGCAAAGGTGCTGAGCCCCTTGGGGGCCACCCTTTCTCTTCTTTTCCTATTTCAGGTACGAAGTGCTGGAAGCCGTTCGAGAGTAGGACGGGTAGTAGTCGTACATGGGTAATCATTTAAGTATATTTATACAGTAGGTGTAGTAAGACCGATATTGTTGTCGGCACCAGTTTATAATACTCGGTATAGTTGATAAGGTGTATGTTGTTGTTGTTGTTGTTAATGTAAAGGAATAACAATGTATAGTCGCTCGGGAATTTAGCCCATCAGACCGGTACAATGTATATGGATTAGCCTTGTTAGCCACGTGGGTGGCTAACGGCGTGTAACACCAACGAGTTAAGTAATGTGAAGAGGTTTGTATTTCCGCTGCAGTTATTGTAAGTATGTAAATGTTGGATGGGGTGTTACAAAAAGTGGTATCAGAGCGAAGTATCGCTCTGATGACTGAATTACCGAGCTTAGGAAGTACCGAGTTAGGATTTAAGTACTTTGGGTTAAGGGTTGAGTGATAGCGTGAGAGATACGCTAGTTAGGAACTACCAGTGACTACTGGAAACCTACAATATCCATCCCACCCTCCACAATCCCTGTTTTATAACTTGGGAAACAACGCCAGAGAGATGGAAGTTCTCTCTTACTCGGGAATACCCGATCTGGCTGTTATTAAGTACCTCTAAAGGTACGGAGAACCTGTCATACGGTAGATCCCGAAAACTGGGAATCCCGGAGACGGTCTCCATCTGAACAATGTTAACCGCATTTCATAGCAATGAATGAAGGATCTTGTGCATAGAGGAATAGAATTTCCGGCAACCTGGGTCGACATGCTAAGCAGTCGAGAATAACCAACTTGCAACGCACCAGCCGTGCAACAGGCAAGAAGTGGATTAGTGAAACCGAGACAAGTGTCTACGGGACCACAATTGTTAAGTGATACACCAACGGTATACCAACCGCTAAAGGAACTACAAGTACCCAAACAAGAGACAAGTCTCAGTAACCACGACGAATACGTGGAATGGGCTACGAAGGAGATATAATACTAAGAAAGGGGTCTCCCAGAATGGGAAACACCCTAGTTGATGATTCATGAAGACAGTGAGAATCACCTAGAAGAGTTATTATCAAGACAGTAAGATCAGTGAGGGCCAACAAGGCCACTGATGACAGTATGGGTAAAAACAATACCACAACCGGTAAGTGTAAACCGATAGCCAGTTAGCATGGCGCACTTGCCATAACAAGTGCTGCTATAACAGGGCTGTTCGGGAAATTTATAACCACTACAAGTATTTGGTAAGTACCATAAGTTAAATGTGATCATTGAACCATGGAAGGGCTTAATAGCCTAACCTCTGTGATTGTAAGTACACCAGTCAGCAAAAGCTAGACTTGGTAAGGTAAGAAGATGTTGTGAAACCATGAAATTTTCTTTCAACCCAGATTTATACAAACCCTTTTCTTTTCAAAACCAGATTTTCTTTCAAACCAACACTTCTTTCCAACCTTCTTTTAAACCAAACCAGTAAAACCAAGAGCAGTTGATAAGATACGACAGTGGATGAACTTTCCCTCGATTAAGTTCGGGAAGCAAGGAATGAATATTGTCACGGGACAATATAAGGGAGTTGACAACAGAATACTTCACCTAGGCGTGTGACGGACACTACAAGTGTACCAACTGTGTTGTGGGACGACCGCACTCCGATAGGAGCTTGTGGGCCTGACAGACCTACTTATGGGCTAGTTGGGTAAGTAGCAATGTATCAGTATGATACCCCATATATGTATACGAGTAGAGTCCGAAACACGGGAAGTAGTCGACTCCGTCTACGGTCAGCAGTATAAATCAAACAAAAGCTAGAGATTACAAGGAATGATTGAAGTTAAGGGACTCAGTTGAGATAACCAGACTAAAGGAGTCAGTGAATTCATTTTCAAGGAAATGTTTTAAGAGTCAGGAAGTGCGAAGTGCACTAACTGTTATATAAAGACATCACACGTCTTAAGAATTCCTCAGGGATAAACATTATAGCTGGAATGGTGACCCAGCCTGTAAATGGCAAAGCAGATGCCTAATGTGGACACATTAATGTGCAACAACGGGATGAAACTCCCAGAATGAGTACCTACACTACCAGGAAATGTTGATCTTCACAAAGGAGATAATAAGCCATAAGAACGCAAACGGCGTGGCTAACTGAATGTACCAATAAGTGTGAAACAAATGTAAGCATAACTAGCAACACCCAGGAGCAATCCTTGAGGGGTGTTCGCATCAACAATTGTTGAATGAAATACATGACAGAAACACAAGGGTTGAAACTAACACCCAGTTTAGACATAGTTGTCAGGAGACGACTGACAATCCTAAGGGGCATCCCATGAAAGGAAACGTGATGCAACGACTTGTCATGGAGCCAATATAATATCCAAACCATGTAATATTGTACAGAGAAGTACATGTGTGTGGACAGCCTACAATGAGCCCAGCTCAAGGCAAATAAGGCTTATAGCCATAAGCAAGATATGTTATATAAATTAGATTGAGAAGTTTATGTTGTATAAGTGAATAGAGTGGTAAACGAACCACTGCATTAAGAGTGGGGATACCTCTCGATATTGTGAGACCGCAGGAGCGGTAGTTATGTGAATCAAGTTCAAGAAATATGTTAAGGATGGACGATGTTATTATTGAAAGAGAGCAGTTAGCTTAGTAGTATGTGTATAAAGTGAAACACCGGCTGAATAATGCCGGCTTGTGACTCGAATGATCTGCTCAGGAGCATTCGTGGTCATCCAAATGAATGAACCATAATGTGAATAATGTAAGTTATGTGTGGAAGTTGAGGTGACAAATACGATATAAGCTGATGTATACAGGGAGTAAGAGCACGGTGCGCAACAAGCGACCGTTGTATAAATGTTGTTAAACGATAATGTAACAGATAAGACCAGTTATGAGTTAAACTCAGTGGAGATGCAAGATAAGTGATGTTAAACAGACTGGGCAATAAGCCAGTGGTAGGTACTGTGATGAGGAACTCAGTGTGAATTCCATGGCGAATCGCATAAGGGATTTACTGTCAAGAGTTTACGCCTCTGCACTCTGTATGACTGAGTGTTTTGGTATTGCACTTGCGCAGTAATGATCGAGTGGGATAGCTAGGAATTGGAAACATGTTAATTATGGAGGAATAATGTTATAATGGCCGATGCATAGGGAATGCAAGGCCGCACCAATAAAAAAGTACTTGTACAAAACCAAATGTGGAGATATGATTAACAGTAAGTGACTACAGTAGCACTAACTGTCAAATATCGGTATGGAATATACCCCAAATGTTGGAAATAGCTGAGAGAGCACTACACACTAGGTAGTAGCTCAATCTCAACCGACAGTAAGTCGGAAGGGAACAAGTCGATCATTGTGAAATACATAGTGGTATACACAGTAAATTGAAAGTGTATAACTCACCGAATTCGCTAACGGTAAGAGATACCACGCGTCGGTTGAGAAACCATTGTTACCATGATGAAGGTGACAATTGGGGATGTACAATACAGTAAGAATAACAAAAGGGGCAATTAAGCTCTACAGTCACTAGAGTTTCGCAGCAGAAACTAGTGAACCAGTGATTCAAGTGTTGAGCGTACATGGTGAACATGAGTGAATGGCTAATTATTAACGCCTAAAGCCTAACAGGCCAGAATCGAAACCAACTAAGAGTTAAACAACTCCAATGGGAATTCTTGGTTTAGGAACTAACCGCCAATATGGTTAAGATCCTCTAATCAGAATCCATTGTGTAATAGACCGCGTGGAAGTTAAAACACTTCACGACGGCAGAACATTTAAGCCAATGTTTAGTGATTGATTACGTGGGCGTAATCCCTTTTAAGGGGGGTAGAGCGCAAACCACTTAGTGTATGTGACTTATATTGTGCATAGCACAAAATTATTGTTTTGATGATTGGTGTGTGTGTTACGTAAACATACACATTCATTCATGGTTTAATTGTGGTAATTGCGCACAGAAGATGCGAATACCATTGTGATAAGTGTGTGTGTTTGTTAACAGTTGTGTGTGATAGTACAAGTGTGGGGAGTAGAGAAACTCCCGGGGGAACAAAAGCCCCGACAGTGTATAAATGTAAAATCAGGTGTGTTGTATTTTGATAAAATATATGTGTATATACATACTATATAGTGATTCAAGAAAGGGCATGATACCGACATAGAACCTAGTGAGAATAAGATTCCCTAGGCAACAGGATTAAAAGTGAATGGAGGTAACTGATAGACGGAGTTCTATCCTTTGGAGATGTTGTGATCATGACTAGAATGATTCAAAAGATAGAAAATTGGAAATGAGTGATTTACTTGATGCTTGAAAATGAAGTGGGAGGTGGAACTTGATTTGCATGCGATCAAGGGAAGCCGAACACAAATTGGGGTGGAAGGATAGTTCAACACTGATGCTGATCACATCAGGGTTGGATGACTCTTGAAACTCCCTATAAGTGGTCACGAATAACCACGCTAATAAAAGAAGCAAGGAGCTTAAGTTGGACTTGGAGTTGTGTGTGTTTTCAAAAGGATTTTAAATTGGTATTTATAAAACGTTGATGGATACTTTACGTAATTAAAGTTCTCTTACTTAACCTCACAAAGAAATTTTAAATTTAAGTGATTGTTTTAAACTCCCAAAGGCACGGGGACGGAAGGTGTCCATCGCGACCGGGTTCTGCGGGATCACAGTGTATATCAAGGATATTTTTGATTGCTATACATGCTCTGACATGTTGTGTGGTATGTGTAATGAATGTTGTTTTGACTTGGATTTCCTAAAGTGTATACTATCAAGGCCTATGAGTCTAAATGTGTTGTGTTACATAGACCTATGTGTCTAAAGACTGTTATGTTACCAGGACCTATGTGTCCAAATGTTGTTATGTTACCCAAGACCAGTGAGTCAAAGGGGTTGTCATGTATGTGTAAGTGTTGTTAAGATACCCGGACCATAGAGTCCGAGGTTATCATGTGGATATGTTATGATTATGTGTGGATGTGAATGTGTTGCCCGGACCATTAAGTCCGAGGTTGTGATGTAAAGTGTGTTTGGTTATGGAAGTTTATTTCCAAGTGATTCCTGTGTTCTAATCTAATGATGTGTGGAAAGTGTGAACTTCGAGGACGAAGTTCTTTTAAGGGGGGTAGATTGAAATACCCCAAACCTTGATATGTGGTTTAAATATCAAATTATGGTATGTAAAGGCTAAAAAGTGCCTTAGTAACATCAGTGAACAATTTAAACCATAATAAATGCAATAAAGCATTAAGACACAGTTTGAGCAAAAACATGCTCTAAGCTATGAGTGAACTTGGTTAGGACCCAAAGAGCCTACCAAGACTGGATAACATTTAATTATGATTTAATAAGGCTAAATAAGTCCTTAGGAAACTTTGGTGGACAGTTAAACCAAATAAAACACAAGAAAATACCTTAAAGTCAATAAGAGCAAAAATGTGCTCTAAGCTTGGGATAAATTTGTATAAGACCTAATGGTCATACTTATACTTATAAATATGTTAATGAACATATTAAATCAATTACCAAAGAAAACCAAGCTTGAAAACAAGTTAAAACACAAAAAGTGCTTTAAGGAGTCTTAAAGCACGTTTTTGAAAAATTGTCTTGTAAATGAGTTTTGAATGGCTAAATGTCCATCATTACTCTTTAATTAACATGTGTACTATATAGTATCACATTTGGGTGGCTATATTAATGGGAAATCAAAAATTTCACTTCTATGTGCCTTAGTTTGTGAATAGTGATTTTTATAAGCTAGTTTGTAACATATGATGTTATAAGTAATTAAATGAGTCAATAAAGACTATATTACCCTTCTAACTAAATGGTGGCCGGTTTTTGTAGTAGTGAGTCACCAAGTTGTAAAAGAAATCAAATAAGTAAAGTAAAACTTAAAGTAAAGTACTATTTTGCTTTATAACATAAATATCTCCAAAAAGCAAACTCATCTTCTCATTTCCTTCTCTTCTTTCATTTCACACGGTTCTTCACCTTCTCCTTTCCTCCATTTACGATTTGCAACAGCCCTCTCTTCTCCATCTTCATTTCCTTGCCAAATCCAACTCCATGCTCCAAATCAAATTCTAAGACCATATTTGTCTTAGTTAGGTCAAGCTCTACACTTCTACCTTTTCAAATCTTCAAGAGCTCAATTTTGGTGCCATGGAGAATCACCATTGATGGAGCTTGAGCTTGTATTTCTACACATTATTACTCTCCTTTGCTTCTAGGTAAGGGAACTCAAAGAAAATCCATGTTTCCTCCATGTTTTCATGTTGACCGAAAATTCACCTCACCATGGTGTATTTACCTTGCTTGTTTTAGCTTCATTTGAATCTTCCAAGGGCTAGGAGGAGTCCTCTCTTGATACTTATTCAAGTTCTCTTCCAATTCCAAGGTAAAACAATTACCTTAATGTGTTAAAACAATATGTGTAACTAGGGTTTACAATGAGGTGAAGCATAATGCTTGAATACTCATTCTATTTTTGTATATGTTTAATAGTTGAAAAACCAAATGCCCTACCGGTTTTACAAGGAAACAAGAAAGAAATTTGTGAGGAAAAGAGGTAAACAAGCTATCTCAATGTAGTTTAAATGCCTTAGGAAAATGAGCTTGATTTGCTTAATAAAATACCTAAGGAGCCAATGGCAAATGAGCTAGTAAAATGCTCTCAAGGAGACTAGTAAAAGAATAGTATTGTTGTGTATTTGCAGGTCAAAGGCATACTTATGTGGGAAATTCAGTGTTTATGGTTTTTATTTAAGGGCCTAAGAGCCATGTTATTTAAGGGCCTAAGTGCCAAGCAATTTAAGTTATGCACTATATTGTGATGTAGTGCTTAATGTGTGAAGTTTGTGTATAAAAATGTGTTTGATGGATTTTAGGTGTTTTGAATGAAATAAGGTAAAAACCTAAGTGGTTGGATGTGAGTATATACAAGAGAAGCTATGGCCAAATTTGGGAAAAATGTGTGAGAAGTTCTAAGTGTTTTAAATGGTCTTGGTGATCTAGGAAGTGTTAAAGGTGAATAAATGTTTACTTGAGAAGAAAACATGTGTTAAGGTGATTTAGAGTGATGCAAGGATTTAGGTGTTATCTTGGAAGTTCTAGGAATTCAATGTGTGTTTTGAGAGTGTATTGAAAAGCCTTGAAGAAGTTTGTTTAAGGTTTGGGTGATGTTGATGAATGAGGAGAATGATGTTTAAGTAAGGTTTTGAGAAAAGAATTCAAGGAGTTGTAAAAAGGAGATTTAGTTAGTAAGAAAAGGAGTTGAGAGATGATGTTAAGGTGTAGAGGAAACACCTTGGTATAGTGGTCAATATTGGTGAAATACCATTTGGAAAAATTAAGGAGGAAGTGTAAGCTTGGGAAAGGAATTGTAAGAATGACATAAGGAGTTTTGATATGTAAGAAAGGATGTTTGAATGATGATGTTGTGTGGAAGAAATGTCTTGGTATAATGGTTAGAATTGGCATAAATCATCACTAAGGGACTTAAGGAGTATAAACTATAAGTTTTGGAGGCTTTGGGGAAAGTTATCTAAGTGTTTAAAGGCTTGAGAATTGAGAATTTTGCCTTGTCCGAACTTCCGTCCGGACATGGAAGTTCGGACAGGCTCTGTTGGACAAGGAAAATTCCACTCTCGAACTGTGTCCGAACTTGGGAAGTCCGGACACAAGTTCGGACGTCACTATTTCAATCTAGGAATTTCTCTCGAACTGTGTCCGAACTTGGGAAGTCCGGACACAAGTTCGGACGTGTGTATAATGTTCAGTATTAGGTCGCGGCTTGCGTCCGAACTTGGAAGTTCGGACACAAGTTCGGACAGGCCACTGTATGGACCAAAATTGTTGTTTTAAGGTATAGAAATGATGTGTAATGATGGGGATTGATAGGTAATGATGTTATAAGGTTGTTAAGGACATGAGGGGTGAGTTTTAATGGTAAATAAGTGGGTGAAAGGTTGTAATAAAAGGTGAAAGTAAAACAAGTTAAGATGTAAAGTTATTTAACTAAGTTAACGGGAAAAGTTATAAGCGTTAGACTTTAAACAAACATGTTACCCCAATGTTAATAAAACACATGTGATGTTAACAGTTGTTCGAGAATTGCTCGAGGAACATAAGTGGACGTGGTAAAGTGGACTCCGGTGACAGGTATGGTTTTCTTGCAACCTGCGTCCTACCGGATTACACCGGCTTGTATGCCAATGTGTTTTTCTGTATGTTTGCCACGTTGTAAGATTAAACATGTAATGAGTTTACAGTAATTCATTTATGTGGCGTGTACAACTCCGATACCATTTAACCTCGAAAGTGTTAACCTTAGTTAACTGAGTCTAGGATCACATGAGAGTTCGGTATTCGGAGTAAACGACCCGTACCATGGGACGTACTAACCACGGCTATGCGTGTGTTAATTGTGTGATATGTGTATGTGAATGTAGGGATCTCCCTTGTGTGTTTAACCCAGTTGTAATACTGTATGTGTGTAGGTGCGATAGACTCCATAGTGGGGTTCTAAGTATTATCTAAAGTAAGTATGTACTAACAGTAGTGAGGAATCCGGTTTGGCCGGTCGCGCGTTGTTTGGGAGAGGGTATCCTTCCTAGCCTTACCCTTCTCTTTGTTATGGTTGTTTCCCTCACGGGTTATGATCTCCCATTAGCTTACTCCAAAGCTTAGCTATTCTGACTTATGATCGGTTTAGGGGGAACATGTGTTGTGTGTGTGTTCGGGCCTCCAAACCCGAACCGCCTTAACTTAAGTTACTCGTCCAACTATTAGGACGGTAATGAGTGTTGTTGTTATTGTATAACGAGCTTATCATGAGACTGGCAACATTCTCTAGGCTCACCAGTGTGTAAACAATGTTTGGGTCGGTTCCTAAGCGAACCATTCCCGTTGTGTTATGTGTTTTGTTGTGATGCAATATCCATTGCGGTATTATGTTGTGTACGTGGAAACGTGCAAAGTGTTGTTAGGTGTTGTATGTAGTGTATGTTATATGTTGTATAATGTAGATTGTGTGGATCATGGATATGATTCCCAGTTTGTGATAGGAGGCGTTTAAGGATAACCCGATTTAAGGGTATGTGTCGTCTATTAAGGAAGTAGCTCCATTGGAGGAGAAACACTCTAGGGATGATGAATACCATGGGTGACTTATTAAGTAGGATGTATTATCCGATTGTTGAGCCCATTGAGGCGAAATGTTAAGTGTTGTGTGTTTATTGTTACATGCATGATTTAAATATAATCAACTGCATGTTAAGACGACAATTAGTTGTGCGTGGCCCGGTAGCATGTGGGCTGCGGGATTACCATACCAGCAAAGGTGCTGAGCCCCTTGGGGGCCACCCTTTCTCTTCTTTTCCTATTTCAGGTACGAAGTGCTGGAAGCCGTTCGAGAGTAGGACGGGTAGTAGTCGTACATGGGTAATCATTTAAGTATATTTATACAGTAGGTGTAGTAAGACCGATATTGTTGTCGGCACCAGTTTATAATACTCGGTATAGTTGATAAGGTGTATGTTGTTGTTGTTGTTGTTAATGTAAAGGAATAACAATGTATAGTCGCTCGGGAATTTAGCCCATCAGACCGGTACAATGTATATGGATTAGCCTTGTTAGCCACGTGGGTGGCTAACGGCGTGTAACACCAACGAGTTAAGTAATGTGAAGAGGTTTGTATTTCCGCTGCAGTTTATTGTAAGTATGTAAATGTTGGATGGGGTGTTACAAAAAGTGGTATCAGAGCGAAGTATCGCTCTGATGACTGAATTACCGAGCTTAGGAAGTACCGAGTTAGGATTTAAGTACTTTGGGTTAAGGGTTGAGTGATAGCGTGAGAGATACGCTAGTTAGGAACTACCAGTGACTACTGGAAACCTACAATATCCATCCCACCCTCCACAATCCCTGTTTTATAACTTGGGAAAAACGCCAGAGAGATGAATCCTCTCTTACTCGGGAATACCCGATCTGGCTGTTATTAAGTACCTTAAAGGTACGGAGAACCTGTCATACGGTAGATCCCGAAAACTGGGAATCCCGGAGACGGTCTCCATCTGAACAATGTTACCGCATTTCATGCAATGAATGAAGGATCTTGTATAGAGGAATAGAATTTCCGGCAACCTGGGTCGACATGCTAAGCAGTCGAGAATAACCAACTTGCAACGCACCAACCGTGCAACAGGCAAGAAGTGGATTAGTGAAACCGAGACAAGTGTCTACGGGACCACAATTGTTAAGTGATACACCAACGGTATACCAACCGCTAAAGGAACTACAAGGTAGTACCCAAACAAGAGACAAGTCTCAGTAACCACGACGAATACGTGGAATGGGCTACGAAGGAGATATAATACTAAGTAAGAGGGGTCTCCCAGAATGGGAAACACCCCAGTTGATATCCATATGTGAAGACAGTGAGAATTACCTAGAAGAGTTATTATCAAGACAGTAAGATCAGTGAGGGCCAACAAGGCCACTGATGACAGTATGGGTAAAAACAATACCACAACCGGTAAGTGTAAACCGATAGCCAGTTAGCATGGCGCACTTGCCATAACAAGTGCTGCTATAACAGGGCTGTTCGGGAAATTTATAACCACTACAAGTACTTGGTAAGTACCAAAGTTAAGTGTGATCATTATACCGTGGAAGGGCTTAAGCCTAACCTCTTGATTGTAAGTACACCAGTCAGCAAAAGCTAGACTTGGCTAAGGTAAGAAGATGTTGTGAAACCATGAAAATTTTCTTTCAACCCAGATTTATTCAAACCCTTTTCTTTCAAAACCAGATTTTCTTTCAAACCAACACACTTCTTTCCAACCTTCTTTTAAACCAAACCAGTAAAACCAAGAGCAGTTGATAAGATACGACAGTGGATGAACTTTCCCTCGATTAAGTTCGGGAAGCAAGGAATGAATATTGTCACGGGACAATATAAGGGAGTTGACAACAGAATACTTCACCTAGGCGTGTGACGGACACTACAAGTGTACCAACTGTGTTGTGGGACGACCGCACTCCGATAGGAGCTTGTGGGCCTGACAGACCTACTTATGGGCTAGTTGGGTAAGTAGCAATGTATCAGTATGGTACCCCATATATGTATACGAGTAGAGTCCGAAACACGGGAAGTAGTCGACTCCGTCTACGGTCAGCAGTATAAATCAAACAAAAGCTAGAGATTACAAGGAATGATTGAAGTTAAGGGACTCAGTTGAGATAACCAGACTAAAGGAGTCAGTGAATTCATTTTCAAGGAAATGTTTTAAGAGTCAGGAAGTGCGAAGTGCACTAACTGTTATATAAAGACATCACACATGTCTTAAGAATTCCTCAGGGATAAACATTATAGCTGGAATGGTGACCCAGCCTGTAAATGGCAAAGCAGATGCCTAATGTGGACACATTAATGTGCAACGAACGGGATGAAAATTCCCAGAATGAGTGCCTACACTACCAGGAAATGTTGATCTTCACAGAAGGAGATAATAAGCTATTTAAGAACGCAAACGGCGTGGCTAACTCAATATATCAATAAGTGTGAACTAAATGTAAAAGCATAACTTAGCAACACCCAGGAGCAATCCTTGAGGGGTGTTCGCATCAACACTTGTTGCACGAAATGCATGACAGAAACACAAGGGTTGAACTAACACCCAGTTTAGACATGAGTTGTCAGGAGACGGACTGACAAACCTAAGGGGAATCCAATGAAAGGAACGTGATGCAACGACTTGTCATGGAGCCCAATGTAATATCCAAACCATGTAATATTGTATAGAGAAGTACATGTGTGTGGACAGCCTATAATGAGCGCAGCTCAAGGCAAATAAGGCTTATAGGCCATAAGCAAGATATGTTATATAAATTAGACCGATTGCAGAAGTTTATGTTGTATAAGTGAATAGAGTGGTAAACGAACCACTGCATTAAGAGTGGGGATACCTCTCGATATTGTGAGACCGCAGGAGCGGTAGTTATGTAAATCAAGTCCAAGAAATATGTTAAGGATGGACAACGTTATTATTGAAAGAGAGCAGTTAGCTTAGTAGTACGTGTGTATAAAGTGAAGCACCTGGCTGAATAATGCCGGCTTATGACTCGAATGATCGATGCTCAAGGAGCATTTAGTGGTCATCCAAAGGAGGGATGAACCATATTGTGAATGATGTAAGTTTATGTGTGGAAGTTGAGGTGACAGTAGATACGATATAAGCTGATGTTATACAGGGAGTAAGAGCACGGTGCGCAACAAGCGACCGTTGTATAAATGTTGTTAAACGATAATGTAACAAATAAGACCAGTTATGAGTTAAACTCAGTGGAGATGCAAGATAAGTGATGTTAAACAAACTGAGCAATAAGCCAGTGGTAGGTACTGTGTGATGAGGAACTCAGTGTGAATTCCATGGCGAATCGCATAAGGGATTTACTGTCAAGAGTTTACGCCTCTGCACTCTGTATGACTGAGTGTTTTGGTATTGCACTTGCGCAGTAATGATCGAGTGGGATAGCTAGGAATTGGAAACGTGTTAATTATGGAGGAATAATGTTATAATGGCCGATGCATAGGAAATGCAAGGCCGCACCAATAAAAAAAAAAGTACTTGTACAAAACCAAATGTGGAGATATGATTAACAGTAAGTGACTACAGTAGCACTAACTGTCAAATATCGGTATGAATATACCCCAAATGTTGGAAATAGCTGAGAGAGCACTACACACTAGGTAGTAGCTCAATCTCAACCGATAGTAAGTCGGAAGGGAACAAGTCGATCATTGTGAAATACATAGTGGTATACACAGTAAATTGAAAGTGTATAACTCACCGAATTCGCTAACGGTAAGAGATACCACGCGTCGGTTGAGAAACCATTGTTACCATGATGAAGGTGACAATTGGGGATGTACAATACAGTAAGAATAACAAAAGGGGCAATTAAGCTCTACAGTCACTAGAGTTTCGCAGCAGAAACTAGTGAACCAGTGATTCAAGTGTTGAGCGTACATGGTGAACATGAGTGAATGGCTAATTATTAACGCCTAAAAGCCTAACAGGCCAGAATCGAAACCAACTAAGAGTTAAACAACAACTCCAATGGGAATTCTTGGTTTAGGAACTAACCGCCAATATGGTTAAGATCCTCTAATCAGAATCCATTGTGTAATAGACCGCGTGGAAGTTAAAACACTTCACGCGGCAACATTTAAGCCAATGTTTAGTGATTGATTACGTGGGCGTAATCCCTTTTAAGGGGGGTAGAGCGCAAACCACTTAGTGTATGTGACTTATATTGTGCATAGCACAAAATTATTGTTTTGATGATTGGTGTGTGTGTTACGTAAACATACACATTCATTCATGGTTTAATTGTGGTAATTGCGCACAGAAGATGCGAATACCATTGTGATAAGTGTGTGTGTTTGTTAACAGTTGTGGTGATAGTACAAGTGTGGGGAGTAGAGAAACTCCCGGGGGAACAAAAGCCCCGACAGTGTATAAATGTAAAATCAGGTGTGTTGTATTTTGATAAAATATATGTGTATATCTATACTATATAGTGATTCAAGAAAGGGCATGATACCGACATAGAACCTAGTGAGAATAAGATTCCCTAGGCAACAGGATTAAAAGTGAATGGAGGTAACTGATAGGATTCTATCCTTTGGAGATGTTGTGATCATGACTAGAATGATTCAAAAGATAGAAAATTGGAAATGAGTGATTTACTTGATGCTTGAAAATGAAGTGGGAGGTGGAACTTGATTTGCATGCGATCAAGGGAAGCCGAACACAAATTGGGGTGGAAGGATAGTTCAACACTGATGCTGATCACATCAGGGTTGGATGACTCTTGAAACTCCCTATAAGTGGTCACGAATAACACGCTAATAAAAGAAGCAAAGAGCTTAAGTTGGACTTGGAGTTGTGTGTGTTTTCAAAAGGATTTTAAATTGGTATTTATAAAACGTTGATGGATACTTTACGTAATTAAAGTTCTCTTACTTAACCTCACAAAGAAATTTTAAATTTAAGTGATTTTTTAAACTCTCCCAAAGGCACGGGGACGGAAGGTGTCCATCGCGACCGGGTTCTGCGGGATCACAGTGTATATCAAGGATATTTTTGATTGCTATACATGCTCTGACATGTTGTGTGGTATGTGTAATGAATGTTGTTTTGACTTGGATTTCCTAAAGTGTATACTATCAAGGCCTATGAGTCTAAATGTGTTGTGTTACATAGACCTATGTGTCTAAAGACTGTTATGTTACCAGGACCTATGTGTCCAAATGTTGTTATGTTACCCAAGACCAGTGAGTCAAAGGGGTTGTCATGTATGTGTAATGTTGTTAAGATACCCGGACCATAGAGTCCGAGGTTATCATGTGGATATGTTATGATTATGTGTGGATGTGAATGTGTTGCCCGGACCATTAAGTCCGAGGTTGTGATGTAAAGTGTGTTTGGTTATGGAAGTTTATTTCCAAGTGATTCCTGTGTTCTAATCTAATGATGTGTGGAAAGTGTGAACTTCGAGGACGAAGTTCTTTTAAGGGGGGTAGATTGAAATACCCAAACCTTGATATGTGGTTTAAATATCAAATTATGGTATGTAAAGGCTAAAAAGTGCCTTAGTAACATCAGTGAACAATTTAAACCATAATAAATGCAATAAAGCATTAAGACACAGTTTGAGCAAAAAACATGCTAAGCTATGAGTGAACTTGGTTAGGACCCAAAGAGCCTACCAAGACTGGATAACATTTAATTATGATTTAATAAGGCTAAATAAGTCCTTAGGAAACTTTGGTGGACAGTTAAACCAAATAAAACACAAGAAAATACCTTAAAGTCAATAAGAGCAAAAATGTGCTCTAAGCTTGGGATAAATTTTATAAGACCTAATGGTCATACTTATACCTTATAAATATGTTAATGAACATATTAAATCAATTACCAAAGAAAACCAAGCTTGAAAACAAGTTAAAACACAAAAAGTGCTTTAAGGAGTCTTAAAGCACGTTTTTGAAAAATTGTCTTGTAAATGAGTTTTGAATGGCTAAATGTCCATCATTACTCTTTAATTAACATGTGTACTATATAGTATCACATTTGGGTGGCTATATTAATGGGAAATCAAAAATTTCACTTCTATGTGCCTTAGTTTGTGAATAGTGATTTTTATAAGCTAGTTTGTAACATATGATGTTATAAGTAATTAAATGAGTCAATAAAGACTATATTACCCTTCTAACTAAATGGTGGCCGGTTTTTGTAGTAGTGAGTCACCAAGTTGTAAAAGAAATCAAATAAGTAAAGTAAAACTTAAAGTAAAGTACTATTTTGCTTTATAACATAAATATCTCCAAAAAGCAAACTCATCTTCTCATTTCTCTCTCTTCTTTCATTTCACACGGTTCTTCACCTTCTCCTTTCCTCCATTTACGATTTGCAACAGCCCTCTCTTCTCCATCTTCATTTCCTTGCCAAATCCAACTCCATGCTCCAAATCAAATTCTAAGACCATATTTGTCTTAGTTAGGTCAAGCTCTACACTTCTACCTTTTCAAATCTTCAAGAGCTCAATTTTGGTGCCATGGAGAATCACCATTGATGGAGCTTGAGCTTGTATTTCTACACATTATTACTCTCCTTTGCTTCTAGGTAAGGGAACTCAAAGAAAATCCATGTTTCCTCCATGTTTTCATGTTGACCGAAAATTCACCTCACCATGGTGTATTTACCTTGCTTGTTTTAGCTTCATTTGAATCTTCCAAGGGCTAGGAGGAGTCCTCTCTTGATACTTATTCAAGTTCTCTTCCAATTCCAAGGTAAAACAATTACCTTAATGTGTTAAAACAATATGCGTAACTAGGGTTTACAATGAGATGAAGCATAGTGCTTGAATACTCATTCTATTATTTGTACATTGTTTAGAAGTTGACAAACAACCAAACACCTCACCGGTTTTACAAGGAGACAAGAAAGGAGTTTGTGAGGAAAAAGAGGTAAACAAGCTATCTCAATGTAATATAAATGCCTTAGGAAAATGAGCTTGATTTGCTTAATAAAATACCTAAGGAGCCAATGGTGAATGAGCTAGTAAAATGCTCTCAAGGAGTTTATTAAAGGAATAGGTATTGTTGGGTGTATTTGCAGGTCAAAGGCATTATTATGTGGGAAATTCAGTGTTTAAGGTTTATGCAATTTAAGGGCCTAAGAGCCATGTTATTTAAGGGCCTAAGTGCCAAGCAATTTAAGTTATGCACTATATTGTGATGTAGTGCTTAATGTGTGAAGTTTGTGTATAAAAATGTGTTTGATGGATTTTAGGTGTTTTGAATGAAATAAGGTAAAAACCTAAGTGGTTGGATGTGAGTATATACAAGAGAAGCTATGGCCAAATTTGGGAAAAATGTGTGAGAAGTTCTAAGTGTTTTAAATGGTCTTGGTGATCTAGGAAGTGTTAAAGGTGAATAAATGTTTACTTGAGAAGAAACATGTGTTAAGGTGATTTAGAGTGATGCAAGGATTTAGGTGTTATCTTGGAAGTTCTAGGAATTCATGTGTGTTTTGAGAGTGTATGAGATCCTAAGAAGTTTGTTTTAGTTTGGGTGATGTTGATTGAGGAGAATGATGTTTAAGTAAGGTTTTGAGAAAAGAATTCAAGAGTTGTAAAAGGATTTAGTTAGTAAAAAGGAGTTGAGAGATGATGTTAAGTGTCAGGAAACCCTTGGTATATGGTCAATATTGGTGAATACCATTTGGAAAAATTAAGGAGGAAGTGTAAGCTTGGGAAAGGACTTGTAGAATGACATAAGGAGTTTTGATATGTAAGAAAGGATGTTTGAATGATGATGTTGTTGGAAGAAATGTCTTAGTATAATGGTTAGAATTGGCATAAATCATCACTAAGGGACTTAGGAGTATAAACTATAAGTTTTGGAGGCTTTGGGAAAGTTATCTAATGTGTTTTAAAGGCTTGAGAATTGAGAATTTTGCCTTGTCCGAACTTCCGTCCGACATGGAAGTTCGGACAGGCTCTGTTGGACAAGGAAAATTCCACTCTCGAACTGTGTCCGAACTTGGGAAGTCCGGACACAAGTGGGACGTCACTATTTCAATCTAGGAATTCCTCTCGAACTGTGTCCGAACTTGGGAAGTCCGGACACAAGTTCGACGTGTGTATATATTTCAGTATTAGGTCGCGGCTTGCGTCCGAACTTGGAAGTTCGGACACAAGTTCGGACAGGCCACTGTATGGACCAAAATTGTTGTTTTAAGGTATAGAAATGATGTGTAATGATGGGGATTGATAGGTAATGATGTTATAAGGTTGTTAAGACATGAGGGGTGAGTTTTAATGGTAAATAAGTGGGTGAAAGGTTGTAATAAAAGGTGAAAGTAAAACAAGTTAAGATGTAAAGTTATTTAACTAAGTTAACGGGAAAAGTTATAAGCGTTAGACTTTAAACAAACATGTTACCCCAATGTTAATAAAAACACATGTGATGTTAACAGTTGTTCGAGAATTGCTCGAGGAACATAAGTGGACGTGGTAAAGTGGACTCCGGTGACAGGTATGGTTTTCTTGCAACCTGCGTCCTACCGGATTACACCGGCTTGTATGCCAATGTGTTTTTCTGTATGTTTGCCACGTTGTAAGATTAAACATGTAAGGAGTTTACAGTAATTCATTTATGTGGCGTGTACAACTCCGATACCATTTAACCTCGAAAGTGTTAACCTTAGTTAACTGAGTCTAGGATCACATGAGAGTTCGGTATTCGGAGTAAACGACCCGTACCATGGGACGTACTAACCACGGCTATGCGTGTGTTAATTGTGTGATATGTGTATGTGAATGTAGGGATCTCCCTGTGTGTTTAACCCAGTTGTAATACTGTATGTGTGTAGGTGCGATAGACTCCATAGTGGGGTTCTAAGTATTATCTAAAGTAAGTATGTACTAACAGTAGTGAGGAATCCGGTTTGGCCGGTCGCGCGTTGTTTGAGAGAGGGTATCCTTCCTAGCCTTACCCTTCTTTGTTATGGTTGTTTCCCTCACGGGTTATGATCTCCCATTAGCTTACTCCAAAGCTTAGCTATTCTGACTTATGATCGGTTTAGGGGGAACATGTGTTTGTGTGGTGTGTTCGGGCCTCCAAACCCGAACCGCCTTAACTTAAGTTACTCGTCCAACTATTAGGACGGTAATGAGTGTTGTTGTTATTGTATAACGAGCTTATCATGAGACTGGCAACATTCTCTAGGCTCACCAGTGTGTAAACAATGTTTGGGTCGGTTCCTAAGCGAACCATTCCCGTTGTGTTATGTGTTTTGTTGTGATGCAATATCCATTGCGGTATTATGTTGTGTACGTGGAAACGTGCAAAGTGTTGTTAGGTGTTGTATGTAGTGTATGTTATATGTTGTATAATGTAGATTGTGTGGATCATGGATATGATTCCGGTTTGTGATAGGAGGCGTTTAAGGATAACCCGATTTAAGGGTATGTGTCGTCTATTAAGGAAGTAGCTCCATTGGAGGAGAAACACTCTAGGGATGATGAATACCATGGGTGACTTATTAAGTAGGATGTATTATCCGATTGTTGAGCCCATTGAGGCGAAATGTTAAGTGTTGTGTGTTTATTGTTACATGCATGATTTAAATATAATCAACTGCATGTTAAGACGACAATTAGTTGTGCGTGGCCCGGTAGCATGTGGGCTGCGGGATTACCATACCAGCAAAGGTGCTGAGCCCCTTGGGGGCCACCCTTTCTCTTCTTTTCCTATTTCAGGTACGAAGTGCTGGAAGCCGTTCGAGAGTAGGACGGGTAGTAGTCGTACATGGGTAATCATTTAAGTATATTTATACAGTAGGTGTAGTAAGACCGATATTGTTGTCGGCACCAGTTCATAATACTCGGTATAGTTGATAAGGTGTATGTTGTTGTTGTTGTTGTTGTTAATGTAAAGGAATAACAATGTATAGTCGCTCGGGAATTTAGCCCATCAGAGCGGTACAATGTATATGGATTAGCCTTGTTAGCCACGTGGGTGGCTAACGGCGTGTAACACCAACGAGTTAAGTAATGTGAAGAGGTTTGTATTTCCGCTGCAGTTTATTGTAAGTATGTAAATGTTGGATGGGGTGTTACAACTACGGGTAGCAAAATAAAACCCGGTCGGAGTACAGTGTAAATATATTACGACCGAGAGTATCGAACCCAAGGGACTTATAGAAAATTAGTCCTAATCCAGTAATACCTATTCTAAGACAAGGGGGGAAATTGAAATGTTTTCTAATCCTAATCAAAACTAACTAAACTAAGTGGTAATTACAATGAAATTATCCTTGATCCAGGGTGTGAAACCATCTAAGCATCAAGACGAACTCGAAACATAAACACAAGCCTTCGAATTAACCAACAACTGAACACGCCGGACATCCTGCCGGGCACCATATGCACGGCACATTCAAAGACATTGAATGTGCCGGACACAGGATCCGGCATTACACCCCTCAAATGTAAATGCCACTCTCTTGCTCCGCACGAAAACAAGAAACTCATCCCTATTAACAAATCGAGCATATATCATGCCACGAAATGAACAAGGAAATGGGGGAAATGGATTAATTCTCACTCTTACTACTAACCCTTAATTCATAAGAAGAGAGTAGGAAGACCATTAAGAGAGTCTAACCTATCTTACTTGGGACTTGTCTTCCACAAGTAAGAATTGCATGAAGAGAAAAAGATCAACCTATTCTCTTTCAATAAGAACCTTACTCTTAATAAACTTGAAAATTATATTAAGAAATCATATTGTCTTACAAAAGAGTTTCATCCCAACCAAGAACAGAAGGAACTACTACTCAATCACCCATGAATTGAAGAAGGAAATACAAGAAGAAGGGAGAGTTTGACATGGCCTTCACCCTCTAAATCTTCTTCCAAATCTTCTTCTTCTCCTCTTGAATGGTTGTGCAGCAGTTCTTCAGTCAAAAATGCGTCTATTCTGTGGAGTAAGTGTGTGGAAATATGGTGGAATGAACACCCCAAAATGTTCAGCCTCTTGCGCCTTTTATAGACAAAAATTCTTCGGATGCCGGGTCTCATGCCGGGTCTAAGTCATCCGGCATCGGGATTAAACACGTGCTATTTCCGTAACGGTCGAAACCGCCCTGGCGCGAAAAGTCACTTATGCCGGACATATTCCATCCGGCATCATACCCGGCATCTAATGTTTGGATAACGGTAAATAACCAACATCTATTGGTAGACAGGCGCGTCTTTTGCTTATGCCGGATACAACATACCCGGCACCATGTCCGGCGACGTCCCATTTCTGCTGTGTACTTGTGCCGTGCATGAGAGATCCGGCTTCATATCCGGCAAGGTCCGGTTTTTGATGAAAAACTTGCTCCTTGCATAAAAAACACCAAGAGCATTAGTCTGGACATATAAAATGACTTCTTATATAAATTAATGCAAATACTAACTATTCTTACCTTATTTTAACTAATAACACTACAAATCTAGCTTATAAAATATGATAAGTCTACGGCTTATCAAGGCCCTACACTTACCTTTTGCTAGTCCTCGAGCAAAACAAGATTCGAAAGGACTAATTACTTATGCACAAAACAGATAAACTCTAGAATGAAATGTAGATAAATATTTCCAACTATATGACTCTAATTCATAAGTATCACTTATCTACCTTATTCTATCGAAACATACTAATGGGTATAAAACAAGGAATTTCAAAATTGATCAAAAACTTTTGGGCTATTTTGCATAAGGGATTTGTAATCTCTCCTTTTTCCGGTTTCCATCATTCAGCTCTATTTTTCAAGAGTTTCTGAATGTGGCCAAGACTCTCATCAATGGTTTTTGAATCAGCCCTATTTTGCAAGAGTTTCTGAATCAACCATGATCTTTTTGCATTGAAGAACGGGGAATTTAGGAGAAAAATAAAAGGAAAAACTCTAGTTTCTTGCTTTTATTCTGAGGCACTTTTGCAACCTCTAGGAATATAATGCTTTTCCTTTGGAAGAAGATTTTTCTTTTTTTCTTTTTTTTTTTTTCTTCTTCTTCTTCTTTCTTTTGCACAAAAACCCTTTTTAAGATTTTTACCCAAAAGATTTTTCACAATTTGGAAAGAAAAACAACCCCAGAAGTATAATAAGGAAAGAATTAGGAGAAAGGTCATGTACTCATGTTAATAAAGAGAATCAAAAAGTTAAAAACAGGAATCTATAAGTCATTAGAAAGCTTACCTCTTGAGAGAACAAGCTTTTAGTCATTCCTAATCTTATCTCAATCAAAAACATGCAAAAAGTTTAGTAAAACATTGAATAAAACGCAAAACTTATGCATATTATAAAAAAACTTATTTTTTTAAGGGGGGTCCCTGCCCTACACTTGGCAGGAACACTGTCCCCAGTGTTCGAAAGAAAACGAATAAGTAAAACTCTTTTTTTTTTAATAAAACTTGAAACAACCATAATGAAAGCAATTTAAAAACAATAACATAAAATTAAAGGAGAAAAATTAAATTGGAAGAAAGGCTCCCCTGGTTGATAGTGAAGGCGTGAGGAGGAACGCCCTACACTTAGCCTTTTAGGCTATTTGGCATCATTTGAGATCCTTGGCAGGATAGTGACCGAATTCGCATGCTCCCGTGGATTTATTTGCGTTTGGGACGGGAGTTGACCTTGCTGTCTTGGTTGCGTCAGAAGTTGCTGTAATTGCAACTGCAACGATTTGTGCTCCTTGTGAATGGTCGAGATCTCATTTTGAGTATCCTGGGTCTTGTTCATCAGGGCTGACATCATGTCACGAAGTTCAGCCATTTCAGCCTCTGATGATGATGCAGGATGGGATGGTCTGAATTGTCTTGGACCTCCCTGGTAGCCGGCTTGACTTTGGAAGTGTTGAGGGGGTTCATTCCCCTGTTGCCATGGCTGCCGATACCCTTGGTTACTCACATAATTGACTTCCTCAACATTCTGAAAGTTGGGCATGTCAGGGCTTGGAGCGTGTGGTCGTGCACTAACCACGTTCGCCTGTTGAGGAAGTTGATTCATCGCTATTTGCTCCACCACTTTCTGTAGAGCGCTAACCTTCGTGGACGTTTGAGCATTGCTCTCCAACAACTGCTCATGACTTTGCAATAATTTGGCCAATTTGGAGTCACCCTCATCCACCTGATATAGACCAGCGGTACTGCCCCTTGTTCCACCGGTGGCCCATTCCCTAATCTCTTCGCAAAGAGATTCAACCCCACTAAGGAATTGATCTCCAGGCTTCTTTAATATATCTGCACCAAGGGAGGATAAGATCATCGTCTTGCTTTGATTGACCAATCCTTTGTAAAACAACTGAGATAGTTGCTCCTTGGTGAGGCCGTGGTGTGGACATGTGCGAAGCAACCCTTTGAATCTGTCCCAAGTCTCACAGATGTTCTCCGAGCTAGGTTGTCTGAAGTTGTAAATGTCGGCGATCATCTCCAGGGTGCGACTAGGGGGCATGAACTTGTCATAAAATTTGGTTGCCATGTCCTCCCATGTGGTGATGGTACTGGGGGTTAGACTGTGGTACCACTTGCTGGCGTTCCCCGTAAGACTATGGGGGAAGAGAGCAAGTCTGGCGTATTGGAGGACATTATTTGTGGAAGTTAGGCTGTTTGTGTGTTGCAAGAATTTGGTGATGTGGAGCAAGGCATCGTCCGGGTTTGAACCATCGAACATACCCAATTCCTTTATGCATCGTATTTGATGATATGGCTTAAGTTTTTGCCATTCATCGTATTCGTTTTGTGGAAGGAGAGGGAGGTCGATTGCGGGCTTTTGGCCTTGGTTAGAAGGCCGGTTTATATTTCGGACGGTAGGTGCTGCCATTGGTGTAGGATCTCTTCTTGTAGGGTTTGTCGCTGCCTTAAAGTTTGAAGAAGGGTTCTCTCAATCTCCGGATCAAAGTTGGCTAAATTTTCAGGAGAATTCGTTGACCGAAGAAGCATTCACTTGGATAACTTCAGGAGGAGCAAAAGAAAATGTTATAATATTTCGTAAAAATAAAATAAATAATATAATTACATAATTAAAATTATGAAAATACACGAATGAACAAATTTTTGGTTATGCCGGACAGCGGGCCGGGTGACTCCTACCCGGCAGTGGACTTCCTCCACTAGTGCCGGGTGTGTACAAACCGGCATGTTGCCCGGCGTGACCAAAAATCGAACATAACTTAATTAAAAGATACAGTAAAGGATAATCAAAATAAATGTAAGAGTAAATAAGAGATTGAAGGAGATTACTCCTAATTGTCCCTACAATTTGCGACAAAAATATTCAGAGAAATTGAGCATGCCGGGTGACATGCCGGATAAAAACCGTCCGGCATAGGACTTCCTCCAAAATGCCGGATGTAGGAAACCCGGCACAATACACGGCAAGTTCAAACTCGAAATTTAAATTAAAGAATTATAGTATAAGGACTCTTAGGAAGAGAAATAACGAATGGGAGTAAGCAAGAACAAATTTAAATTGCCAAGAACTCAATACTGTAAGAATTTTGAAAAACTTTGAACATGCCGGACGCAATGCCGGGTAAAATGTATCCGGCATCAGACTTCCTCCGAGTTTGCCGGGTGACAGACGCCCGGCACCCCGCACGGCACATTCAAGTCTGCAAAACTAAGGGTGAAAATAAATTAAAGAATCAAATAATCAAAGAATCAAACAAATAAAGAATAGGGCGTTTTACCGAATTTAAGGACTTGGACTAATTCCAAGTCCCCGGCAACGGCGCCAATTTGCTAACTGAGAAATTGTAGGAAAACTATATACATAAAAAGAATAAAATAATAACTAAACCTACAACTCTACTACGGGTAGCAAAATAAAACCCGGTCGGAGTATAGTGTAAATATATTACGACCGAGTGTATCGAACCCAAGGGACTTATAGAAAATTAGTCCTAATCCGGTAATACCTATTCTAAGACAAGGGGGGAAATTGAAATGTTTTCTAATCCTAATCAAAACTAACTAAACTAAGTGGTAATTACAATGAAATTATCCTTGATCCAGGGTGTGAAACCATCTAAGCATCAATACGAACTCGAAACATAAACACAAGCCTTCGAATTAACCAACAACTGAACACGCCGAACATCCTGCCGGGCACCATATGCACGGCACATTCAAAGACATTGAATGTGCCGGACACAGGAGATCCGGCATTACACCCGGTAGTTCAAATGTAATGCCACTCTCTTGCTCCGCAACGAAAACAAAACTCATCCCTATTAACAAATCGAGCATATATCATGCCACGAAATGAACAAGGAAATGGGGGAAATGGATTAATTCTCACTCTTACTACTAACCCTTAAGTCATAAGAAGAGAGTAGGAAGACCATTAAGAGAGTCTAACCTATCTTACTTGGGACTTGTCTTCCACAAGTAAGAATTGCATGAAGAGAAAAAGAGATCAACCTATTCTCTTTCAATAAGAACCTTACTCTTAATAAACTGGAAAATTATATTGAAGAAAATCATATTGTCTTACAAAAAGAGTTTCATCCCAACCAAGAACAGAAGGAACTACTACTCAATCACCCATGAATTGAAGAAGGAAATACAAGAAGAAGGGAGAGATTTGACATGGCCTTCACCCTCTAAATCTTCTTCCAAATCTTCTTCTTCTCCTCTTGAATAGTTGTGCAGCAGTTCTTCAGTCAAAAATGCGTCTATTCTGTGGAGTAAGTGTGTGGAAATATGGTGGAATGAACACCCCAAAATGTTCAGCCTCTTGCGCCTTTTATAGAAAAAAATTCTTCGGATGCCGGGTCTCATGCCGGGTCTAAGTCATCCGGCATCGGGATTAAACACGTGCTATTTCCGTAACGGTCGAAACCGCCCTGGCGCGAAAAGTCACTTATGCCGGACATATTCCATCCGGCATCATACCCGGCATCTAATGTTTGGATAACGGTAAATAACCGACATCTATTGGTAGACAGGCGCATCTTTTGCTTATGCCGGATGCAACATACCCGGCACCATGTCCGGCGACATCCCATTTCTGCTGTGTACTTGTGCCGTGCATGAGAGATCCGGCTTCATATCCGGCAAGGTCCGGTTTTTGATGAAAAACTTGCTCCTTGCATAAAAAACCAAGAGCATTAGTCTGAACATATAAAATGACTTCTTATATAAATTAATGCAAATACTAACTATTCTTACCTTATTTTAACTAATAACACTACAAATCTAGCTTATAAAATATGATAAGTCTACGGCTTATCAGTCACTGGGGGTTAAAACATCGCCCGCACCAACTTGGATTGATTTGCCGGAGTCACTGGGGGTTGAAACATCGTCCGCACCAACTTGGATTGATTTGCCGGAGTCCCTGGGGGTTAAAACATCGCCCGCATCGACATGGATTAAATTGCCGGAGTCACTGGGGGTTGAAACATCGCCTGCACCAACTTGGATTGATTTGCCGGAGTCACTAGGGGTTGAAACATCGCCCGCATCTCCCGTTCCGGAACTGGTCGCGACCTGAAATCGTCCTCCCCGAGAATAATCTGGTATTTCTTCAAAACTTATCAATCGACCTAGCCTTGGTGTCGCTTTGAGGCTCAGATGTATATCGCTTCCCCTTGCGTCCTTTTATGGTATTGAAAACGTGTATTGAAACCGCAGCAGTCGATCTTCCTTAGTCAAAACTTGGACCGCCGCTTATTGCCTGGTGATAAAGTCTTCCTAGTTATTTTGCTTGCGGAAGACAGTAATCTTTGCTTGACATAACGAGCTGATTAGTGAATCTATCTCCAAATTATCAATCCTTCAGGTGGAGACACAATCGGCTCTTAGAACTCGTGCGCCTTTTAAAGTTTGTTTGCTACCAAGCTTTCGATTTCCTGGCATTAGACTAAAACGCCTTCAGAGTTCATCGATCTTCTTGGCTTTGGACCTGATTCATGTCGCCTGTACTAGTGCCTGAAGAGACCATTTGAAACTGCCTTGACGCATCACCCGGTCGTCTTTTGGTCATTGAGCTTGCACATCTAATAATCTTCCTTGCCTAGCCTCTGGCTTGGCGATTGCGGAAACTCCGTGATTGCATGTTCATTTCTTTGATCTTTGTACGTATGCTTCCAGTCGTTTCCCTACCTCAGAGCAAGCAAAATTAGTGTTAATCCTTGATTACTTTGAATAGAATGTAATTATCGCGAGATCGATGAAGCGTGGTATATCAGATAGTAAGGAAAAGAGGAGAGATATTTTCTCAATTATTTTCTCAATTTGCTTTTGTTGCTGGCGTTTGATTGCTGCTTCTCTGTTGATAGGCCTCTTGATTTTTCTTGGATCTTTGAAATAACTGGTGGCTCGTGGTGCTAGATTCTTCCTCCAGTTTTGAGAATAGCGATCAATTAGTAGATCTCTGATTTGCTGTTTTAGGGATAATTTTGTCGATTATGCCTTGACGAAGGGACAAAGCCATTCTTCTTGAATGTTGCTCCCGATCTTCTAGTGAATCGAATGATTGTTTTTGAAAAATGCTCCTTGGCTTCTTCGTTCTTCTTTTGATCGATGTTTCCGATATCGAGTGCGGCTGCCTCTGTTGAGTCGAAAGTTGACTTTGGTGATAATGCAAAATGTTGGATCGAGACTTGGGATCAGGAATCAACGATAAATTCCTCTTCATGAACTCGAATTTCAGCGGTATCGGAGCGTCCGGATTTAGAATTTCGGCCCGAATTTGATTGCTGTCGTTGTCTCCTGTGACACTTTTGTTCGATGAAATCTCACGTACACGGATCCATAAGATCTTTAGTTCTCTATTCATCGTGGCTGAATCGTGGTCACCATTCTTGGTTGTTCGGTTCCCACAGACGGCGCCAAATGAAAATACATAATTTGGTTCCTCCAATCTCACAAACTAATAGGACACGTGGAGTTATAGTGGTTCGGCCAATAATCCAGCCTACATCCACTTATTGACAATATCTTTATTATTTTCTTTGGTATTACAACTTTATAGAGCTTTCTAGTGTTTTCTCTCTCTTCTAATCTTGTGTCCCCTTACAAATGAGCCTCTCGTCTCTATTTATAGACTTTCTAGGGTGAAGTCTATCTCTTAATCCTTGTACATGTGGTATAACTTTATTGGAGAAACCCTTCTAATTTTGGTACTTCTCTCCTTGTAAAGCCTTCCGGTCCCATAGTGTAGGATGCGGGATTTGGTTATAGAGCTCGGGGCCGGAATACGGGACCCGGTCATAGAGTGCGGAGCCGGAATACGGGACCCAGTCATAGAATTCGGGGCCGGAATGCGGGACGTAGTCATAGGGCCTAGGACCCGGATTTGGTGCTTGGTGCCCAAATTTGAGCCCGAACTGGGTCCTGAAGGAGGCTTAGGGTCTGGGCCGGGGTCTAAGGTCTGGACCACTTTGACCTTTTGTCTTTGTCACATTCTTGCCCTTTTCACTTAATAGTAAGTTTCATATTCTCAAGCAACTTAGAACAATGGATCACTTTCCTGGACGGAATAGAAACAGTCACAGAAATTGTAGTGCTAGCTACTAAATTCAGCTTCTTGAGAAAAGAAGTAGCCACAAAAGAGTACGATGCTCCGGTATCAAATAGAACATGTGCAGGAGTATTATGAATTAGAAAAGTACCAGTGATTAAGTTGCCTAAAGCTTTGGCCTCAGCTCGACTCATCACATTTAGGCGCCCTGGCATCACATAGTTGTTGTTGGCTCCTTCTATTGATCCACTACCTCCAATGGTCTGGTCATTATTCTGATTGGTCCCTCCATTGTTGCTTTGATTATCTCCATAATTATATCTGTCATTCCCCTTCTGCTGGGCACCTCCCTTAGTATTTTTGTAGTACTAGAAAGCCCTGTGGCCTAGCTTGCCACAGTGAAAGCACTTCCACATGTTCCCTCTGCAATCAGTTTTCGGGTGGCTAGTCTTGTTACACTTCTTGCAAATGGGATGTCCTCCCTGATTCTGACCCTAAGTCTGGTTGAAGTTCTTGCTCCCCTGGTATCCACTAGAATTTTGATAATTGTTGGGCTTGAATTTCTTGTCACCTCCCTGATTAATAGTCTTCCCAACACTTGAGGGTTCACCCTTCCTCTTGTTCGGCTCATTTACCTCCTTCTGGGTAATGGCCACCTTGTGCATCTTGGCAGCCTTCACATATGCATCAAGAAGGGTGGTGACATCGACAGCTTGTATCACCATCTGGAGGTTCCAGTTCAGACCTCCAATGAACTTTTCCACCTTAGCTTCCTCATCTGGAACAAGGTTTTGAGCAAATTTGGAGAGCTCCACGAACTTGGAGTAGTACTCTGGGACTGTCATCGACAACTACTTCAAATTAAGGAACTCCTTCTTCATTTCACACTTCACACGAGAAGGGTAAAAGCGCCTCAGCAAGACATTCTTCAATGCCTCCCAATTAAAGTAAGGAGTGGCAAGTAGGGCATCTTTCTCGGTGGTCCACCATCTGGCTGCTTCACTCTTCAAGTAAAATACAACACAAGTCACCCTCCAATCAGCTGGGCAATGCACTGTGTCCAAAACTCGTTCCATCTCATCAAGCCATTCCTCTAAGATCTCTGGGTCTTTTTCACCTTTGTAGTGGCTAGGATTCAGATTAGCCACCTTCTTTGCATAGCTTATCTCAAGACGTTGTGCTTCATTCTGTGCCTGGGCTTGGGCTTGTGCTTGGGCTTGGGCTTGAGCTTGGGCTTGAGCTTGGACCTCGGCGTAAGACTGGGCCTGAACAAGATTTCCCAAGGTCATTATCATTTGACGCATCTCAGCAATCTGCTGCTCAGGTGTTTGATTGGCGGCCATTCTGATTTATCTAGCTCTCCTTCTGGTGTAGTAAAGGTGAAATAGCCTGAACTTATTTAGGGTGATTAAATTACTCTAATACGATACTGAGGGCCTATTAGTGCCTAATGAATTTTGGTAAAGAGAATAAATACAAAAGAAACAAGAAAAACGCTTAAAAAGCGAAAAACGCTAAATTGAGCATTAAGTGACCCTAAGAGGAATGCGACCTCGACTAGAGTATTAAATGGATTTTAAAAGCTTAATAAGGCCTAAATAATATATGGGAACAATTCCTGAAGAAAACGGATCCAAATAATGTAATAAAATGCTAATAAAGTTTTAGCGCATGTTTTTCGAGAAACCCCAAAAACGTGACTTTATATGGTCAAACGAACCGGTAAATATTATAGTTCATCAAATAACATAATTAAGCATTAATGGAAGCTTAAGAACCAATAAAATTAAAGAAATGAGAAAATTCCGGAAAACGGGCCCGGTTAGGGAATAGTGCTAAAACCGGGTAAATTAACGAGTGTTTTCTCTAAAAGACGAAAAATGCTCCAGCTCACATGTTATAATAGGGGCCGGATTTTAATTAGATATAACAGCCCCCTCTCTAATACTAGCTAGTTGGAAATAAAAAGAAAAGAGAGAAAAGTACAAAAGCAAAACACACTCTCTCCCCTCCTTTATTTTCTTTTCCCTCCTCTCTTTCCTCTCTTTCTTCCCTTCCTTCCTCCTCCAGCCGGCTCCATCTCCCTCTCTACTGGTTTGGACATTTTTGAATGGCTCCCATGGCTACTCTATATTCAACCTCATGCCCAAGCTTCATTAAAGCACAAAACACAAAAATAACCATATATTCTTCTTCCTCTCATCATTCTCTATCATTATCTCTTTTCAAAATTCAAAAAGGAAGAACTTCATCTCCATGGGTTTTCCCCATTTGAAGAGAAAATGGCATCAAATTGAAGCTTGGAGTCCCCTCTCTCTCCTAAGGTAAAAAGATACATCAAAAACTCATTTTCCCCCATCTTTGGTGCTAGTCGATTTTTACCCATTCTCATGCCCTGTTTTTCTCTCTTTGTGGAGCTCCATTTCAACCTTCCAATGGTGGTGGAACCATCTCCTAGAATCAAGGGGTAAAACCCCTCTTAAAAAGCTCCAAAGGTAAACTATAAATTATGATATTCTAAGCCCTCTATTGAATTAGTGTATTCCAAGGTTTAGGATTTTAATTATGTTAAATTTTGTGTTTCTTTAATGTTGGGATGGAGTTTGGTAACTCCATTCCCACTTGACCGAAATTGAGGAAGAGGAGAGGAGAAGACTTGAAATGGGAGCTCATGAGAATTTAAGGTAAGAAACTACCTCAATGTATATTCTTGTTGTTTATGGAATTTAGGATGGGATAATTGATTGAATGAACCAAAATATTGCTTGAAATGTGTTTGGTTGTGGTTAGGAGGAATTTGAGAATTTAATTGTGAATTGAGGGCCTTGGAGCCAAATGATTTGAAGTTCATATTGTGGTTTAATGAAATTTTGAGGATATGATGTGTGCTAGTAGGACCCTTATGGGTGTGGTTAGTTTAGGATTGATTTAAGTGGGAAATTGATGAGAGTTTATGGTTTGGGATATGTTAGATTTATGGGGAAGTTGTGGCGAAAATTCGGTAGAAAATAAGTGTTATAAGATGACTTAGTGAATTGGAGAATCTAGGTGTGTGTAGTGTTTAGTAGAGTAGATTATTAGCCTTGAAATAGTGGATGGAGAATGGATATGAGAGAGTGTAAATTCGGTAGCAAAAGGGTGTTATAGTGCTTTGGAATAACTAGAAAAGAGTTAGTGTTTATAACTTGTGAAACAAGGAGTGAATGTGGGTTTTTGAAATACCCCGAACTTAATTATAGTGATTAAAATTATCCTAATAGGTATTTAAGGGCCTAATTGTGCCTATGTAATTTTGGTAAGGAAAATAAATCCAAAAGGAATGAAGAAAACGCTTAAAAAGTGAAAAATGTAAAAACGAGTGTTACATAACCGTAGGAGTTATGTGACCTCGACTAGGATCCTAGGTTGATTCCTAAGGCTTATTTATGCCTAAATAGCATATAGAAACAATTCCCGAATAAAACGGATCCATAAAATGGATTAAAACCACAAAGGAACCTTAAAGCGCGTTTTTCGAGGAAACCGAGAAAACGCGACTTTAAGCGGGTTAAATAGACTCGTAACAATTTTGGTCAACTAAATAGTCATTAATAAACATTAATGAAGGTCTAGAACCAATAAAACCAGTTAAACGAGAAATAGTAAAAACTGTAAAAAACAGGAAGTTGTGGGGTGAGAGTGTGAATAAATTAAACTAGTGTGTCCCCTTTTGGAAATAGGAATTATAAATGTGAGTGTGTGCAGCGTGTGAGCCAATTGGTTCCCTCTCCCTCACTCTCTTAATTCTCCCTCATTAACAAAGGCAAAATGTAAAATAAAAGCAAAAAGTAAAAATATGCTTTTTACCCTCTCTCTCCTACTCCCCCTCATTTCTCTCACACTCTCACGTACTGCACCTCTCTCTCTCATTTTCTTTCTTCTCCAAGCAGCCCTTCCATGGCGATTTGTAAAACCTCTCCAGCCATCTCCCTTCTCTCCTCTTCTTGAGCACTCAAACCTCCACCAAAAGTTACAAAATTTGTACCATTGTATTCCTCTCATCAAGGAGAGCATTTCCCTCTCCCTTTTTCCAAATTCGAAAATACCCACTTTCATCTCCATGGTGTTCTTGATTTTGAAGATGAAGAGACCACCATTAGAACCCCCCTTCTTCCACCTTGTGGTCTAAGGTAAAAGAAATCCGAAAATACTAGCATTTCTTGCTCTATGTGCAAAATAAAATCGTAATCCTTGACTTCTATTCCTTGCTTGCCCAACCTATTTTGGCTTCTTTTGGAGAGTGGAATCTTGCTCTTAGTGCTATCCAACCACTTCTTCTCACATACTTGCAAGGTAATGCAATTTCTAAACCCTAAAATTTACCTTAAAGCTCAAAGATGAATCAAGGGTTATTTTGTATTGAAATGGTATTATGGAATAGGCTGTAGCAAAGGAATTGAAATTCCATGACTGGTTGGCTTAAGAAGAGGAAAGGAAAGGAAGAGACGGAAGGAGGAAGTAGAATCACCTGCAATGCCTAAAGACAAGGTATTACACTCACCTTGTGTAGCTCTGTATGCCTATTGTAACGATTTTTAGTAGCTTGAAATGAGTACTGTAAATGGGTATTTAGTATAGTAATATGTGGAAGAAGACCAATGTTTTTAAAGCTTTAAATGACTTTAAAAGCTGTATACAACCTTGAGGAAGAAATGGTATGTGCAGGAATTAAATGAGTGTTTGGTACCTATGTCTTTGTGTTGGAATTGTATATTGGTGCTGTTGATAAACAAGTGATATGGGTACATTGAGTAGTAATGATGTGGTGAATACTTATGAATGTAGGGAAACTCTGTCAAATTTTGGTTAGAATCTAGTGGACTTAAGTGTTGCTTGACAGGGAAGACATGGATGTTTTCAGGGAAGAAAATATGAGATTTTCACTTTGGTTTGTATTTAGGAGAAGAGGTGTAGTCAAGTAGAACTAGAAATGGAGTAATGTGAGGTGTTTAACTAAGTTATGCTAGATTGAGAATCATTTAGCTAGTGCGAAGAAGAAACGAAAAATATGTAGCATCTGTTGAAGAAGAAAAACTATAACAGAAGAGAAAAAAGCAGTGAAATTTTGTAAGTTGACAAGTTATAGAGGATTTAGGCAAGTTTAAGTGCTTAATTAATGTAAAACATACTAGAGTTTATATGGAATATTGGCAAGAAACAGGAAAGTATGAAGTGAGACAGAGCTTAAAAACTTTAAATTTACAACAACTAAATTCGTACTGGTTTGCAAACAAGTACGCCAACAAGTACACAAACAAGTACGCGACAGAGGATTGTCCGGGTTTGCAAACAAGTACACAAACCCGGACCACCTTAAAAACTTGACAAAAACGTCTCTAGAGAGATGTGTCCGGTTTGTAACCCTGGACACAAACCGGACCACCCCCCAAAATTGCCCAGAATATGTTTTAATAATGCATTCTAAGGATGGGGACTTGATGGTAATGATAGTATAAAGTAATTAAACTTGATTAATCTGTTTATGGTCGTTAAGCCATGACACAAGCTTAGGAAGTGATTTAAGTAAGTGACATAATAAACAAGATTGAATAATCATGGATAGTAAGTATAAACCGGCAAACATTAGGAAAGTAATGAGTAAGGTTAATTATAGATAATTAACCACCCAACTCTATGTATGTGATAGGATTCGAATAGTCAAACACCGAAGGGAGTGGGTGAGTCCAAAATCAATGGTGAAACGTATGATTTCTTCATGCTCTGTATCCTAACCTGGTTACCCCGATTTGTGTGCTTATTTGATCACCTAAATAAGATAAATGAACGAATCGGATTTTAATGTACTTACTTGTGCTTGTATTATATTTGTTCTTGTTATATTGCCTTGAACATTTAGTTTGTATAATTCATGAAATAAATGGATGAGAATGAAGTGTATATGTACCTTGTAGTGTACTTGTGTAATGTATTATACCTTGGTATAGATGTGTATGTGTGTAGTGTAATATTTCCTTGGTATGGATGTGTTAACTTCTACTAATTCCTAACTACCTAACTCCTAACGTAAGTATTGAGTAAATTGGAATGAGTAGAAGTTCGATATAGTTTCGGCCACGCGTGAGGATGAGGAGAAACAAGAGGTTGGATCTGATTCCTGGCCTGAATCCTTTCTATGGACCAAACCCCTTAAATGGGTAGCATCCTAGATTGGTGAGCCACATTAAAGCCCGGTGGTAGGACGGTGTAGTCCCTGCTCGGAGGTAACTATGACTTGACTTGAGTAAGTAAGTAAGTAAGTAAAGTATTGTATGAGTAACGGTCTTGGCTGGTGTAAGTCATTGACCTTGAGTAAAAGAGTAATGACCACCCGATTAACCCGGGTGGGTAAATGAAGCTAACAAGCATTGTGTATGTATTGTATAACCGTAATTCCGTGAAGGTAAGTGAGAAGGGAAGAAATGGTGTCAAGCCAAAACGGGTTACATAGAGCATCCGGCCGCTTTGGCCGGATGGAAGTGGAAGCGCATAGGGCATCTGGCCGTCTCTAGCTGGATGAGGATAGGACTTAGGCAAAGCAAAGTATTGTACGAATGACCGTCTGTGGTCAGTTAAAGATGCTAGGAGAGGGTAGAACCGTATTTATACATGTA
Organism: Limonium bicolor; assembly: GCA_023374045.1. Lineage (NCBI taxonomy): Eukaryota > Viridiplantae > Streptophyta > Magnoliopsida > Caryophyllales > Plumbaginaceae > Limonium > Limonium bicolor. The sequence goes on from CM041783.1 coordinate 118,478,597, forward strand.
AAATACAGGCTGGCACCATAAAAACTAGGCCCAAAATACTATAAATAGGGGTGTACCCCCATGAAATAAGATACGCTACATTTGGCAATCAAACTCACACTCGATTCTAACTAAGGCTCTCTCTTTCTCTCTACTCTTGTGAAATTCTGTAATCGAGACCAGGTAACATGGAATAGATGATCAGATCGGATTGTATAAGGGTAGCATATACTGTTTCAGTAAGTATGTATGGTTGACTTGTATTATCTTCCTTGTATGTATTGAAATGTATGTATGTATTCTCTGTGATGTATTGTTGTATTATGAATGAAGCATGTATGTATGTGTGAGTAAAATGAACTACATGTATTCGACCAAGTGGTCGGCGTACCCTCGCTAGTACGCGGGGTATACAGAAGTCATCTGCAGCGTAAGCTGAGCCCCTTGGGGCATTGCTTTTATTGTACAGGTACCCAAAGCGGTTATGGTCCTAGTAAGAGACCGGCGGCTATACTTAAATAGCTAGAAAAGAATTGTAGAAAGTAGAGAATTGTATAAGGCTTGTAGCCTTTGATGTAGAAGTGTACCAAGGGGTACACCATATGTATTTGGAAAGTATGTAGTTATGAGATTGGGTAGATGCTAGACTCTTAATGAGTATGTATAAACTTGAAAGAATTATTGTATTTGGATTTGGATCTTAGCAAACTCGGTGTATTGTATTATATTGTATTGAATGGAGCATTGTAGTACTAGGTTGGTAATTGGAGTATGGATTGTAATTGTGTAGTACTCGGGTATTCCGGTCCATCAGACTGATGTTGTAAGTAGTAGTAGCCTTGTTAGTCACATGGGTGGCTAACGGCATTGTATCACCCACTGTTGTGTAAGTAAGTATCCGCTGCGAAGGTATTTAAGTACGAGGTGATTAGACGGTAATGGCAGTATTAGCGGTAGGAGTGTTACAAAAAGTGATATCAAAGCAAAGTATCGCTATGATGACTGGAAATACCGAGTTTAGGAGATACCAAGTTAGGAATTAGAAGCTTAGGGCTAAGGGCTGAGTGATAGCGTTAGAGATGCGCTAGTTAGGAACTCCAGGTGTGTTCCGGATACCTACAATATCAGACCCGCCCACTACAAACCCATTGTATAACTCGGGAAGAACGCAGAGAGAAGGAAAGTCCTCTCATACTCGAGAAAAACCGATCTGGCAGTAGTGAGATATTCCTGTAAGAGGAAAGAACCTGACATATAGTAGATTCTAAGAATGGGAAGTCCAGGAGATGGTTCCCGGTTGAACAGCAATACCCGCACTTAATAGCGGTAGAATGAGTACTCCAACCATAAGGTGGCTACAACTTACAACAACATGGGGTGACATGCTTAGCAGTCGTGAAACATGGCTAGACAACCAGCAGTTGGAAAAGAAGCACTAAGCGTGCAACAGAGCGGAAAACGGAACAGCAATTAAACACGAGACACAAGTCTACGGGACAGTAATAGCTAAATAACACCACCAACGGTATGCTAGCTGACTAAGGACATAGTCGGGAGTGGTTAACTCCAAAACTACAACGCCAAAGAGGTTACAATACCTGGCCAGTATGCTTACACAGCTACGAGAACATTCACGGGATATAATACGACAGGACTACGGAAGTAGTGCCTAAACAAGCTAAGGCTCACTAACCACAGTAAATGTGTGGGAACAAGCAACAAAGAAAAACACAAGACAAATAAGTAGGGATCTCCAAGGATTAGAGGAGTGCCCTGATTAATGACAACCATGTCAAACTCACTGAGAAGTTACTTAAAGGTCTGAGTATCCCAAACATAAATCAATAGATCAAAGAAAGAGCTGACAAAGCTCTTGAACCCACAAGGAAACAGTACCATGATCGATATAGGTTTACCCAAAAACCACCAGTACCACGCACTTGCCACAGCAAGTGCAGTAAGAACAGGAACATGTAGAGGAACCCTAAAACACCACAAGTACTTAGTAATGTACCGCAACAGTAATGAAGCAACCACAGGATCACACATCCTAAAAACTAGAAGAATGGAACCTTGGGAAGGCCTAACGGCCCGACCATTGTATTAAGAACATACCAGTCAGCGAGAAGCTGGACTTGGTCAAGACCTCATACATGGCTACACCATAAAGAACCTCTTTTAACACCAAACTGTTATTTCAAACCCAATTTTTTTCTTTCAAAACCACAACCCTTCTTTTAAACCTTGGATTTTTAAAACAAAACCAACAGAACTACGGTGAGTATTATAGGATGATACAAGAGGAGTTGACAATAGAATACTTCACCAAGGCGTGTGACGAGCACTATGAGTGTACCTAAATACGGGATGCGGGACGACCGCACTCCGAAGGAGCTTGTGGGCCTGACAGATAGTCGGGTACGTGGTAACGTACCAACAAGGTACCCCACGTATGTATACATGTAGTGTACAAAACACGGGAAGTAGTCAACTCCGTTCTACGGACCATGAGTGAATTCAAACTAGAACAGCTGGACACCTCACTCGATCAAGAAGAAGGAACTCATCTAAGTAATAAGTAAGAAGGAACTCAGAGAATCCATCTAAAGATAAGGAATGAGGACTAGGAAGTGCAAGAGCACAGACTAGTAAGTGTAGATATTGGATATGTCTCAAAGATTTCAAGTTCTAGCAAATACATGACAGCTAGAAGGGATACCCATCCTAAACACGGTAAGGCAAAGGCCTAACGTGAACACCACAATGTTCAACAAATGGGACAAAGTTCCCAAGGACAAATACAAAATTACCAGGGAGTATTATCAATCATCAAAGAGGATGATTAACCTAGTCTAGAACACTAGGAGTAAGTATAAACAGTCTACCCAATAACGGGAGACGTTATAACCCTAAAGGGGATAGCTCAACTACGATACCACAGGGCGGTATGGTGGACACAACGTACCATAAACATTAGCCAGATGTAACGGCGTAACCTAACAGCACCCAGGAGCGATCTGTGAGGGGTGTCTGAGTTAACAGCAATCGAACAAAGCGTCTTGATAAGAGCACAGGAACTAGAACGAACACTCGGTTAGGACACCGAAGGGATTTCACTTAATGGGAAATACCCTCAACCACTGAAAGGCACTGACTGACACAGATTGCCAAAAGGGCCTCCCATGAACGGAAGTGTAATGCGACAACTTGCCATGGAGCCCAGTAAATACCTCCAACCCTATGATGGCATACAAGGAAGTGGAGACATGTATAGAAAGCCTGCAAAGAGCATAGCTCGTAGCAATCTGGCTTAAAAGCCATGAACCAACTACGTTACAAACCCACGTTAGATGATAAGAAGAACTGTCAGGAATGACAAAGAGAAATGTTATTCCCTACAATGAGCAAAGCGACAATCGAATCACACAATTTGAACTCAGCATAATGAGTGGCTCGGAGTAATGGCTACCTCATTGTCACTGCCACTAGAACATCAATCTAGTATACAGTTGACGAAGCTTTTAATTGCATTTCATGCCTTCTGTAGCAATGGTAGCATAGAGGCATAAGAATCGTGATAATGCCAACAATGGCCTAGTCCACACTTGGACACTACGAGAAACCCGAGGGAAGGTACCCCTCGTTAGCCGGAGACCATCAATGAGGTGATGATGTGAACCCTTAGAAAAGGCTTCCATCTACCATAATAACAAAGCTCGCGCATGTAGATATTACCAAGAGGCGATTGAACAAGGAAAAGAGATTTCCAAACCATTACGACTTGAAGGAGTAGGTATACTCCATATGCAACCAAACATATGGTGAACCATTATATGAATGGGGAAAGTACATAAACAAAGACTAACATAGTAAACCCTGTCATGAGACTTATGATTGGAAATAAACCTCTCAACAAGAACGTTCATTTATCAGTGATAGAATACTCTTCAATTGGAGAACGGGACCAGAAAACCCTTGAAGTCCCTTGGGATGTCTCGGTGATGTACATACAAAAGTAAAACTACACAGCCGGACCTTATATCCAATGGCAGGATTTAGAAGGAAGTGAGCATCAAATCAATCAATGTGAATACACATTTCGACATCGAATGACCAAAGCCAAAGGAGTTAGTGATCCAACAGATCACTTCATCCTTAGTCAACAAAGATATTTGGCAAATTACATCATGAATGATGAAGTAATGTGAGGTAAGCTAACCTACACATGAAACCTAAATTGAAATAAAACATCTCCACATTAGGAAGATAATAACATTGCGATATGCTACGACAACCGTCATATACATGAACATAAGAAACCCTCGGTGTATTGACACCATAAGGAAATGGTGCCAACGACAATGGCAATGAGTAAAGATAAGTTACCACAGTAACAGAGACCATAAAAACAATGTTATATAATGAGTAAGAATATGGTGCACAACAAGCGACCGCTATGAGGAAGTAGTTAGACAATGACATGGAATTGTAAGTACGAGATGACAGGTAGAAATATTCATTCCTATCACATAAGAGAGTTACGGCCAAGCTTTTACGCCTCTGCACTCTATATGACTGAGTGTTTTGGTATTGCACTTGTGCTGCTAATGATCTAGTGGGAAAGCTAGGAATATGGAAAATGTAATTTATGGTAAATCCTTCGTTTCACCAACGAGTAGGGCAGAAGCTAGTTAAGCAAAAGCTTAGAAACAAACCGTGCAGCCTAAGGCCAAAGAAGCACAAAGAGTGTAAAGCACACCAACAATCACAAGAGGTGAATTCCACGGGAATAAAAAGTTAAAGGAGACTTAAGAAAGTCACTAGGACCGACACATAGAAAATGCAAGGTCATACAAGTAAACAACACTTGTACTGAACCAAAAGAACTGGTATAAGTCAGAAGCTATTGACAACAAATGAAGCACTACAACTAAGTAGTGACTTAACCTCACCCGACAATAAGTCGGAGGAACTTAGAATAATCATGGAAGTACGAATGGTATGTATAATAGATTGCTAGAGAGCTGGTTATAAATCTAAAACCTATTGAGTTCAAGCATGGTAAAAGAATACCACACTTGTTAGTAACCCTTATTTCCATAATAGAGGGATAAAAAGGCGATGAGAACCACATCTAGTATAACCGAAGAGCGAATTAAGCACTAAGGTTATCAGGGTCACGCAGCAGAAGCTAGTGGCCCCTGGCTAAGAAATTTAATACACCTAGTAAGTATGAGAGAATGGCTATCAATGCCTTGAAGCCTAGTAAGCTAGAACCGAATTGGTTATGAGTTAAATAAACTGCAATAGGAATTCTTGGGGCAAGGACTAAACCGTTAGTATGGTTAAGCCCCTTTGACTAGAGTACATTGAGTAATAGACCGTAGGGAAGCTAAAACGCTTCAGGATACCTAAATTGGGTGAACCAATGTTCAATAATAACATATGGTAAATTACGTGGGCGTAATCCCTTTTAAGGGGGGTAGAGCGAAAAACCGCTTAGTGTAAATCTCATGTATAAAACACGTAAACTATAATGTGCATAGCAAAAATGAGAATTGATTTGATGATTGGTACTTATGTTAAGTAAACATACGTATTCATTCATATTGAAATGGTGGTAATAAGGCACGAGAGATGCAAATACCATAGGAACCCATCTTGTAACTCTAGTATGAGAGTATTAGTAAAAAAGAGTAGAGAAACTCCAGGGGAATGATAATCCCTATAGTGTATGTCTACTTGAAGTTAGACAGGGCATTACGATGCATGAGTCGGTATAAAACCGATGTAGAACCTAGAGGAAATTCAGTCCCCTAGGTTATTTTTTTGAGACAATTGAGAATGAGTAGTGGACGGAGCTCCACAAGTATTGTATCCCCTAAGAAATCGTGCGAAATGATTGAGAGTAGTTGATGAATGGAGCCCATGAGTAGTGTAGTCCTAGGTAAGTCGTTGGAAGTAAGTTGAGGACGATTGAATTCCACAAGTATTTATTCCTTAGTTAGATTATTTGGGATGATGGAGAGTAATGGATGAAAGTAGCAAAAGTCGATGAAATAAGCCCATAGGTAATGAGTCTCGAGGTCAAGTATTTGGTAGTAAATTGAGGATAATTGATGGACTGAATTCCATCCTTTGGAGATGAATGAATTTGTGATTATGACTAAGAAGAGTAAAAAGATAAAAATGGAAATAAATGAATTATTTGATTGTGTGAAACTGAAGTGGGAAGTCGAACTTGATCCCTATCAGATCAAGGGAAACCGAACATAAATTGGGGTGAAAAGATAGTTCAACGCTGATGCTGATCACATCAGGGTCGAATGATTCTTGAAGCTCCCCTCAAGTGGTCACAAGAATCACGCATAGAATATAGGTAATGAACAAAAATTGGGAATTTGGAGTTGTTGTGTTTTAGGAAGATTTCTAATTAGCGGTTGTGAAAGGATTTCCCTTAGACTGGAGATGGAGAATTTGTTGGAAGCTTATACCAGAGAACGGTGGTAGTATATCATGTTGTATTATTCCAAGGGCAGCGGGACATGGAGGAGTCATGTTTCTAGATGACCTGAGTGCCTGCGGGATTGTAGTGTGTATTACATTGCTTTGGGGATAGCTTTGCACTGTATGTATGTATAAGCCTTGTAATGAAAAACCGGATGGTTGGTTGTAATGCAGATCGGAGTGATTTTAGAATACTTGCATGGTATGGTATGTAGAGACCGTGAGTAATGGATTTGGGAAGTTGCAAGGATGAGGAATGTATGATCTTAAGCATTAGACATGTCTGAATGAGTAAGTATAGTAATCCTATAACCTTGAACAACTTTGAGGGCAAAGTTCCTTAAGGGGATTGAAATACCCCACACTTAATTATAGTGATTAAAATTATCCTAATAGGTATTTTAGGGCCTAATTGTGCCTAAGTAATTTTGGAAAGGAAAATAAATCCAAAAGGAATGAAGAAAATGCTTAAAAAGAGAAAAATGTAAAAATGAGTGTTACATAACCGTAGGAGTTATGTGACCTCGACTAGGATCCTAGGTGGATTCCTAAGGCTGATTTATGCCTAAATTGCATATAGAAACAATTCCCGAAGAAAACGGATCCATAAAATGGATTAAAACCACATAGGAACCTTAAAGCGCGTTTTTCGAGGAAACCGAGAAAACACGACTTTAAGCGGGTTAAATAGAATCGTAACAATTTTGGTCAACTAAATAGTCATTAATAAACATTAATGAAGGTCTAGAATCTATAAAACCAGTTAAACGAGAAATAGTAAAAACTGTAAAAAAGGGAAGTTGTGGGGTGAGAGTGCAAATAAATTAAACTAGTGTGTCCACTTTTGGAAATAGGAATTAAAAATGTGAGTGTGTGCAGCGTGTGAGCCGATTGGTTCCCTCTCCCTCACTCTCTTAATTCTCCCTCATTAACAAAGGCAAAAAGTAAAATAAAAGCAAAAAGTAAAAATATGCTTTTTACCCTCTCTCTCCTACTCCCCCTCATTTCTCTCACACTCTCACATACTGCACCACTCTCTCATTTTCTTTCTTCTCCAAGCAGCCCTTCCATGGAGATTTGTAAAACCCCTCCAGCCATCTCTCTTCTCTCCTCTTGTTGAGCACTCAAACCTCCACCAAAAGTTACAAAATTTGTACCATTGTATTCCTCTCATCAAGGAGAGCATTTCCCTCTTTTCTAAATTCGAAAATACCCAACTTCATCTCCATAGGTGTTCTTGCTTTTGAAGATGAATACCACCATTAGAAGCCCCTTCTTCACCTTGTTGGTCTAAGGTAAAAAGAAATCCGAAAATACTAGCATTTCTTGCTCTTTTGTGCAAAATAGAAATTATAAGCCTTGAACTTCTATTCCTTGCTTGCCCCGCCGATTTTGGCTTCTTTTGGAGAGTGGAAAGCTTGCTCTTAGTGCTATCCAACACTCCTTCTACATACTTGCAAGGTAATGCAATTTCTAAACCCTAAAATATACCTTAAAGCTCAAAGATGAATTAAGGGTTATTTTGTATTGAAATGGTATTATGTAATGGGCTGTAGCAATAGGAATTGAAATTCCATAACCGGTGGCTTAAGAAAGAAAGGAAAGGAAAGGAAGGAAGAAGGAAGGAGGAAAGGAGAAGGAAAGAAAGGCTAGAAAGAACAAGGTAAATTACACTCACCTTGTGTAGCTCTTGTATGCCTATTGTAACAAATTTTTAGTAGCTTGAAATGAGTATTGTAAATGGTATTGAGTAGTAGTATAATGTGAAAGAAGACCAAAATGTTTTAAAGCTTTAAAAGACATTTAAAAGCTTGTATAAGCCTTGAGGAAAGAAATGGTATGTGCAGGAATTTAATGAGTGTTTAGTACCTTGTATTTGTGTTGGAGAATTGTATATTGGTGTTGTTGATAAACAGGTGATATGGGTAGCATTGAGTGAGTAAATGATGTGATGAGAATACTTATGATTGTAGGGAAACTCTGTCAAATTTTGGTTAGAAATCTAGTGGACTTAAGTGTTCCTTGACAGAGAAGAACATGGATGTGTTCAGAGAAGGAAATATGAGATTTTCACTATGGTTTGTCTTTAGGAGGAAGAGGTGTAGTTAAGTAGAACTAGAAATGGAGTAATGTGAGGTGTTTAACTAAGTTATGCTAGATTGAGAATCATTTAGCTAGTGGGAAGAAGAAATGAAAAATATGTAGCATCTGTTGAAGAAGAAAAACTACAACAGAAGAGAAAAACAGCAGTGAAAATTTGTAAGTTGACAGAGTATTATAGAGGATGGATAAGGCAAGTTTAAGTGCTTAATTAGTGTAAAACATACTAGAGTTTATGTGGGAATATTGGCAAAGAAACAGGCAAAGGATTGAAGTGAGAATAGAGCTTAAAAACTGTAAATTTGCAACAGACTAAATTCGTACTGGTTTGTAAACAAGTAGGCAAACAAGTACGCAACAGAGGATGGTCCGGGTTTGCAAAAAAGTACACAAACCCGAACCATCACAAAAACTTGACAGAAACACTCGCTGAAGGATGGTCCGGGTTTGCAAAGAAGTACACAAACCCGGACCACCTTAAAAACTTGACAGAAATGTCTCTAAAGAGATGGTCCAGGTTTGTAACCCTGGACACAAACCCGGACCACCTCAAAAATTGCCCAGAATGTGTTTTAATGCATTCTAATGATGGGGACTTGAATGGTAATGATAGTATAAGGTAATTAAGACTTGATTAATGATGTTTAATGGTCATTAAGGCCATGAACAAGCTTAAGAAGTAATTTTAAGGAAGTGACATAAATAAACGGAATTGAATAATCATGGGATAGTAATATAAACCAGCAAACATTAGGAAATTAATGAGTAAGGTTAATTATAGATAATTAACCACCCAACTCTATGTATGTAATATGTTGCCATAAAGGCTCAGCACGACGGCTGGTATGCTTCTCATATGATCCTCTTGGACCTTTGAACTACTCAGATTAATTAGCCCAATTGTTAACATGCAGTTCCGGTTTCATGCTATATTGTTTTACGACATATCAACTGTAAAATACCATAGTAAAGCAAACAACAATTCATCCAATAATCACATGGTTCATTCCATTCAACAACAAGCATATAACATCCAATAATCATGTAGTTCATTCCAACTCAACAACAAGCATGTAACATCCAATAATCATGTAGTTCATTCCAACCCAACAACAAGCATGTAACATCCAATAATCATGTAGTTCATTCCAACACAACAACAAGCATGTAACATCCCATAAGAAGGTAATGTAACAACGAGAGTTAGTCTTGTGATTTGTTGAATCAGGCCTCTGGGACCGTTGTTCGTTTTTTTCATGTAGTTAAGCTCTCAACTTAATCCTTGTTCCATTTCACTTCTAACTTCTTTTACACTTTACCACCACACTCTCACTTAGTTCACAAGTTCTGGGCCCAAATGCCCTTACAAAATTTACAATTTCTGGGCCCAAATGCCCTTACTCAATTTCAAAAATTCTGGGCCCAAATGCCCTTACTCAATTTCATAAATTATGGGCCCAAATGCCCTTACACCAGCGGCGGTGCCTCCGTCCAACAAAGTTTGCGTTTGTTGGAAATCCATAACTTAAAGTTGTAGGATATAATGTTACTGGGGCCCAATTGCCCGTTCCACCAAAAGCGGTGTCTCTGTCCAAGCAATCATTCGTTACTCGGAGATTCCTTGAGCGGACCTGTTGTTAGTCGTCCCCTCTGTGATCACAATGCGCAACCAGGCGGTCCTGGATTCCTCACCATCCTCAGATCTTCCTTCATAGCCAACCTCTCACTGAATTGTTCAAGTTCTCTTAAACTAATTGCCTAAGATTTAATCTTACGTTATCCAGTGATTAATTTCTCGAGTGTATATGGACTTCTCGGGTCTTTTATGTATACTTAGAGGTCATCTAGTGTATTTCTATATTCGAGTTCATTTCCTCTTGAGAACGGTATTCCCGTCTCTTCTTAGGTTATCTTAGGATAAATCATTTATGTTATTATCCCTCCATGAGTGATGTTTCTCAATCACTACTCATATATTATTTTAAGATATATAAATACATATACATGTGTTCAGTATCTGTCTCAGTTTGAATGACTATCTCGTATAAAATAATGGCGCACGTATTTGATAGATAAATCATATAACACATTCACATGCAAGCACACATATCCTCTTGTCAAACATTTCACACATCCAAACCCGAGGAAGTCCTCAGGCACAATCAGAACATACAATAACATACCGTTCACCGATGAACAATGCTAGCGTGATGTATCACGCTTATCCTCTATGCTCGTACTGCTCGTAACTCCTAATGCGTATCTCTGGAATATAGCACAAGGTATTAATTCATGTGATTCGATCGAGTAGGTATTCTAATAACTGCTAACCCTTTCGGTATTAACCCCATGATTAACCCCTTACGTGGTTGTCATAGTTATTCGGGTTTTGTAGTGTGTTCGGGATTCTTTCGGCTCGTACTTTACTCGTGTTATATATATATATAACATGTGGTATTAGTTCAATACTCATGATCTTTAAACCTTATATTATCCCGTTTGGTCATAGGTCATTATTCCTAGGCATGTATATATATATTTATATACCATTGTGCACATAACAGTGCAATTTATTACCGCATGTTCTCATTTATTTTTACGGTCTATTCATCTCGAAGCTCTTCTTTAAGTTGCGGGTTGGTCAACTTGACTCTCTATTGTCCATTTGGTTGACTTGGTCAATTTGGGTTGACTTGGTCAATGTGCCCAAGTCAACAAGTCTAGATAATCTCTATTATAACCTTTTAATTACATGGTTCGTTTGTTTGTTCAATTTCTTTACAATGTGACATTAGTCTATATAACTAATGTTGTATAATTTAATTCCTCCACTTTAAATGATGTCTCATTATCCTTCATATATTTGCTACATCATATTGTATAAACCTCCATGTTCCTTATATTTATTTTGGTTTACACGAATTATAGTCTCCTTATATAATTGTTGTTCTTTATCATTTCATGTGAGACTCTTAGGTCTTTTATTTGTGTTACTCTCTACAAATAAACGTCAAGACCATACTCTCAACCTTTTATAATGTTACATAGCATACTATATCAAGTTTCCTAACTTTATCTTATTTCCCAAACTAATCTCATAATTCTCATTCCTCAAAATATTCCCCTAATTTGATGTGAATCTTATAACTCCTCACCTTATGTTTGTTACCTCCTTTAATGTCTCATGAACATTAGAATAGTGTGACATTTATAACCCGTTGAACCATATGTTAAACATTATTTATTAGTCTATCACATTTTCGTAACAGCCCATATAACTCTATTAATTACAAAGTTTACACACTAGTTTCCTTATACCTTATGTTATAACACTACCACTCTTAGCTAGTTTTAACCTATATCTCTCAACCATATATTATAAAAATGGAACAGCCCCCTTGCTGTTACAGCTTATTCTCCTTGTTCTCTTACTTTTCTTTATTTACCATTAGACCCACTTTATTTTACAATTCTTATAATTTCATCCTTAAACTATATGTTATACAATCTCACCAATTAAATTCCAAATTTAACTCCAAAAATTCTAGTAAATTCCCTACAGCCCCTATACTGTTTTAAATTCTGTTTCAGCCCTTAACTTTCATAAATTACATTTTGACCCCAATAGTTTTATAAACTTTACAATTAACTCCTAAACTTGTTTAAACTCTTAATTTAATTATTTAACTTACCCAATTTGGTTAACACTCCCTATATGGTCAAGGTTGACCACCAACCTACTGCATTGACCATAACTTTTCCATAATTACATATTTGACCCCAAATATTCCTAGAATTACCATTTAGGCCTTAAACTTTACAAAACTTAGATTTTTCATCCAAACTTCAATTAAGGCCCAACTTTCAGCCTTATATTATTTTGACACCCTAAATTTAGTTTATTTATACTTAACCACCCACGTTTTACCCTTTTGTACATTAGAACAATATTTAAGTTTATAATCACTTTTAAACTTAGTTTTAACCTTACATTTAAATCAACTTCCACTCAAATTCGTAGGTATTTTTCCTTGATAATTTTAGGTGGTTTTAAACTCACCAAACAGCCCATAGTAATCATATTTCCTCACCACATTTTATACCAATCAAATACATAACTTATAATGCATAAAAAGCCTTAAATGGTACATAGGAATGGCCTAAACACTTGGCCTTACTACAAATCTTAAATATAACATTTAATGACATAAAATTGTTTAATATAACAGCTAAGTCTTGGATTTTTACACTTAGGACCAGAAACTTTTAGTTTTTCGCATTTTAACCCCTTTTGTTACTTTTAAGCTATTATAAGTCATTATTTGTCTAAGTAACTTAGCTAAACAAGTCAGCATAATGTTTAAGTACATTTTTCAGTCAAAATCACCTATATACCACACTACAATCTCGGCCCAATTGAATTTGACAAGACAATTTACTTTAAAGCTTAAAAATGTGTTTTAAGCTCACTTACTTGTTTCAAGGCTTCAAAACTCCTTGGAATCCTCTTTTATTTTCCACACTACATTAGTTACAGGTTTTGGTCACATTATACACTATACACAAGCTTAGACCATAGTTCAAAACCTTAAGACTTGATAAGTAACTTACCCCTTCAAAGTTGATATTTCTCCACCATTCACCCCTTGTATTTTCGGCCAAGAACTCCCACCACTAGCACTCCAGTTCGTCCATGGTTAACGGGATGAAATAGAAGTGAATTTAGAGCTTTAAAACTTCATAAACAAGATCTAGAGTTTAAGGTCTCTAAAATGGGTTTTTGGGAGCTGATTTTTCTCTTCCAAGCTCTTATTCAACACTAGGAAAAGATTTGGGAAGTGAGTATAAGTTTAGATCTAAAGAAAAATAGGATTTAAGCACTAAAACTCAACCTTATGAGATTTTACCTTAGGAGAAACCCTTGCCTTATTTTCGGCCATGAGTGTGGGTGGGAGACATCAATGTTCCATTAGCATATAAGTGAAGAAAAGTGTGTTAAAAATGGGGGAAAATTCGGCCATATAAAGATCTAGAACAAGGATGGAAATTAAAGCACATTTTTACCTTGTTTTTGTTCTTCTTGCTTAGATCTTGGTACCCGCAGTTTTGGGTGGAGTTTTTGAGCTTCCCAACCTTTAATTTTTGGCCATGGACAGAGGGTAGTAAGTGGTTGGAGTTTCAAGTTCAAAAATGGAAGGAAAGGGAGTTTTAGGTGTTTTTCTTACCTTGTCTTTGCTTGAACTTTGGCTAGACTTCTTCCCTTGGTTTCCCATGAGATTATTGGCCCATGATCAGATTATTTCGTGCATAGATGGTTAGGAGGGGTTTTAGTATTCTTTTGAGTAAGAAAAATGGAGTTTAAGACACAAAAGGAGGAAAAGAAGCTCAAAACACCATTGTTGTCTTATAGAGCTCAAGGTAGGAGATGGTGGTGATGGGGATGGATTGGAGATGGCTGGAAGGGGGGAGGAGGATTCTGATTTCGTGGGTGAGCATGGGCAAAGTGAAAGAGAGAGAAAAGTGAGGTATTGGTAAGTGAAATGAGATAATAGTCAATGTGTGTGTAAGGAGGGAAAGTGAGCTTGTCTCCTTTACTCTTTGGGCTTGTCTTATCCTAAACATGTGAGGGCTGTCGTTTTTGGCTCTATCTTGGGGGGAAAATTCAGTTTTTTTTGAGACTTAATGTTGTTACACCTTAAAGTTGGACATTATGACTAGGTTTATGTGTTAGGTAGTGACACATATTATTTCCTTCTTCTTATGAGTGTATGTAAGTGATTATTGCACTTATAATTTGGTTTGACTATATAAATAATTTATATTATCTTATAACATTTTTTTATATAATTAATACATGTATTAATGTGTTACATGTTGTATTAATTTTAGGAGTTGTTTTCTTCTTAATAATGTAACCTCTTTAGTTCATAATTTTTTTGTGAGTTAGTTCATGATTTTATGTGTGGTTTGATGTCCATCTTGGACTATACATATTTATTTGTATATATGTATTTAGGGGTTGTAATATTCTTCAGTGAATATCACTAGTTAGACATTATTCTTTGGTGACTAATCATGAATTAATCTTTCCTTATTAATTAATCCCTTGTTAATTTGGGTAATTAATGTTTGGGGTATTTCAATCTACCCCCTTAAAAAGGCTTCGTCCCGAAGTCTCATTTCTAATCAATTGGTCCTTTATAATCTAGTTCCATGACTAGTATCACTCCTAGGGATCAAGTCCCGTATCTTCATATCTCAAAGTGCACCAAGTGCACATAATATCTCATAAGCATAGTGCAATAAAGGCACTTCCTTTGTATCATGCAAAAATATAAATCCACACACGGTGCAACTCAAGTGTACAACACAATATTCATACATCCACACATGGTGCCAAACAAGTGCACAATACCATATTGGTTCTTTCACTTTCCACAGAAGGATATATATATATATATATCACAAGTATCTCCAAGGATACGTCATAAACAATGTATTCACAACACAATCGGGTATCTTGTAGGATACATAACACACATATAAGTGCACAAATGCACATACAAACAATTACCACAAAGTATGCCTTGCGTACGTACCATCAAGAACCACAAAGCAACACAGAATCCTGGTATATACTAGCGCATGCCAAGAGGCTCTATCCCCCATAAAAAGGGTTACGCCCCGTGACCCCCAAAGTATCTAACAACCGCTATAAGAAAAGCGCTGGATACTTGGCTCGTATAGAGTCTTCCAACTCCCATGTGGCCTCTTCTGCCTCATGGTTCAACCAAAGGACATTTTCGTATCGAGGATGAGGAGTGGAGTCTTCTCTTATCTGAGAGACGGGTCTTACCCTAGCCTTTTTGGGCTTTAAAAATAAGTGGAGGGTGAGGCACATACTTCTCTAGCTGGAAGGTGTGAAGTATTTTATGCGCTCTCCCAAACACGTTATAATGGGCCTACTCGCTCTATAATGAGGTGCAGACCCACAAACATAGGGCTCAATTTGCTCTCTTCGTTCTTATTGATGTATCATAGATTGTTTATTAATAGTGAGTTATTGCTGACTCCGTTCCAATGTGACGGTGCTATACACAGTCTCTCATGCTTTTAGGAACAGAGGTATCTTAATCGGAGCGTTATCTTTAGTGTACGAGTGCTCAATTAGAATTAAGTCGCCTATCCCGGTATTCCGGATTACTAGTGCATGTGCGCGTACTATATCTTCAAGTTCTTTGTCTTCACTAACTGGCTTCTAGATAGGGTGAGATGTGACATTGGCTATCGTTAGTATTTATTGCTCTTTGCACTTGTCTCAACAATCTTAAGACATACTTGCCTATATAACTATGGAGATAGTCCTCGTCATCTCGTGTCTCCAGGTTGTTTTGTTCCGGAGTAATACGTTAGTTGTAGTATTTGTAGGTGCTTCTTACGGATGTATAATGTATTTTTTTGTATGTCGGCCTAACAACAATACTCGTATTGTTTGTCTTGCGTTTCTACTAGGAGAAAATTCTTTTGTTATTCTTTTTTTTTGTTATGCATATTCCAGCATCCAATATTGGTATGCCCTTTGGTAGTGAGGTATGTGCCTCTATGTTTATTTTATATCTTTCTCATGTTGATTTATCGTGAGTGTATTGTACATTTATGAGCATTGAACGCTGTACTTATTTGAGGTGTCTCCTCGAACGGTCTAGACTGTTGTAGTCTGCCTTTAATTTTTGTTCTTCCTTATTGAGTTTTATGCGAGCTTTACTCATCTGGTTTGTGCCGACATATTATTACTAATGGCTGTTTATAATGGTCGCTGTTGTGCGCACCATATCGTAGTAGGTTCAACGGTTATTGGTTATTGTTACACTTGTTAAGGCTTAGGTATCCGCTAGTATACTAGCTTACCCTTCTTTTATTGATTAGTGGTGTGTTTATGTTTATCCCCTTTTTGGGTGAAGATGTGTTGTAGCCCTTACTTTTGAGTATATGGTGATTGTTGTCTCGCACAGTGTTGTTTAGTGTCTTTAGTTTGGAGAATAGTTCTCTTTATGGCCCTCTATCGGGTGTCAGTTATCATCATTATGTAGGTGCCTCCTGGATGGCATGAATTGTGCTGTTATAAGTGGACTCTTGATCCTCATTAGGGTTTCACATATTACACGCCCATTTAATGGGTTCTCATGCATTTGTCATTTGGTTGATTATCAGTTCTCCCATGTTTTGGGAGGTTTCCCTTTACATTGTTGTGTGTTAATCACTCCTTTGGGGAGTCTCGACTTTGGTCGTGTTATATCTAAGGTTTCCCTGGGTCCCTTGCCTAACTGCATGATTACGTATTTTACGTTTAGTAAATGTTTGCAATATTGCATCCGAATAGTTTAGTTTATATTGTAACGGTATGAGGTGGTTTCCTCCTCTGTCATTAGTTTCGTTATTGACATAAGTTCACTGATGTTTTAAAGGGTTTCTTACGACCACTTGTATTGACAAGTCATTGTTGGTCTATTGTTTAATAATTTCTTTATTGGAGTGATTGTGCATCGGCACCAAGTTATTGTTATCTTTTTTTTGTGCGCCGTTTGGCGTTCATTCATTATTCCACATCCCTGCATTTTATATGTTATTCGTGTCGTTTATAGTACGTATTATAGTTCTTCTAACTTTACCCTATTTCTGGGTTACATCATTTGTTGTAATTTTAGACTCCGTGGCGAAGGTTTGTGTTTCCTTCTCTTATGGAAATCCTTGTTGTAGTTTGGTTTTAATCAGTTTTCATCATTATTTGCTTCATTTTAGGTGTTGTTGCCCTTGTGGTATACCTTGGGAAGGTAGTCAGAGGTGGTAATTTCACTCTCCTGGACTCGTGTCCTTCTAGTAGTACATTGGATATATTCACCTAGGCTTGTGCCATATAGTGTTAGACTTAGTGTCATGTATTATGAATTAGGATGTTGCCATTGTTTTACTTACATAATCATTATCGCTGACATTCGTCACATTAGTAGACGACATGTCTTAAACATGTACTTGTTTGTCACCTATTGTATGGTGTAATACCGGTGGTAATAGTCATTCCCTTTATACGGGAGTTTCGTCCAATGATCAGTGTGATCAAATGGGGTAACAATATATTTTTCTTTCTTGACATTTGTTCGATCTTGTTGGCTATGGTACTCCTTTGTAAGGATAGTTCCTTGGGTGTTAATAGTTTAAGCAGCCAATATCCATTTGTGTTTGTGGTTTGTTTTGGTTTAAGTAATTTTCATGTTGCGATATAATGTGTTAACTCATTCTCTTGTCATGGTCATCGTGTTTCCCGACATTATGGTAGGTTATTGCTTAGGCTTCTTGCCTTT
Organism: Limonium bicolor; assembly: GCA_023374045.1. NCBI lineage: Eukaryota > Viridiplantae > Streptophyta > Magnoliopsida > Caryophyllales > Plumbaginaceae > Limonium > Limonium bicolor. Next base: position 118,496,542 of record CM041783.1, read on the forward strand.
GCTGTTCTTATTGGAGGTAGTGGTACTTGTGGTTTTTCCATCTCGATCTTATAGAGGATTAGTAGGTCTCTTTCCTCTTCTGAGTATTTATTGTGTATTGGCGTGTGCCGTTATGGGCATAGTGTTGGCCCTGGTTATTGTATGGTTACATCTCATTTACAATTTTCTATGAGGTTAGGAATAAGTTGTCACATCGGGTACTCGTATTTGGTACCTCATCTGTTAAGTTATATGTTTTCTAGCTGTTTAACAGTTGGTGTATCACGGTTCTTTGATTTCTTACCATCATTAAGGATGGTGGTGTATTTAGGAAGTGTTATAAAATTTCATATGGGGTCGTGTTTGTCCTAAGAACTAAACATTCATCACTGATAGTGATTGGCATTCAATGCCAGTATATGTTTATGGTGTTTGTGAAATACCCGGGAATTGCAAGTTAGGAATGATATAGTATATAGTTTGATTAATGTGCCCAGAGAATTAAATGACATCTATTCCTAAATTAATCTTTCTCCTTAAAAGTGTTTACAATTATTTGTAACATTTTGGCCTTATTTGACTTTAGATATATATTACGGATATTATACTATTTAGATATTACGTTATCCTCCTAACCTCATTTTACTTATTTAAGCTTTAAACTACTATTCTAGAATCTTCTTCCCAATCTATTAACTTTAGATATGTGGAGTTCGAATTCAATTTGGCTTTCTCATTTGAGTTCAAATCCCGATTGACTACTTAATATAATATTTATTAAATCTCCTTATTCTTCTCTCAGGAAATATATTACTAGCATTTTGATTCATTCTTTTAACGTGATTGTTTTTCTTTTCTATTGAACTTTGAAACCGTTTCCAATATATATTTATCTATTTCTAAACTACTTTCCTTCCAAGTAGATGTTTATTAATTGACTTCCTAAATATTTTATTTCAAATCCTTATCTTGTTACAACGGTTAACCACGTTCTTCTATTTCAAGTTGTTGATTCATTAATTTAATTATAAGTTCTACACCTTTTAAATATTGGCAATACTGATTTCTCTTTTGATATTTAATATCTTCTCTCCTTAAACATAGACTTTTAATTACTAAACCAATAAATCCTTTATTGTTTTACAATCTTTTTTCTGTTTAAAACCTCGGCTTCCTCATTTTTCTTCTTCCTCAATACGCCGTTCATGCACTTGCGCACTACACAAAATTTCACGCTCTCTTTTTCAACTCTTGGTGATTTATCGCTAGTTCCGTCGAGGTCTAATCAATTCTCTGGTGCCAGTTAGTGAATCGTGGGGTAATGTATTCTAACTAGGTTGTGTAAATATCTTTACGCGTTGTTCAGCGATTCCTGATTGTTGGTTTTGATTACCTAGACGCCGATTACATCGACGAGCGCTTTTGATAATCCGGAGCAGTTGGGCTCTTGAAGGTTTTGGGTCATCCAGGTAAATTCTATGGTCAATGATTGTTCGACTAAAGTTTTGTAAAATAATTGGAAAAGGTTTCGCGGTGCTTTTATGAGTTCTCGGTTGTGTTTTGGAAATTGGGGATTGTTCCCACGTTTTGGAATTGAGAAATTGGATTGTGTTGTGGTATTTCAGTTATGGTTTTTGGGAGTCTTCTGCAGGTTGTACTCTATTGCTTGGGAGCCCATAGGTGCTCCCCATGGTTATTGTTATTTGCGCTGCACACATTGTTGCAGTTAAACTCTATGATCTACTCTATGTTACTGCTGTTTCACAGGGGGTGTGCACACTTAAGGACTTAGGGCGAGGTGGTTGTCTAACGGTCCCATAGGTGACTGTCCTATTGTTTGGGGTCCCACAGGTGACGCCGTATTTGGTATTGTGGTGATCTCCTGTTGAAAGCTCCCTACTGTGCTTTTGAATGTTGTTTTGGATCCTGGAAGTTCGTCCAATGTTCCTTAAATAATTCCTCTCTGATTGACAAATGTCAAATGAGGTTCTAAAATGTATTTTACAGATTGAGATAGTCTTTACTCAGTTTTTCTGATTTGTGCGATCCTTTCTGTGTTTTTGTCTATGTTTTATGATCGCGTGTATGGAGGACTAAGTGTGGGGATCGGGACGACGAATCACATAGTTTAGGAATTATGAGTTATTAAGGCGATGTTTTGAATTACAATGGTTAACAAATATTGTGTTGTTTTTCCAAGTTTTTTCTCTCTGAGTGTTCATTTTAGCTACTGCATAAGTTGAGTTAACCTTTGTTTTGATGGTTTTTAGTTCATTAGCCTGAGCACCCATGGGAATTGGGTGTGGCGGTAATGCCCTGGATGTTTTGAAATCCGCTGCTGTTTAAGGTTATGTTATTTGAGTATTCACTGTTAGTACTTATTGGCAGTTTATAAATCAGCATTATGGAGTTTGAGCTTTGTACTGAGGTACTTATTAATGTCTTTGTCCATTTAAAGTGTTTCTCACGTTGTTATTATGTCTTACATATGTGTTTTGGTTCCTGTCTACACGCTGGAAACTACATTTAAGGACCTGTCCGAACGTCCGTCCGGACATCAATGTTCGGACAGGCCCCGAAAGTTTTCAAGGGTTTTCGTCATTTGGCTGTGTCCGAACATCTGTCCGGGCATCAAAGTTCGGACAGCATGCGAGGACGGGTCCAGCTTGCAAGTCTCGACTTACGTCCGAACTTGTAAGTTCGGACCACGTTAGAGATTTTCCGAAGTTTGAAACTCGTCTTGTGTCCGAACTTCGAAGTCCGGACACAAGTTCGGACTTTGTCGCTTTCCAGTTTTCTATCTCTCGACTTGTGTCTGAACATCAACGTCCGGACACAAGTTCGGACCAACTCTATTTTGCACTTTTAAGACTCGTTCGAAGTCCATTTTTGATTCCGTTTGCGCCATTAGATTTGTATCTTTATAATCTATCAGTTGAGGTAAAATCCAGGGTGTTACAAGGTGGTATCAGAGCCATGTTTTCGAAATAAGATAAAATTTGAGTAAATTGGATTAAAAAACTTGGGGGATAAGCCGTTAGGGAAATTTATGTTGGATTATATTGTATATGGTGATCTGCTGAGCGACATTGGGCATTTCTATGTGGTGTTTGAAGATTATACAGGGAATATGGTTTACTAGTTATACATATGTGTGAATTATGTGAGATGAATATACTCTTAGTATATATACATTTATTATATCTGAATTGCCTACCCGTGGATAGGGGTAGTGAGATTGTAGCATAATTAGGGGGGGAATCATTATGAGGGATTTAAGAACCCTTTAAATTTTTGGTCTCATAATCAGGGGTCCACCTTGAGTAGGGTAGACTGGCAGACCGATTGAACTTCTTCTACAACACCAGAAGTTGAAGCACAAGGACTATCATGGCAGCCAACGACCCAATGAGACAGCTACAGAAGCTTACCTTGAACCTGGGCCAGATTGTTCAGCGACAGGCTCAGCGAGACAATGTACTGAGGACTACACGAAGAGGATTGCCCACCTGAAGCCGACTGCATTCAAGGGTGAGGAGGACCCGGTACTACTAGAGGATTGGCTGCGAGAGTTCGACAAAATCTTTGAGGCAGTCAACTGCCCTGCCGATAGGAGAGTCAATGCCCCTGTCTACAACTTCAAGAGTGAGGCTAACATCTGGTGGTCTGCCAACAAGGACGCTCTTCTAGTGGGACTTGATTTTGGATGGGAGGCATTGAAGAAGGCCATGCGTAGGCGATTCTATCCTGAGCATGTCCGGATGCAGAAATATCTGGAGCTCTCTGAGCTCAAGCAGCAGGCCTGAAGTGTGAAGGAGTACCACTCCAAGTTCCTAGAGCTGGCGAGGTTCACGCTGACGATGGTCCCAAATGAATCATTGAAGGTGCAGAGATTTGTAGGGGGACTCAACTGGTGTCTCCAGGAGGCTTTGAGCGTACTGACGATACCTACCCTCCAGGACGCTTATGGAAAGGCTGCTAACTTGTATAGGGTGTAGCAGAAGAGGAGGGAGGTCTAGACAGGCCAAAAGAGGAAGATGGAGGACGGGGAGGAGTCCCGGAGTCGAGACGACCGACATCAGAGGCCCAATCAGGACAAGAGGTGGAGGCCTAACTCAGGTGATAGGAGAAGGTTTGATGAGAACCAGAGGAATGACCAGAGGAGGAATGATAGACCCCAGGGGCAGATACAGGGGGGAGAGACCGGGCGAGATAGGCACTTTCACTACAGGAGATGCCACAAGGACCACCCGGGGAAAGACTGTGAAGGAAACCTGTTGGCGTGCTTCCGGTGTGGCATGAAGGGCCACAGAGCTTTTGAGTGCTTCTAGAGCCTTCAGGGAGGCACTCAGCAGAGGGGGAATGGCGGAGATCGGGCCTACAGACCAGTAGAGTCCCAGCCTCGAGGTAGAGATCAGCACCAGGGCCAGAACCAGCGCAGGGAAGCTCCCCGGCGTGGAAATGGCGGGGGTGGAAATGGAGGCAATAGAGGCCAAGGGGAGAACCGAGACAACAATCGAGCTCCTGGTAGGATCAACGTTATGAATCAGGTTGAAGCTGAGGCCGAAGCAGAGGTGTTAGCAGGTACCTTTTCTGTTCATGGTACTTCTGCCCGTGTTTTGTTCGATACTGGAGCATCTTATTCTTTCATTTCTGAGAACTTTGTTAAGAAGCTGGGTCTAGGAACTTGTAAGACTTCTACCATAGCGGTATCTATACCCTAAGGGAGTGTTATCTCTTGTAATCATGTATTGTAGGATGTGGGGGTAGACATAAAACGGGAAACGTTTGTAACTGATCGGATCTAGTTTGTCCTCCCCGACTTTGATATCATTTTGAGGATGGACTGGCTAAGTAAGCATAAGGGAAGGATCGATTGCGGAGCACAGAAGATCATCCTGAGAGGACCATCAAGCCAAAGAGTCTCCTACAGTAGCGCAGAGAAGAAGTCGGGAGTAAAGATAGTCTCAGCCATGTCAATTCTTTTCCAAGTAAAGAAGGGACATCAGGCATACCTTTGCCATGTCCAAGACCTGAGCCGAGAGCCAAACCCATTAGAATAGATTCGGGTGGTCAACGAGTTCCCTGACGTCTTTCCAGATGAGATTCCTGGCATGCAGCCAGACAGAGAGGTGGAGTTCAGTGTCGACCTCGTGCCAGGAGCAGCGCCTATTTCCAAGGCCCCATACCGTATGGCGCCATAAAAATTGAAGGAACTGAAGGTTCAGTTGGAGGACCTCTTGGGGAAGGGATACATTTGCCCGAGTGTATCGCCTTGGGGAGCTCATGTCTTGTTCGTAAAAAAGAAGGATGGGAGCATGAGGCTGTGCATAGACTACCGGGAATTGAATCAGATCACTGCGAAGAACCGGTATCCCTTGCTTAGAATCGACGACCTTTTCGACCCGCTTCAGGGTGCAGGAGTCTTCTCCAAGATAGACCTGAGGTCGGGATACCACCAGCTACGTGTTGCAGAGAAGGACATCTCGAAGACTGCTTTTAGGACCAAATATGGGCACTTCGAGTTCCTAGTGATGCCCTTTGGATTGACAAACGCGCCGGCAGTCTTCATGGACCTCATGAACCGGATCTTTAATCCCTATTTAGACCGGTTTGTGGTGGTATTTATAGACGATATCCTCATCTACTCCAAGGATGAGGAAGAGCATGAGGAACACCTGAGATCAGTCCTACAGATCCTGAGAGAATAGCAGCTTTACGCCAAGCTGTCCAAGTGTGACTTTTGGTTGGACCGAGTGGCATTCCTGGGCCACATCGTTACCAAGAAGGGAATCTCAGTGGATCCGGCCAAGATCCAAGCAGTGAAAGAGTGGCCAAGACTGAGCAATCTGACAGAAGTTCGTAGCTTCTTGGGTCTAGCAGGTTACTACAGAAGATTTGTGAAGGATTTCTCGAATGTTGAAGGATGATTGTGAGAAGGTAACCAAGTTTCAGTGGGACGATGATTGTGAGAAGGCATTTCAAATGTTGAAGGATAGGTTGACCACAGCCCTAGTGTTAACCTTGCCCTCAGGGACAGACGGATTCAAGGTTTTCAGTGACGCTTCCAAGTATGGTTTGGGATGTGTCTTGATGCATCACGGGAAAGTCATAGCCTATACATCGAGACAGCTGAAGGAGTATGAGACCCGATACCTGACGCACGACTTAGAGCTTGCAGCAGTAGTCTTCGCCCTTAAGATCTGGAGGCACTACCTCTACGGTGTCTCCTGCAAGATCTACACCGACCACAAGAGCCTCAAGTACATCTTCACCCAGAAGGAACTTAACATGAGGCAGAGGAGATGGCTGGAATTTATCAAGGATTACGACTTGGAAATTTTGTACCATGAAGGAAAGTCTAATCTGGTGGCCGATGCTCTGAGCAGAAAGAAGAACCATTCTATGAATTCAATGTGGGTTCTTCCAGATGAACTAGTTCGTGATTTCCAAAGACTGAATCTGGAGGTGATGGAGGCTGGAGGAGTGGAGCGCGAGGTAAGGTTGTACCACATGAGTATTTCTTCCGACATCTACGGGGAGATACTCAAAGGGCAGTCTGGTGATGCGAAGCTAGAGCGTATCAAGGAGAAGATGAAGGAAGGGAAAGCTGAGGGGTCGAGATCCACGGTGACGGCAGCCTGAGGTTTAGAGTTAGATGGTGTGTGCCTCAGGGGTGCGTGGAGGTAAAGGAGAGACTGATGAGGGAGGCCCATAATACCCCCTATTCAGTTCATCCTGGTGGTGATAAGTTGTATAAGGACCTAAAGGAGATGTTTTGGTGGCCTAAGATGAAGAGGGGAGTCGCAGAGTTTTTGTCGAAGTGCCTTACCTGTCCGAAGGTCAAATTCGAGCATAAGAAGATGGGAGGTTTACTGCAACCACTGGAGGTCCCGAAGTGGAAGTGGGACTCCATTTCCATGGACTTCGTGATGGGTTTACCACTAGCGAGAGGAGGAGTTGACCAGATTTGAGTGATAGTGCACCGCCTCACTAAGTGTGCACGATTCATACCCATGAAGAAGACGTGTTCATGAGTCAGTTAGTAGATGCCTACATCAGGAATGTGGTGAGATACCATGGAGTACCTGAGACCATCATATCAGATAGAGACTCGAGATTCTTAGCCCAATTCTAGCAGCAATTTCAGAAAGCGATGGGCACCAAGCTGAAGTTAAGCACTGCTTTTCATCCAGCCACGGATGGCCAGACCGAGAGAACCATCCAGACCTTGGAGGACATGCTTCGAGCATGTGTAAAGGACTTCTAGGGTTCGTGGGCTGATATGCTGCACTTGGTGGATTTTCGTACAACAACAGTTACCACGCCAGCATCGAGATGGCTCCCTACGAGGCCCTGTATGAGAGGAAGTGCAGCACACCGTTATACTGGAGCGACATTAGAGAGACTGTTGTTTTGGGGCCTTAGATGATTAAAGAGACTATGGAGCATGTCCGGGTGATTCAGAGTAGAATGAAGACAGCTCAGGACAGGCAGAAGTCCTATGCTGACCTCAAGCGCAGACTAGTTGAGTTCGAGGTGGGAGAAAGAGTCTTCCTAAAGATATCTCCTGTCAAAGGAGTAACCAGGTTTGGGAAGAAGGGGAAGCTCAGCCCCAAATTTGTTGGACCTTATGAGACCTTAGAGAGGATTGAAGAGGTGGCATACCGACTAGCACTTCCTTGTGAGCTGGAGAGAGTCCACAACGTCTTCCCTGTATCCCAGCTGAAGCGGAATGTTCCCGACCCTTCACACGTGCTGCAGCCAGAGGTCTTGGAGCTAGAGCAGAATCTCTCCTATGAGGAGTATCCCATTAGAGTAATGGACACTAAGACCAGGGAGACACGATCGAAGTCCATCCGTATGGTCAAAGTCTTATGGTCTAATCATGGAACCGAAGAGGCTACGTGGGAGGTAGAGGAGGAGATGAGGAAGAAGTACCCACAGCTCTTTGATCAGGTAACCGCTCAAGTCAGTACCTTCGTTTAGTAGTTTTTTCGCCTTATGGATAACTTTTAGCTTCGAGGGCGAAGCTTTCTTTTAAGGGGGATAAGATGAAATACCCGGGAATTGCAAGTTAGGAATGATATAGTATATAGTTTGATTAATGTGACTGAGGTTAGTATTAGGGTGGCCCAGAGAATTAAATGACATTTATTCCTAAATTAATCTTTCTCCTTAAAAGTGTTTACAATTATTTGTAACGTTTTGGCCTTATTTGACTTTTGATATATATTATGGATATTATACTATGTAGATATTACGTTATCCTCCTAACCTCGTTTTACTTATTTAAGCTTTAAAATACTATTCATGAATCTTCTTCCCAATCTATTAACTTTAGATATGTGGAGTTCGAATTCAATTTGGCTTTCTCCTTTGAGTTCGAATCCTGATTGACTACTTAATATAATATTTATTAAATCTCCTTATTCTTCTCTCAGCAAATATATTACTAGCATTTTGATTCATTCTTTTAACGTGATTGTTTTTCTTTTCTATTGAACTTTGAAACCGTTTCCAATATATATTTATCTATTTCTGAACTACTTTCCTTCCAAGTAGATGTTTATTAATTGACTTCCTAAATATTTATTTCTCATCCTTATCTTGTTACAACGGTTAACCACGTTCTTCTATTTCAAGTTGTTTATTCATTAATTTAATTATAAGTTCGACACCTTTTAAAGATTGGCAATACTGATTTCTCTCTTGATATTTAATATCTTCTATCCTTAAACATAGACTTTTAATTACTAAACCAATAAATCCTTTATTGTTTTACAATCATTTTTCTGTTTAAAACCTCGACTTCCTCATTTTTTTTCTTCCTTAATACGTCGTTCCTACGCTTGCACACTACACAAAATTTCACGCTCTCTTTTTCAACTCTTGGTGATTTCTCGCTAGTTTCGTCGAGGTCTAATCAATTCTCTGGTGCCAGTTAGTGAATCGTGGGGTAATGTATTCTAACTAGGTTGTGTAAATATCTTTACGCGTTGTTCAGTGATTCCTGATTGTTGGTTTTGATTGCCTAGACGCCGATTACATCGACGAGTGCTTTTGATAATCCGGAGCAGTTAGGCTCTTGAGGGTTTTGGGTGATCCAGGTAAATTCTATGCTCAATGATTGTTTGACTGAAGTTTTGTATAACAAGTGGAAAAGGTTTCGCGGTGCTTTTATGAGTTCTCGGTTGTGTTTTGGAAATTGGGGATTATTCCCATGTTTTGGAATTGAGAAATTGGATTGTGTTATAACCCAAAGTTTCGTTGCATTTTATTTCATCACAAGTGGCCATGTACCAATGTATTTTGGATTTAGGACTGAGGTGACCTTTTGATTAAAGACATGGGTAGAAGGGTCTTTCTTCCTTTCCGTTTAATTTCCGATGAGAATAATCCCTTAACCCATTTTATTTCCATTTCCTCTTAATTACTCTTTTCTAATCACGTTCTCACGACTCGCCAGTATGCTCCTCTCTTCATTGTTCTCTTTCTCTCTTCTCTCTCAAGCGCCGTCAATCTTCTCATTCAGCCAAGGCTCCTTTGTTGTCGGTTCTGCTATCCAAGTTCTACCGTGGGCTACCCCTTCGTTACGAATTTCGGGTCTCTTCGAGGTAGGCAATGTCAGATTCTTCCTTCTTGATTCTTCGGTTTCTGAGTTTCCCCGTTCTGATTGCCCTCTGCACTTCAATTGTGATTCAGCGTTGGTCCCTGTATCTCTATTAATTTCTTCATCGGTTGACGTCCTCTGCAACCCCGCTGTCAGATTCAGGTATGGATTGTGGGTTCGTTTGCGTTGGCGGTTTCGGATTTAAGATTATGTTCTAATTTCGATCTGTTCTCTGGTTGCGTTTATTCAGAGTTTGGGGATTTGCATTTCCGGTCTGCGTGTTGGTGTCTACTTTGATTCGGGCTCTACTGTTCAGTTGGGATTCGTCTGCTAATTGATCGAGGTAGGTGGCTTATGGATTAAGTCAGTGTGTTCAGCCTTGGGGAGTTTCTGTTCTGGGATTGAGTGTGTTCTGTCTCAGCATTGTGTTTGCGAATTCGTCTGTTTAAATTTCTGTTTAATGATGCATAAACCCCCAAGGTTGTTTTCTACAAACTGCTTCTGTTTTGTTATGTTTAAACCTGTGTTTTGTTGTGAAATTCGTTCTGGAAACTGCACTTTTTGGTATGTCCGAACGTCTGTCCGAGCTTTGACGTTCGGACATGCCCTGTTGCGCTTTGAATTTCTGAAGTTTTTGCCGTGTCCGAACTTCTGTCCGAGCTTTGATGTTTGGACGAGGTGCGAGGACGAGTTCGACTTACAAGTCTCGATTGGTGTCCTAACTTGTAAGTCTGGACAGAAGTTCGGACACACCCTTCTGCATTCTCTAATTTTGCTTCGACTTGTGTCCGAACTTGGACATTCGGACACATGTTCGGACATTACGCGTATTTGGTTTCCGAAAGCGTCCGAACATCTGTCCGAGCATTGATGTTCGGACACCCGTCTGTTTTGATTTCTAAAGTCTCGACTTGTGTCCGAACATTGATGTCCGGACACAAGCTCGGACATGGTACTGTTTTGACCATAAATTGCACGTTTGAGCTCCGTTTTGACTTCCGTTTGCGGGGTTGGATTCCCCTTCTGATTTCCAAGCTATCTATGTACTTTCTGGTGCCATTGGTGCACATATGCTTAACTGTTTTAAGCTTCTGTTTTGGGACCTAGTTATCTCCGTATCTGAACCTTTGGATGACTAGTTTAGCTGTCTTGTAGCGTGCTATATAGGATATCCTTCTGTTTCACGGGTGATGTTCCCTGTTCTGTTCATATGTGTTCCACCCGTTCTACTTACGAGTGAGGTTTCCTCGTTCTGTTCACGAGTGGTTTACTCGTTCTGTCTATATGCTGTGATCAACTAGGGTCCCCTTCTGTTTCTGCTTCTGTTGCTTTTGAACTCTATTTAGCCCTTTTGTGTTTGGACTTCTGGTTCTGATTTCTGTCATGGATTATGGTTTCCTCCTGCCTATCCCTGTTTTGATAGCATTCTATAAATGTTTTGAGCATGCTGGTTGATGAACTTGGTCATCTACTGGACATAGTTGTTTGCTCATTCCCCAACTTTATCTAACATTGCAGATTGATCAACGAGGATCTGTTTGCTCCGCTTTGAAGTTGGCTTTTGATTTGTTTAGTTCTTTTTAGACTTATCCGTTGATATTTGTAGCCTTTGGGCTTCTGATGCTAGCTTCCGCTTTTGGTTACTTGGAGGATTTTGTTTTACATTTGGTGTCTCCAACACTTTGTCAGTACTTATCTATCTAAGTATTTCGCTTTGGGCCTTTACTCTGCTATTTATGCACGTTAGTTAGAGTCTTGCGTTATTAAGTAATAATACACGGCATGTAATACCCCTGACTCCTAGGCCAGTGTTTGGGGGTGTTACATTTAGTGGTATCAGAGCTCTAGGTTCTAATCTGCTGGGATCTTAAGTTAGCCAGTCAGTCAGAAACGTCAGTACCTGTGTTTGAGTCTAACTGCCTGTTGTTGGACTTTCAGAATGCCGCCAAGAAGAGCTCCAGGAAATGTTGCTGATGCTGTTCAGCAGTTCATGACGCAGCTCATGCAGACGATGGCTGCAGGGGGTGGACCAGTTGGAGGAGGACCAACTGGTGGACCAGGCCCAGCTGGGGCTGAGGCTGGAGGCCAAAATGTGAAGGCGCTTCAGGAGTTTATGAAGCTGAAGCCGCCGTCGTTCGATGGGGCAGGAGATCCCTAAGAGGTCAGTCATTGGTTGACTGAGGTGGAGGATCTGCTACGAGTCATGGGCACAGAGGAGGAGCAGAAGGTGGATTTTGCCACCTTCCTGTTCAAGGCTACAACCATGGACGTGGGGCCAGTTCACAGAGGAGTTCAACAAGCAGTTCTACCCTAATGTCTATAAGGACCAGCGCATTCTGGAGTATAATAGGCTTCGCCAGGGGCGTGATATGAGTGTTGAGGACTATGTGCGCAAGTTCATCAGCCTGTCCAAGTTCGCGTCTGAGCCAGATGAGCATAGGAAGGCCAGGAAGTTTGAGAGTGGCCTGAGACCAGATATCCATTCTGCTGTGACGTCTCTACGTCACAAGACCTTCAGGGACGTTGCTGATGTCGCCCTGTTGGTAGAGGCTGATTTGAAGGGCCACCAGTCTAGCGAGAAGTACCAGAAGAGGAAGTAGAGGTCCGACGAGAGCGACAGGAGGGATCAGTCTGCTTCTCAGAAGAAGTAGTCTACTCGAGACCGAGCTGGGGACCGCCAGGGTTCTAGGGATAGAGGTGGTTCGTCTTCGTCATCTTCCGCTCCGAAGTGCCAGGTCTGCGGCAAGTTTCACCGAGGCCGGGACTGCTACAGGAAGTCTGGAGCCAGCTTCAAGTGGATCCTTGGAGCATAGGATAGCTGACTGCCCTCAGGCCGAGAGGAGCAGAGGTAGCTCTTGAGGTAGAGCTGGTGAGTCTGCCTCAGGGTCCAGAGATCGAGACCAGGCTGAGCAGAAAAAGCCCCAAGACCAGGCCAGAGTGTACGCGATGGCTGGAGAGAGGGACCGATCTATTGACAGAGTTGTCACAGGTATTCTCCAGCTGTCCTCTCGATCTGTTTTCTGTTTGTTTGTTTCTGGAGCCACCCACTCTTTTGTTTCTGATGAGTTGGTGGGTGAGCTTGGTTTGTCTGTTGTGCCCTTGGATGTTGAGTTGTGTGTGCATAGTCCATTAGTTAGGGACACTTCTATGCTTTTGAATGCTGTCTGTAAAGCTAGTCATGTGTTAGTCAGAGATAGGACTCTGTATGCTAACCTCATCCCGATGGAGATCACAAATTTTGATGTGATTCTGGGTATGGATTGGCTTGCTGCCCACCATGCCCACATTGATTGTGCTGCATCAAGGGTTACTTTTGAGGAGCCGGGTGAGCCCCGCCTAGTTGTAGCAGGGAATGAAATCCCGTGCTCACCGCCAGTCATCTCAGCTATGCAGGCGTTTCGCCATTTGAGGAAAGGATGCCAGGGATTTCTGTGCTATATCCCTAAGGTTCGCAAGGATGCAAAGCTGGAGGACATACCAGTGGTCAGAGACTTCCGCGATGTGTTCCAGGATGACGTACCTGGGCTTCCCCCTGTCAGAGAGGTGGAGTTCTCGATTGAGCTCGCACCTGAGACTCAGCCGATTTCTAAGGCCCCATACCGGATGGCGCCTGCCGAGCTTAAGGAGCTGAAGATCCAGTTGCAGGAGTTGTTGGATAAGGGCTTCATTCGCCCTAGTGTGTCGCCTTGGGGTGCGCCTGTTCTGTTTGTCAAGAAGAAGGATGGTAGTACGCGTTTGTGCATTGACTACACGGAGCTCAATAAGGTTACCATTAAGAATAGGTATCCTCTCCCGCGCATAGATGACTTGTTCGACCAGTTAGCAGGAGCTAAGGTGTCCTCGAAGATAGATCTGAGGTCCGGTTATCATCAGCTGAGGATTAAGGCAGATGATGTGCCTAAGTCCGCTTTCAGGACTCGTTATGGACACTACGAGTTCCTAGTGATGCCATTCGGTCTGACGAATGCGCCTTCTGTATTTATGGACATGATGAACCGGGTCTTCAAGCCGTTTTTGGACCAGTTCGTTGTGGTGTTCATTGACGACATCTTGGTGTATTCCAAGAGTGCTGGGGAGCACGAGGAGCATTTGAGGACCATTCTCCAGACTCTAAGGGAGAAGGAGCTGTATGCGAAGCTGAAGAAGTGTGAGTTCTGGTTGGACCAGGTAGTATTCTTGGGACACGTAGTCTCCAAGGATGGTATTGCCGTGGACCCATAGAAGATTAGAGCGATTACTGAGTGGGCCAGGCCCACCAATGTTGGTGAGATTCATAGCTTCCTTGGACTAGCGGGCTACTATCGTAAGTTTGTGGAGGGCTTCTCCAAGTTGGTGATTCTGTTGACCCGTCTACTATAGAAGGAGGTGAAGTTTGAGTGGAGCGAGGCCTGTGAGCAGTGCTTCTAGGAGTTGAAGAAGAGGTTGACGTCTGTGCCGATTCTGACTCTTCTAGAAGGGACCGAGGGTCTAGAGGTTTTCTGTGATGCGTCCTATAAGGGACTTGGGTGTGTTCTGATGCAGCAGGGGAAGGTAGTAGCGTATTGCTCCCGTCAGCTTAAGCCATATGAGAAGAACTACCCGACCCACGACCTGGAGTTGGCTGCTGTGGTTTTTGCGTTGAAAATTTGGAGGCACTACCTGTATGGAGCAGCGTGCAAGGTGTATACGGACCACAAGAGCCTCAAGTACCTTTTCACTCAGAAAGAGTTGAACTTGAGGCAGAGAAGATGGCTAGAGTTGCTACATGATTATGATTTGGAGATTCTCTACCATCCGGGTAGAGCGAATGTTGTTGCTGATGCGCTCTGTAGGAGGGGTCCGTCAGGAGCTGTTTGTGCTCTGTCTGGTGTGCAGTGGTCTGCTCTAGAGTTACAGCGTATGAGTATCTAGGTCGTTCGTCCAGAGAGGTCTGGGATGTTGGCAGCGTTGCAGATTCGGCCTACCTTGATCAACCGGATCAAGACCAGTCAGGAGCTCGATGTCAGTTTGTGTAAGATCAGAGATGGGATTTCTTCTGGTCAGGAGTCTGAGTTCCAGGTTTCGGAGGACAGCTGTCTGAGATTCCGAGACCGTGTCTGTGTGCCTGCAGATGATGTCTTGAGGCGACAGATCATGCAGGAGGATCATGGAGCTCCGTACTCGGTACACCCAGGAGGTGTGAAGATGTACAGGGACCTTCGAGAGACTTTCTGGTGGAGCAACATGAAGAGAGACATTTCTGAGTTTGTATCCAGATGTCGGACCTGTCAGCAGGTCAAAGCCGAGCATCAGAGACCAGCTGGTTTGCTTTAGCCTCTACCCATTCCGGAGTGGAAGTGGGAGGGCGTCGGTATGGACTTCTTTATGGGACTGCCCAAGACGTCGAGAGGTTTCGACGCCGTATGGGTAATTGTGGACCGGCTCACGAAGAGCGCTCATTTCTTGCCTATTAGGAAGACTTTCAGTTTGCATCGCCTAGTGCAGTTGTACTTGGATGAGATAGTGTGTTTGCATGGAGTTCCAGCTTCCATAGTGTCTGATAGAGACCCGCGCTTTGTATCCAGATTTTGGCAGAGTTTGCATCAGGCTATGGGGACGAAGTTGTCGTTCAGCTCAGCGTATCACCAACAGTCAGATGAGCAGACAGAGAGGACGAATCAGGTTCTGGAGGACATGCTTAGGGCATATGTGCTGGATTTTGGAGGCAGTTCGGATCAGCACGTGGCGTTGATCGAGTTCGCATATAATAACAGCTTCCACACTAGCATCGGGATGGCCCCGTTTGAGGCTTTGTATGGCAGTAGGTGCATATCACCCATCTGTTGGGATGATCTGAAGGAGAGAACAGTTGTTGGTCCGGACTTGGTCGAGGATGCTGTGGCGAAGATTCAGTCCATCAGGGAGCGTCTGCTTGTGGCTCAGAGTCGTCAGAAGAGCTTCGCCGATCGGAGGAGATGACCTCTAGAGTTTGAGGTGGGTGATCATGTGTATCTGAAGGTTTCTCCAGTTCGAGGAGTTGTTCGGTTTGGGAAGAGAGGCAAGCTTAGCCCTCGCGTTGTGGGTCCTTTTGAGATCCTGGAGAGGATCGGACCGGTTGCCTATCGTTTAGCATTGCCACCGTCGTTGGCTGGAGTTCACAGTGTCTTCCACATGTCTATGCTGAGGAGGTATATTCCGGACCCGTCTCACGTGATAGAGTTCGGTCCGCTTCAGCTTAGGGAGAACTTTACGTTCGAAGCAGCCCCTTCGAGGATTTTAGCCCGAGATGTTTGCAAGCTCAGGAGTAAGACCATGCCCTTCGTGAAGGTGCAGTGGTCGGGTCAGTGATAAGTTAGGAATTTACCTATTTCTAAAGGGTCTTTTGAGACCCAATTTGTTATCATTTACTGCTAAATTCCTGTCTTATAAGTAATTTTATGTTTTTATTGCAATTGTCTGCTTTTATGGTTTTTGTGTGCTTTTTCAGGTATTTAATCTCAATAGAAACACATTCCTATCATTGTTGGAACACAAGACAAATCAAACAAGCTAAATAGAGTCAAGATATTCATCATCGACTTAAATTCAAGCTTGGTCCGGGACCTAGCTATGGAGCCAAGTCCCGGACCACAACGTGACTCAAATCTCGCATTGAAATTATGTATGGTCCGGTACTTGGTGCAAGAGTGAAGACCCGGACCACAATGTGATTGTTTTCTATCTTATAAAAATCATTTATGGTCCGGGACTCGAAGCAGAAGTGAAGACCCGGACCACAATGAAGCAATTCTCTCGACCAGATTTTAAGCATGGTCCGGGACTTGATACATGGCCTAAGTCCCGGACCACACTGACGGTGAAATAGAATATATCCCAAAACGAATGGTCCGGGACTTCAACCACATCCTAAGTCCCGGACCAAAAGGTTTCATCAGACGTCTTTAGCGCGCGATTGAAAAGAAGAGATTCTCTTCTTATTATACTGCGCCGCCCCATAACTCCAATGTCTGTACTTCCTTTCCAGATTAACCACCGCCCCATACCTCAATAATCCATCTTTCCCACTGATTAATCCCTTCTTTTCAGCTCATCACCCACGATAAACACTCACCCTTCCACTCACAAACTCCAGCATCATTTCCCACCACCATCTGCTATGCTACGTACTCACCCAAGAATTCTATAAATAGAACTCAAATCCCTCTCATTCATCACACAGTCTTTGGACATCAATCTCTCCCTCCATAAATCCTCCACATTTCCATTCCACCCAGTACGTAGTATTACTACTACTACTAATCATCTTCATCCCATTACATCCATACCACCACCTACAGTACGTAGTGTTTACACTACTACTAAAACACCCATTCACTCCCCACCTGACCACACAATACTCATCCACGCACACCTCCATTTATCATCCCATTTCCACCAGAAGATAGAAGACCAAGCAGGAGAAGAGAAGGAAGAATTGCTCACTCAACACCTCCTTCATAAACATGGCTTCTTCTATCCCTCTCTTAGTTTTACTTATCATTATGCTTGAGTAATTCTATTAGCACTTTGGGATGGGGATATGAACTTAAATCCCCCATCTATGTTGTAAAACCTACACTTTATTTATTGCGGTTGTTTTCTCTCTTTTATTTCATTAATGTTATAACCTGATCATTTATAGCATTTGTGGTGATTTCCAACAACATATGATTTTGAGTTGGGAGTTGTGACCGAAAAGAGAGGAACCTTAGATTATGGCTAGCTTGATTAGTTGGTGAAATTTAAGGCTATTAATATGGACTTGTTGTTAATGCTATCTAGTGATTTGAACTCTACTTGATTAGAGAGTTGGAAGCAAGCTAGGTAAGAGTTGGTTTATTCATGATTTGAAGGACCTTTACATTAGTCCAGATAGACAACCTGAGTGAAGTGGGTTTACTAATATAGTTGGGGTGAATTTAGGGGATTACAACCATCCTAAAGTGCTTTCCATTCCAATTCATTACATCACATTTTATCTACTGCTTTTATTTTGCAATTCCTCTTTGAACCAAACCAATACACTTGCCTTCGGCTAAACCCCCTTTATTTACTGTTTTATAACCGATTACCGAAGCTAGGGAGATCGATATACCAATTTCCTAGTGGAACGACATCTTTACTACTACATCCGACTAGGGTTCACTTGCCCTTTTTCTGTGCTTTCAATAACACCCCCTTAAAACTATCAACAAGTTTTTGGCGCCGCCCCGGGGAAATTGATAGTCCCTATCACTTTCCCCAGTTTCGGTAATTTCGGTTTCATTTATTTTAAGTTTCCTTTAACTCTTATTTTTCTTTTCTCCTGTGCATGCCAAGTACTCGAACTAGCAACTCTCCTCTCGCTAGTCCAAGGTCCGAGCCTGAAAGATCATTTAGGAGGATCAGAAGGAATTTATTCAATCACACCATGGCCGATGATCACCACGATCAGAGACACCAATCCAACACCGACCTCTCAAGGACTACCACCGGCCGAACACCGAAGGAAGAGCATCAGCGATAGTTCTTCCAACCTTGACACCAAACGAAGCTTCTCAATGGGCCTTCAAAACCCATTTTATCACTGCAATTCGGGATCAAGGAAAATTCAGTGGGGCGAATCCGGATGATGCTCCAAATCACTTGAGCCTCTTCTTGGACTTCTGCAACTCATTCGGCAAAACGGGCAATCTGAACGAGAGGATCCGGCTACAACTCTTTCCACATTCATTGTCCGACTCAGCTCTAAGATGGTATCGAAGCCTCCCGTCAAGATCCATCCAAACATGGGAGCAAATGGCTAGCAAGTTTCTTGCCAAGTACTATCCCACAAGCAGGACGAGGCAACTAATCGGCGAAATAAACACCTTCTGCCAAGAACCAGGCGAGACTTTATACGATGCTTGGGACCGGTTCAAAGAGATGCTATTGAACTGCTCACACCATGGCCTAGACGACCAATCACTATGCTTGTCATTTTTCAACGGGCTAGACGACTCCAACCGCCTTCTTGTAAACTCCTCTGCAGGAGGAAGTTTCATGACAAAGTCTCCTGAAGAAGGAATGGAGCTTTAGAGACAATGACGAGTGACACAAGACAATGGTCCAGAGCAAAGGGGAGAGCACCAAGAGCAGCCGGCCTTCTTCATGTACAACCCACCGATCATCTCTCAGCACAGATCGTCTCTCACGAAGATGGTAGAGAAGCTAGCTACCGCACAAACCGAAATTGTCAAGACAATAGCTTCTTCATCTTCCAGCCAAACCTCAGAGGGATGTGCCATTTGTGCGGGTCCTCACGACACTAGATGCTGTGAGGGAGAGATGAACCAACAGGAGGATGTAAACTTCATCGGCAACCAAGCATACAACAACAACAACGCGCCATGGAGAAACCATCCAAACTTTTCGTGGAGAACCGACCAAGGCCAAGGAGGACAGAGACAAACTTACAACAACTCCCAAGGGTACAGACCCCAACAACCCAATCAACCTTCAAACCTTCAACAAGGGTATAGACCACAAGGAGCCCCTCCGGGTTTCCAAAATCAAAAACAACAAGAGCCACAATCTTCTGCCCCCAGCGGGACTTCAAGGTTAGAGAACCTAATGGCTGACTTTATCATCGCTACAAAGACCAAGTTTTCAGAACAAGAGGCTTTCAACAAAAGCATTGAAACCCAGCTTAGTCAGATATCTCAGCAAATCTCCCGAAGACCACCGGGCACCCTTCCAAGTCAACCAAATCCCAATCCAAGGGAAGAAGCTAAAGCAATAACCTTGAGAAGCGGCCGGGATCTTCAACCCTCCTACCCACCAGACAACCAAGAGATCCAAAATGAAAGTCAAGATCATCAAGAAGAAGAACAAGAGATTGTTGAGGAAGTTCCTCCTCAACCGAAAGACACTCCCAAGGAGAAAGAGGCTCCTGAATCATCTTCTCCTTCTACTCTTGCTAGACCTCCACTTCCTCTTCCATTCCCAAATAGACTTAAAAAGAGAAACTTAGATGAACAATTTGGGAAGTTTTTAAGCATCTTTAACAAACTGACAATCAATCTTCCTTTTGCAGATGCTCTGAAACAAATGCCGATCTACGCCAAGTTCATGAAGGACATCCTAGCTAATAAAAGAGCAACGCTTGGAACGGAGACGGTGCAACTCACTGAAGAGATCTCGGCAGTCCTACTACGGAACCCTCCTCCAAAACTTGGAGATCCTGGTTTGCCTATAATCCCTTGCTCTATCGGTAATATAAATTGTGGTAGTGGATTATGTGATTTAGGTGCAAGCATAAATCTCATGCCACTTTCAATTTTCAATAAACTTGGGATTGGTGAATGTGCACCCACTGCCATGCAATTGCAACTAGCTGATAGGTCTCTAGTCTTCCCAAAAGGGAAAGTCGAGGATTTGGTAGTGACCGTAGGGACATTTGTTTTTCCGGCAGATTTTATTGTCATCGATATGGAGGAGGATGCTAGAGTTCCGCTAATTTTAGGTCGTCCTTTCTTAAGGACTGCTAGGACTCTGATAGATGTGGAAAGTGGAAAAATTATCTTAAGATTCCATGATGAGAAACTTGAATTTGACATGTCCAAGGTAGTAAAGAAACCCGCACATGCGGAAGCTGCTTTCACTATAGATATTGTTGAATCTTTTACAAGATAATTACTCTAATTGTTTTGAGTGTGATACTTTGACTACTGCTCTGACTGATCCTTGTGGAGACCGGGAGGATGAACCAGAAGTAAAAGAGATGGTGGCTGAATTAGACAGGAGGTCTATGCCTTATCGATCATACTACCCACCACCGGAGCCCTTGGAACGGACTGCACAAAAGCTCCTCACCTCGATTGAGAAGCCACCTACCATAGAATTGAAGCCCTTACCCTCTCACCTAAAATATGTCTACCTAACAAACCCCTGTGATCTTCCTGTCATTATTTCTTCTTCTCTCACAGGTACACAGGAGGACAGTTTGTTGAAAGTGCTTCGAAGCCACAAGAGAGCCATCGGGTGGTCCATTTCTGATATAAAGGGTATCAATCCTAACTTCTGCACTCATCGAATCTTCATGGAGGATAGCTTCAAACCACTAGTTCAACCACAAAGGAGGCTGAATCCGAACATGAAAGAAGTTGTCAAAAAGGAGGTGCTTAAACTACTGGACTCCGACATCATCTACCCCATTTCTGATAGCAAGTGGGTGAGTCCGGTGCAAGTGGTGCCAAAGAAGGGAGGAACTACGGTAGTACCTAATGAAAGGGGTGAGTTAGTCCCCCAACGAACTACTACAGGGTGGAGAGTCTGTATAGACTATGAAAGCTCAATGCCGCCACAAGAAAGGATCATTTCCCCTTGCCATTCATTGATCAGATGCTCGAAGGCTGGCAGGTCAAGATTACTACTGTTTCCTTGATGGTTATTCGGGATACTTTCAAATCCCCATAGCCCCTGAAGATCAAGAGAAGACAACCTTCACCTGCCCGTATGGAACTTTTGCCTACCGAAGGATGCCATTTGGTCTATGCAATGCACCTGCCACATTCCAAAGGTGCATGATGGCCATATTCTCAGATTCTTGGAGAAAAGCATCGAAGTGTTCATGGATGATTTCTCAGTTTTCGGGCTCACATTTGAAACATGTTTAGCAAACTTGGATGCCATACTGACACGATGTGAAGAGACAAACTTGGTGCTCAACTGGGAGAAGTGCCACTTCATGGTCAGGGAAGGGATTGTCCTTGGGCATAAGATCTCCTCCAAAGGCATAGAAGTTGACAAGGCCAAGGTAGAAGTTATCGAGAAGCTCCCGCCACCAAACTCAGTCAAAGACATTAGAAGTTTCCTCGGGCATGCCGGATTCTACAGGAGGTTTATAAAGGATTTCTCAAAAATCTCTAAACCACTTTGCGACCTCCTAGCCAAGGATACCAAATTTGACTTCACCCAGGAATGCCTTGAATCCTTTAACCTTGAAGGAATGCCTCATCTCAGCTCCTATTGTGGTGTCACCGGATTGGAATCTTCCTTTCGAAATCATGTGCGATGCCAGTGACTACGCAGTTGGGGCGGCTCTGTGTCAGAAGAGAGACAAGGTGTTGAGAACCATTTATTATGCTAGCAAGACCTTGAACGACCCAGAAGAACTACTCTACAACCGAAAAGGAACTTCTGGCGATCGTCTTTGCACTAGATAAGTTCCGCTCTATCTCTTGGGTAGCAAGGTAATTGTACATACCGACCATTCAGCTCTCAAATATCTCTTCACCAAAGAGGACGCCAAACCGAGGCTCTTGCGATGGATTCTGTTGTTGCAAGAATTTGAAATCGAAGTTAGAGATAAACCAGGCACTCAAAATGTTGTTGCTGATCACTTGTCTCGTTTGGAGACACCGGAAGAAAATACTCCTATAAATGAACTTTTTCCAGATGAAACAGTATTCACCATTGGAGAGACCGGAGATCTATGGTTTGCCGACATTACAAACTACTTGGTAAGAGGAGTAATACCATTTGAGCTTACATACCAGCAGAGGAAGAAATTTTTCGCTGACGTCAAACACTACTTTTGGGATGACCCTTACCTTTTCCGAGTCTGTGCCGATGGAATGATCAGAAGGTGTGTACCACAAAATGAAGTTCACAACATCCTCAACCACTGCCACTCTCTCGAAGTAGGAGGACACCACGGACCAGCGAGGACAGCGGCCAAGGTACTACAGTCCGGTTTCTTCTGGAAAACGCTTCATAAAGATTGCCATGCCTTTGTAGCCGCTTGTGACCGTTGCCAAATGCTAGGGAACATATCCCGAAAGCATGAGATGCCATTAAATGTGATGATCCAGGTTGAACCCTTTGATCTATGGGGCATCGACTTCATAGGTCCTTTCCCTTCCTCTCACTCAAATCTCTTCATCTTGGTGGCAGTAGACTATGTCACAAAATGGGTGGAAGCCATTGCATCCCCCACCAATGTGCCAAGTGGTACTAAGTTCTTAAGGAAAAACATCTTCACACGATTTGGGGTGTCTTGAGCAATTCTCAGTGATGGGGGATCTCACTTTTGCAATAAACAATTCGATACATTAATGGAAAAATATGGAGTGAGACATAAGGTATCCCTACCCTACCACCCTCAAACCAATGGACAAGCTGAGGTAACCAACAGAGAGTTGAAATGGATACTGTAAAAGACCGTGAACTCATCCAGGAAAGATTGGTCTTTAAAACTCGACGATGCACTATGGGCTTACCGAACAGCATACAAGACTCCCATAGGGATGTCTCCATACCGTCTAGTCTTCGGAAAGGCTTGCCACTTACCCGTCGAGTTAGAACACAAATCCTTTTGGGCTGTGAAAGCCCTGAACTTTGACCTAAAGAGTGCCGCTGACAAAAGAAAGTTTCAACTCACCGAACTAGAAGAATTCAGGGAAGATGCCTATGAGAACAACCGCATCTACAAGGAAAAGACTAAGAGATGGCATGACAAAATGATCCTAAAGAGGGAGTTCCATGAGGGCGATCGAGTGTTGCTTTACAACTCAAGAGTAAAACTCTTTCCGGGAAAACTAAAATCACATTGGTCTGGACCATTCACTATCACCAAAGTGACTCCATATGGTGCAATCGAGCTCAAAAACATCAAGGGGGAAACATTCATGGTCAATGGGTCCAGGTTGAAGCATTACCTCGGAGGAAACATCGGGAAGGTTGATGAACGTCCTCTTTACTTACAAGAAACTCAGGTTTGATCTAACCTCACACGGTCTAGCCAAAGACCGAAAAGACGGGCAGCTCATTGGGAGGCAACCCAATCTTTTTACATTTATCTTCTTTCTTTTAGTTTTGATTCATGTTCTTATGTGTGCTAATTACTTTATTAGCTATTTTTCTTTGGTTGTTTGTTGTTAAAATGCAGGTTTGATGAAGGAAGAAAAACAGAGAAATAAAAGACACTCATTCGGTGCACTGAACAGGGTGGTCCGGGACTTTGTCCATATCTTAAGACCCGGACCACCAAGAGCAAGAAATTCCGAAATCTGAAGAAGGTGGGCCGGGACTTTATACAAATCTTAGTCCCGGACCCAGTGCCACTGCTAGTCTCGACCTATTTCAATACGTAGGTCCGGGACTTCATTCCCACCTAAGTCCCGGACCAACAGAGCTTAAAAAAAAAAAAACCGAACAAAACTCGTCGTCTTCATTCGTCTTCAATCTCGATTCTCTGCAATCCCTAACTCCCTCTCTCGCTCTCGCCTCCTCTATCGCACCTCCGACCACCGCACCACTTCACTCCAGCCCTTCATCACCGCATTCCCTCTCTCTCGCATTCCACCAGCCCCAACCTCAACTCGCCTCTCCGCCTCCTACATCTCATTCCGTCGCCACCCTCACGACCACCCAATCACCACACCCGACGCACCTCTGTCGCCTCCACACTCCCTCGCCCATTCTGTCGCAACCGCCAGTGCACCACTACCACGCCCTCAAATCCATCAACCTCAACCGCCGCCACCACCTGCCCACAGTCATTCCAACCCGTCGCCACTCCTAAACCCACACCACCATTCCCCCACACCACAGCCGACTCCCCCTGTCCCGCTTTCACCACCACGAACCTCAACCAAACGCGCCCCTATCCACCAGATTCCAACCACGACCTTAAATCCAAAAATTTACCAATGGCATCCAAACGAGCTCGACGCGCCAACACTGCCGGGGCTTCTTCTTCATCAGACGCTCCTCCACTTCGGGTCCAGGAAACTGAGCTTTCCGAATTCGTTTCTCGAGCTGCGTGGGACTGGTTCCGAGTCAAAGAGCGCAAAATTATTTACGAAAGGTCAGTCTGCCCATCCTTAATCACTGAGTTCAATTTGGAAAATTATTTACGAAAGGTCAGTCTGTTGACCCGGGGAGGGGAATTCTACCCGTGTTTGGTGAAACTATTCTATGCTAATGCCACGGTAAGCGAGAATGGCAGAGTTATTAAGTCAAACGTTAAGGGGAAGGAAATAAATGTGCGTAGCTCGGGTATTAGACATGCCCTGCAATTACCGGTTAGGACTAGAAACCCGACTGACGAGGACAGGGAAAATCAAGAACTACGTGAGCGTCAGGCCAAGGATCACTATCTGAATCTGATTGTGAATGATCCAGCAGTCCAAAACCGCCAGAGGCGGAACCAAGGGGACAAGCAGGTGATTACAGGTGACAAACTACCCACACCGTTGGAGCGTCTGATCTTGGGGATCATCATGTACAATGTCCGACCCAGGGAGTGTGCGGACCTGAATGTAATTGACTGCTATGTCCTGCGCAGGTAGCGACCCAGGGAGTGTGCGGACCTGAATGTAATAGGTGCGGACCTGTTGGATGATGAGCTTGCACAGGTAGCGTACCCCATCGCTTTGCATGTGATCATCTTTCAGTCCATGCTTCGGATTGTTGACACAGATAGCAGTGGCTCTCTTCCCTTTCCCCACCTATTGCAGTCTTTCTTCGATGACGCCGGGGTAGATTGCTCATATGAAGAACCCCAATACCCCCGGTCTTCCATTGACATGACGATGATGCGCTTCTATCAGTGGGAGAAGGTGGATGATCAGTGGGTGAAGCGTCGCCGCGCTGCACGAGCACCCCGAGTTGCTGGCGTTGCTGCAAACGCTGAGCAGGTTGCTGCTGAGGCTGATGCTGTAGGTGATGGGGCCCAGGACATTCCGATACCTGCTGGACCGGCCCCGGGTTATGACGAGCTGCTGCGTGAGTTTAGAGACTGGAGGGGGATAGCCACAGCCCGCTTTGATCAGATAGATAGTCGTCTAGATGGGTATGGTCAGAGACTCTCAGCTTTAGAGACCCGTCAGACTGACTACGAGGCTCGACAGGCTGCTCAGTTTGTAGAGTACCAGGCCTAGCAGGATGCCCGATTCCAGGCTTATGATGAGCGCTTCTCACAGTTGGAGTCTTGGCGCATGCCCCGGCGGTAGTATATGAGTTGGTCTATGCTCCAGACCTACATCCCTACCTATCTTTTATTGCTCTTATGGATTTTTCACCTGACTATGACATTTGTGCTATTTTGATTTCTTTTAGATTCGTAGGTTGCTACTTATGGTACCTCTTATTTTTCGCTTTGGATTGTTGTTATTAATTGTTTATTTCTGCTACTTCGAACTACTTTGTTGTGTATCTCCTATTGTGTTGCTATGCGATGTCTATTGCTTCTAGATATTCAAACAGGACTGCCATCTTCTGTGTGCGATATCGAAAGATTACAAAGGAGACTCTGCCGAAATTTTTCCAACCCATAAGTCTCCCGTTCCTTGTCCTAAGTGTGGGGACGTCCTCTTCACCGCTTATTCAGGGAAGTCCTATTCTTTCTTTTGCACTATACTCATATTCTAGTAGCAATGAGGACATTGCTATTTTCTAAGTGTGGGGACGTAGTATGGGGGTTGCACATCTAAATTGTTTGTTTTCAGTGGCTCCTGACAATACTTGTTCCCCCTTCACTAACCTTTGATAACCCCCACAAAAAATTTTTAATTCGACATACTTGGTTTTCACTTGTGGTCAGATGCATCAGTCGGGAATAACGTACGAGTAGCGAAAAAATTTTGAGATTTAATCTGAAATTTCGGTCATAAGAACTTTGATTATACTGCTTGGATTGTCAGTTTTGGGTTAAAATTTTCATCTATTTCCATCAAATAAAAGGTGAGACCATTGTGTGACTATTTTGTTTGAACTAACTTGGGGCTTTGGGAAAGTTTTGGAATGAATGGAAGGAAATGACAAAGGCAAGGTACTCCTCTAATCTACTCTGAACCGGAACAGGCCTCTCCCATTCGGTAATTAAGCTCTTGGAGTGCCTCATCACTCATCTACCTAAGATCATCTGATCTAGGATAGAAGGCCCAACACCGCTACAAGGATGGGGAGAAAAAGTCTGAGGATGAGAATAATGCTTACTCAGAAAACTTGGAAGGAAAGTTCTTTCATGCTAAACAGTTTGTTGCAAATTCTTCCTTGATTATGAGTATGTGGCAATGAAAGGTAATGTGGAATATGACATTACTTCTTGCCCCTTGTCGTCCAATGAATTGTGGAAAGAAAAAGGAAAGAAAAGCCCCGAGTACAGTTTGGATTAAACAGTTATGACGATAATCTCATGCATTTGTCAAATACCCCAGCTTCACTGTTTAAGAAAACTTGCAGTACTAATCGCTGTTTCTTTTGACTGTCTTTCAGAATTAGATTTCCTTGAACATTTTCCTGACCTGATAAATCCCCGCTTTTGAAAATCTGGTACATCTTGCTTGCAGTAATTGCTTGAGGACAAGCAAAGGTTAAGTGTGGGGACGTTGATAAGTCAGGAATTTACCTATTTCTAAAGGGTCTTTTGAGACCCAATTTGTTATCATTTACTGCTAAATTCCTGTCTTATAAGTAATTTTATGTTTTTATTGCAATTGTCTGCTTTTATGGTTTTTGTGTGCTTTTTCAGGTATTTAATCTCAATAGAAACACATTCCTATCATTGTTGGAACACAAGACAAATCAAACAAGCTAAATAGAGTCAAGATATTCATCATCGACTTAAATTCAAGCTTGGTCCGGGACCTAGCTATGGAGCCAAGTCCCGGACCACAACGTTACTCAAATCTCGCATTGAAATTATGTATGGTCCGGTACTTGGTGTAAGAGTGAAGACCCGGACCACAATGTGACTGTTTTCTCTCTTATAAAAATCGTTTATGGTCCGGGACTTGAAGCAGGAGTGAAGACCCGGACCACAATGAAGCAATTCTCTCGACCAGATTTTAAGCATGGTCCGGGACTTGATACATGGCCTAAGTCCCGGACCACACTGACGGTGAAATAGAATATATCCCAAAACGAATGGTCCGGGACTTCAACCACATCCTAAGTCCCGGACCAAAAGGTTTCATCAGACGTCTTTAGCGCGCGATTGAAAAGAAGAGATTCTCTTCTTATTATACTGCGCCGCCCCATAACTCCAATGTCTGTACTTCCTTTCCAGATTAACCACCGCCCCATACCTCAATAATCCATCTTTCCCACTGATTAATCCCTTCTTTTCAGCTCATCACCCACGATAAACACTCACCCTTCCACTCACAAACTCCAGCATCATTTCCCACCACCATCTGCTATGCTACGTACTCACCCAAGAATTCTATAAATAGAACTCAAATCCCTCTCATTCATCACACAGTCTTTGGGACATCAATCTCTCCCTCCATAAATCCTCCACATTTCCATTCCACCCAGTACGTAGTATTACTACTACTACTAATCATCTTCATCCCATTACATCCATACCACCACCTACAGTACGTAGTGTTTACACTACTACTAAAACACCCATTCACTCCTCCACCTGACCACACAATACTCATCCACGCACACCTCTATTTATCATCCCATTTCCACCAGAAGATAGAAGACCAAGCAGGAGAAGAGAAGGAAGAATTGCTCACCTCCTCCAAAGCTCAACCTCCTTCATAAACATGGCTTCGTCTATCCCTCTCTTAGTTTTACTTATCATTATGCTTGAGTAATTCTATTAGCACTTTGGGATGGGGATATGAACTTAATCCCCCATCAATGTTGTAAAACCTACACTTTATTTATTGCGGTTGTTTTCTCTCTTTTATTTCATTAATGTTATAACCTGATCATTTATAGCATTTGTGGTGATTTCCAACAACATATGATTTTGAGTTGGAAGTTGTGACCGAAAAGAGAGAGGAACCTTAGATTATGGCTAGCTTGATTAGTCGGTGAAATTTAAGGCTATTAATATGGACTTGTTGTTAATGCTATCTAGTGATTTGAACTCTACTTGATTAGAGAGTTGGAAGCAAGCTAGGTAAGAGTTGGTTTATTCATGATTTGAAGGACCTTTACATTAGTCCAGATAGACAATCTGAGTGAAGTGGGTTCACTAATATAGTTGGGGTAAATTTAGGGGATTACAACCATCCTAAAAGTGATTTCCATTCCAATTCATTACATCACATTTTATCTACTGCTTTTACTTTGCAATTCCTCTTTGAACCAAACCAATACACTTGCCTTCGGCTAAACCCCCTTTATTTACTGTTTTATAACCGATTACCGAAGCTAGGGAGATCGATATACCAATTTCCTAGTGGAACGACATCTTTACTACTACATCCGACTAGGGTTCACTTGCCCTTTTTCTGTGCTTTCATTAACACCCCCTTAAAACTATCAACAGTCAGTCAGAGGAAGAGGCGACTTGGGAGGTCGAATGCGAAGTGCGTTCTAAGTTTCCCGCCCTCTTCGAGCAGTAGGTATGTTTTAATTTCAAGGACGAAATTCTTTTAAGGGGGAGGAGATGTTATAACCCAATGTTTCATTGCATTTTATTTCATCACAAGTGGCCTCATACCAATGTATTTTGGATTTAGGACTGAGGCGTCCTTCAGATTAAAGACATGGGTAGAAGGGTCTTTCTCCCTTTTCGTTTAATTTCTGGTGAGAATAATCCCTTAACCTATTTTATTTCCGTTTCCTCTTAATTACTCTTTTCTAATCACGTTCTCACGACTCGCCAGTACGCTCCTCTCTTCATTGTTCTCTCTCTCTCTTCTCTCTCAAGTGCCGTCAATCTTCTTGTTCAGCCAAGGCTCCTTTGTTGTCGGTTCTGCTATCCAAGTTCTATTGTGGGTTGCCCCTTCGTTGCGAATTTCGGGTCTCTTCGAGGTAGGCAATGTCAGATTCTTCTTTCTTGATTCTTCGGTTTCTAAGTTTCCCCGTTCTGATTGCCCTCTACACTTCAATTGTGATTCAGCGTTGGTCCCTGTATCTCTATTAATTTCTTTGTCGGTTGACGTCCTCTGCAACCCCGCTGTCAGATTCAGGGATGGATTGTGGGTTCGTTTGCGTTGGCGGATTCAGATTTGAGATTAGGTCATGATTTTGATCTGTTCTCTAGTTGCGTTTATTCAGAGTTTGGGGATTTGCATTTCCGGTCTGCGTGTTGGTGTCTACTTTGATTCGGGCTCTACTGTTTAGTTGGGATTCGTCTACTAATTGATCGAGGTAGGTGGCTTATGGATTCAGTCAGTGTGTTCAGCCTTGGGGAGTTTCTGTTCTGGGATTGAGTGTGTTTTGTCTCTGCATTGTGTTTACAAATTTGTCTGTTTAAATTGCTGTTTAATGATGCACAAACCCCCAAGGTTGTTTTCTACAAACTGCTTCTGTTTTGTTGTGTTTAAACCTCTGCTTTGTTGTGAAATTCGTTCAGGAAACTGCACTTTTTGGTATGTCCAAACGTCTGTCTGAGCTTTGACGTTCGGACATGCCCTGTTGCGCTTTGAATTTCTGAAGTTTTTGCCGTGTCCGAACTTCCGTCCGAGCTTTGATGTTCGGACGAGGTGAGAGGACGAGTCCGACTAACAAGTCTCGAATGGTGTCCGAACTTGTAAGTCCGGACAGAAGTTGGGACACACCCTTCTGCATTATTTGATTTTGCTTCGACTTGTGTCCGAAGTTGGACATTCGGACACATGTTCGGACATTACGCGTATTTGGCTTCCGAAAGCGTCCAAACATCCGTCCGAGCTTTGATGTTCAGACACCCGTCTGTTTTGATTTCTAAAGTCTCGACTTGTGTCTGAACATTGATGTCCGGACACAAGCTCGGACATGGTACTGTTTTGACCGTAACTTGCACGTTTGAGCTCCGTTTTGACTTCCGTTTGTGGGGTTGGATTCCCCTTCTGATTTCCAAGCTGTCTATGTGCTTTCTGGTGCCATTGGTGCACATATCCTTAACTGTTTTAAGCTTCTGTTTTGGGACCTAGTTATCTCCGTATCTGAACCTTTGGATGGCTGGTTTAGCTGTCTCGTAGCGCGCTATGTAGGATATCCTTCTATTTCACGGGTGATGTTCCCCGTTCTGTTCACAGGTGTTCCACCTGTTCTGTTTACGAGTGAGGTTTCCTCATTCTGTTCACGAGTGGTTTACTCGTTCTGTCTGTATGCTGTGATCAACTATGGTACCCTTCTGTTTCTGATTCTGTTGCTTTTGAACTCTGTTTGGTCCTTTTGTGTTTGGACTTCTGGTTCTGATTTCTGTCATGGATTATGGTTTCCTCCTGCCTATCCTTGTTTTGATAGCATTCTATAAATGTTTTGAGCATGCTAGATGATGAAGTTGGTCATCTACTGGGCATAGTTGTTTGCTCATTCCCCTACTTTATCTAATAATGCAGATTGATCAGCGAGGATCTCTTTGCTCAGCTTTGGAGTTGGCTTTTGATTTGTTTAGTTCTTTTTAGACTTCTGCGTTGATATTTTTAGCCTTTGGGCTTCTGATGTTAGCTTCCGCTTTTGGTTACTTGGAGGATTTTGTTTTACATTTGGTGTCTCCAACACTTTGTCAGTACTTATCTATTTAAGTATTTCGCTTTGGGCCTTTACTCTGTTATTTATGCGCGTTAGTTAGAGCCTTGCGTTATTAAGTAATAATACGCGGCATGAAATACCCCTGACTCCTAGGCCAGTGTTTGGGGGTGTTACAGATTGTGCTATGGTATTTCAGTTATGGTTTTTGGGAGTCTTCCGCAGGTTGTACTCTATTGTTTGGGAGCCCATAGGTGCTCCCCATGGTTATTGTTATTTGCGCTGCACACATTGTTGCAGTTAAGCTCTACGATCTACTCTATGCTACTGTTGTTTCATAGGGGGTGTGCACACTTAAGGACTTAGGGCGAGGTGGTTGTCTGACGGTCCCATAGGTGACTGTCCTCTTATTTGGGGTCCCACAGGTGACCCCGTATTTGGTATTGTGGTGATCTCCTGTTGAAAGCTCCCTACTGTGCTTTAGAATGTTGTTTTGGATCCTGGAAGTTCATCCAATGTTCCTCAAATAATTCCTCTCTAATTGACAATGACAAATGAGGTTCTAAAATGTATTTTACAGATTGAGATAGTCTTTACTCAGTTTTTCTGATTTGTGCGATCCTTTCTTTGTTTTTGTCTATGTTTTATGATCGTAGGTACGGAGGACTAAGTGTGGGGATCGGGACGACGAATCACATAGTTTAGGTATTATGAGTTATTAAGGCGATGTTTTGAATTACAATGGTTAAGAGATATTGTGTTGTTTTTCCAAGGTTTTTCTCTTTGAGTGTTCATTTTAGCTTCCGCATAAATTGAGTTAACCTTTGTTTTGATGGTTTTTAGTTCATTAGCCTGAGCACCCATGGGAATTGCGTGTGGCGGTAATGCCCTGGATGTTTTGAAATCCACTGCTGTTTAAGGTTATGTTATTTGCGTATTCACTGTTAGTACTTATTGGCAAATTATAAATCAGCAATATGGAGTTTGAGCTTTGTACTGAGGTACTTATTAATGTCTTTGTCCATTTAAAGTGTTTCTCACGTTGTTGTTATGTCTTACATATGTGTTTTGGTTCCTGTCTACACGCTGGAAAATGCATTTAAGGACCTGTCCAAACGTCCGTCCGGACATCAATGTTCGGACAGGCCCCGAAAGTTTTCAAGGGTCTTCGTCATTTGGCTGTGTCCGAACATCTGTCCGGGCATCAAAGTTCGGACAGCATGCGAGGACGGGTCCAGCTTGCAAGTCTCGACTTACGTCCGAACTTGTAAGTTCAGACCAATGTTTGGACCACGTAAGAGATTTTCTGAAGTTTAAAACTCGTCTTGTGTGCGAACTTCAAAGTCCGGACACAAGTTTGGACTTTGTCACTTTCCAGTTTTCTAACTCTCGACTTGTGTCCGAACATCAACGTCCGGACACAAGTTCTGACCAACTCTATTTTGCACTTTTAGGACTCGTTTAAAGTCCGTTTTGTATTCCGTTTGCGCCGTTAGATTTGTATTTTATAATCTATCATTTGAGGTAAAATCCAGGGTGTTACAGTTTGGCTCTTAAGCTGGTGTTAATTGTTCATTAGTGTTTAACTGGTGTAGTTTGTTACAAGGCTGGTGTATGCCCTTTAGTTGTAGTAGTCGGATCCATCGGGTCCTTTTGAGGTTTGTAGGCCTCATGCTTTAAGGGTTGTGTGACTCTATTTTGTGACTGGTTGTATCTACTGGATTCGTACGAAGGTCGTATGAATATTTAATGGTTATCGATGGCCATGGCATCATACCCTATGGTCTACACGGTCTTGCAGTATTCGGTTGTAGGTGCAGCACTTGCGGTGGCAAGTGCGCAAGGTAGGTGGAATTACTAGTATATTTATTCTCATAGCGCTTGTTGTAGCAAGTGCACCATGCAGGTTGAGTTAGCGGTGTTATATTTATTGGTCTCGTTGACGCTCTTGGTCGTTTGAGTATGGTTTAGATGATTTGTCTTGAAAAGGGTAGTATTGGAGTTACTACGGTTCGTTAAGGTATGATAAGTTTTCTAGGGTAGTTCTATTTCTAGGTTCTCTGAGTTGGGCTCTTTTCTGAGTTTTTTTTTAAACTTCTTCATGGTGGAAGGAGGTTTTTGACGCATACGTTCATACAGTCAATTTATTAAGTTAAGGGTGTGCAGTTACCTAGATCGCGCTGCGTACTAGTACCAGCGCCTAAGGTTCCTGTAAAATTCGGGGCATTCTGCCCCTAGTGACTCCTTTCCCCTTTTTAATTGCTCGAATCAGCTGGGGTCTGCCCCGCGTAGCTACCTCATGGTGCTTCGGGTCTAGCAGATGGAGTACTCTAGTTGTCCTTGGTACGACGTTCGTCTTCTTGAATGTTGTGTTGTAGTAATTTTGGGAGTTTAGCTCATAAGCTTATATCGTTATTGCGATTGTGGGTCGGGTTCTTCTGAACCTTCTAGGTTGTATCGGGTTTAAGTTATCCCTTTTCTTGAAGAAACTTTTAAGCGGTCATTGGTTCCGCATGTTATGCATTTTTGGCAGTCGTTTAAGACTCGTTTTTCTATTCTTCACTCTCCAGGTGTATCCATTGGTGCTTTCTCTATCTTGTTGCCACAACAATTATAGTAACCACATCGGTCTTCCGAATAGGAGGAATTCTTTCCTCTCCTTGGCGCCATCCATTACATTGCTTCTACGAGCAATTTCAAAGTGTGGGCAACGGCGGGTGGGGTACCACTGCTGTTTCCCAGAAGGTTCTCCCATCAAGCTGGTGCGGCTACTGTTGTCTCAATGCTGTTCGGGGTTGCAGTACCTCCATTACCCCCGACATGCCTCGCCCTACGGGGCTTCTATCTCTATTCGACTTCTGTAATACAACATGTTGTCCATTCCTCGGTAGTTAAACATACAGTAGTCAACAGTATTGAAATGCCATTAAGGCTAATATTGTCACGCATTTAGCGTTACTAAGACACTGGTTCGTTTAAGACCAGATGTCTCGTACCTCACAAACGTTTCCCGTATTCCCATAATCCTAAGCTCACTGTCTTAATCCTAATATCTCGTCATCAGAGCGATACTCCGCTCTGATACCACTTTTGTAACACCCCTACTCCTAATCGCATAATAATCGGCATCGCGTACTTAATTAAAGACGGCTCGTAGCGGAAATTAAATCTATCTACTAATCCGGGTGTCACACGCCATTACTCACCCATGTGAGTGATGAATCAAACACTTATCACAATACTAGGATCGATAACCGCTATGATGAACCGAGATACTCTACTACTAACCTACACATACTAAATCCATAAATTGACAACATAAAACAGTGAGCATCTAAAACATTCCCGGTACTTACATCGAAGTATACAATACAAACCAAAATATAACGGGTACAGAAAGTAAAAGACATCATAGACTACCCGATAGTCCCGCACTCCGGCTTCATAACTCGATCAAGTCCTGTAATATGTTGCCATAAAGGCTCAGCACGACGGATGGTATGCTTCTCATATGATCCTCTTGGACCATTGAACTACTCAGATTAATTAGCCCAATTGTTAACATGCAGTTCCGGTTTCATGCTATACCGTTTTACGACATATCAACTGTAAAATACCATAGTAAAGCAAACAACAATTCATCTAATAATCACATGGTTCATTCAAATCAATAACAAGCATATAACATCCAATAATCATGTAGTTCATTCCACCTCAACAACAAGCATGTAACATCCAATAATCATGTAGTTCATTCCAACCCAACAACAAGCATGTAACATCTAATAATCATGTAGTTCATTCCAACTCAACAACAAGCATATAACATCTAATACATAAGAAGGAAATGTAACAACGAGAGTTAGTCTTGTTATTTGTTTCATCAGGCCTCTAGGACCGTTGTACGTTTTTTTCATGTAGTTAAGCTCTCAACTTAATCCTTGTTCCATTTCACTTCTTAACTTCTTTTACACTTTACCACCACACTCTCACTTAGTTCACAAGTTCTGGGCCCAAATGCCCTTACTCAATTTACAATTTCTTGGCCCAAATGCCCTTACTCAATTTCACAAATTCTGGGGCCAAATGCCCTTACTCAATTTGATAAATTCTGGGCCCAAATGCCTATACACCAGCGGCGGTGCCTCCGTCCAACAAAGTTTGCGTTTGTTGGAAATCCACAACTTGAAGTTGTAGGATATAATGTTATTGGGGCCCAATTGCCCATTCCACCAACAGCGGTGTCTCTGTCCAAGCAATCATTCGTTACTCGGAGATTCCTTGAGCGAACCTGTTGTCAGTCGTCCCCTTTGTGATCACAACGCGCAACCAAGCGGTCCTGGATTCCTCACCATCCTCAGATCTTCCTTAATAGCCAACCTCTCACTGAATTGTTCAAGTTCTCTTAAACTAATTGCCTAAGATTTAATCTTACGTTATCCAGTGATTAATTTCTCAAGTGTATATAGACCTCTCGGGTCTTTTATGTATACTTAGAAGTCATCTAGTGTATTTCTGTATTCGAGTTCATTTCCTCTTGAGAACGATATTCCCGTCTCTTCTTAGGTTATCGTAGGATAAATCATTTATGTTATTATCCCTCCATGATGATGTTTCTCTATCACTACTCATATATTATTTTAAGATATATAAATACATATACATGTGTTCAGTATCTGTCTCAGTTCGAATGACTATCGCGTAAAAAATAATGGCGCACGTATTTGATAGATAAATCATATAACACATTCATATGCTAGCACACATATCCTCTTGTCAAACATTTCACACATCCAAACCCGAGGAAGTCCTCAGGCACAATCAGAACATACAATAACATACCGTTCACCGCTGAACAATGCTAGCGTGACGTATCACGCTTATCCTCTATGCTCGTACCGCTCGTAACTCCTAATGCGTATCTCTGGAATATAGCACTGGGTATTAATTCATGTGATTCGATTGCTAACAGAGAAATTGTTAGGATAAACTATATACATAAAAAGAATAAAATATTAAACTAATCCTACAACGCTACTACGGGTAGCAAAATAAAACCCGGTCGGAGTATAGTGTAAATATATTACGACCGAGAGTATCGTACCCAAGGGACTTATAGAAAATTAGTCCTAATCCGGGCAAAAGCCTATTCTATAATAATAAGGGGGGAAAGTAAATGACATCATAATTAACTAATACCTATCTAAATGCGAGGTTTAGGACTAAACTACCCTAAGTACCAACATGATCACGCAATGCAACTTCAAGACACGAACTTAACCAACCAACATGATTGCGCCGGATGTCCTGCCGGACAACAGATGCACGGCATATTCAAATTCTTGAATGTGCCGGACAGGAAGCACCCGGCAGTGCATCCGGCACGTTCATATGGTGAAAACCACTCTCTTGCTTCGAACAAGAAACTCAAAACCCATTAACAAATCGAGCATATGTCATGCTACGAAATGAATAAGGAGATGGGGGAAGATGGATTAACTCGCAATCTTTAATGCTAACCCTAAATTATAGATGAAAACATCAAAGACCACTAAGATTTGTCTAACCTATCCTACTCTTGGGCTTTTCCCCCTCAAGTAGAATTTGCATAAAGAGAATGAGTGATCAACTAATTCCTTTGCCATAAGAACCAGAATCTTAATGAACGCTTGAATTTGTATTGAAATAATCATATTGTTTACATAGAAGGAATTCATCCCTAGCCAAAGCCTAACAAGGATCTCTACTTCACCATCCACTCCAATTAAAGAAGAAATACATGGGGGAGAAGGAGATTAATCAAAAGCCTTAACCCGAAAAGATAATCTTCTCTTCTTCTTCGTGGATGGATCCGTAGAAACTCTTGGACACCAACAGATGGAATGTGGGCGGAAATAGAGAAGTGAATGGCGTAATTTGGTATGTTGAAGTGTGTCAAATTGTTGCCTTCCTCGGCCTATTTATAGGCATTAATTGTGTCGTTGCCGGGCGTCGTGCAGGATCACCAGTAGCCGGCACACGTGATAAATGCGCCCAACTGTTAACGGTCGAAACCGCCAAATTTGCGCGAAACAGTGTATATGCCGGGTAGGATATACCTGGCATCACACCCGGCAGCATCCTTTTCACCAACGCTCAATATCTGCTATCGCTTGGTCAACCGTGGCGACTCTTTACTTATGCCGGATGGAATCTACCCGGCATTAGGTCCGGCAAGGCCTCTTTTCTGTTCTGTGCTTATGCCGTGCAGAAACTACCCGGCATGGAGTCCGGCTTCAACTGAACTTTTGCCTAGAAAATCATTCCTTGCACAGAAAACTCATAAAAACATAAGTCTGTACAAATATTATACTTTAACACAAATAAGCATAAATAACATAAATATAACTTTATTTAGATAAATATAATACTAAATCTAGCACATAAAATATGATAAGTCTGCGGCTTATCAAGGCCCTACACTTACCTTTTGCTAGTCCTCGAGCAAAACAAGATTAGAAAGGACTAATTACTTATGCACAAAACAGATAGACTTTAGAATGAAATGTAGATAAATATTTTCAACTCTATGACTCTAATTCATAAGTGTCACTTATCTACCTTATTCTATCGAAACATACTAATGGGTATAAAACAAGGAATTTCAAAACCGATCAAAAACTTTTGGGCTATTTTGCATAAGGGATTTGTAATCTCTCCTTTTTCCGGTTTCCATCGTTCAGCTCTATTTTTCAAGAGTTTTTGAATGTGGCCAAGACTCTCATCATTGGTTTTTATTATTCAGCCCTATTTTGCAAGGGTTTCTGAATCAACCATGAATTTTTTTTGCATTGAAGAACGGGGAATTTAGGAGAAAAATAAAAGGAAAAACTCTCTTTTCTTGCTTTTATTCAGAGGCACTTTTGCAACCTCTAGGAATATAATGCTTTTCCTTTGGAAGAAGATTTTTTTCTTTCTTTTTTTCTTTTTCTTCTTCTTTCTTTTGCACAAAAACCCTTTTTAAGATTTTCACCCAAAAGATTTTTCACAATTTGGAAAGAAAAGAATAACACCCATAAGTACATAAAGGAAAGAATTAGGAGAAAGATCATGTACTCATGTTAATAAAGAGAATCAAAAAGTTAAAAACAGGAATCTATAAGTCATTATAAAGCTTACCTCTTGAGAGAACAAGCATTTATTCATTTCTAATCTCATCTTAATCAAGAACATGCAAAAAGTTTAGTAAAACATTGATTAAATGCACAACTTATGCATATTATTATAACTTATTTTTTTAAAAAGGGGTCCCTGCCCTACACTTGGGAGGAACACTGTCCCCAGTGTTCAAAAGAAAAATAAAGAAATAAAGAAAAGAAGTGACTCCCCTGTGGTGAAAGAAGACCAGATGCGTGGGGCTGCCCTACACTTAGCCTTTGGCTACTTGGCAGATTGATCAGAGATATCGATAGAGGTTATGAACGATCTTGCATACTCCCATTGATAAATTTAGCGTTGGAGACGAGAGTTAACCAAGTGGTCATGTTGAGCAAAAGGTTGCTGCATTTGTAACTGCATCGACTTATGCTCCATGCGAATGATCGATGTTTCTGCAAGTTCCGCTTCCTCAGGTGGTATAAAATCTGGCAATTCAGAGCATTGGGCGTGTGGTCGTGCAATTTTCCACATTCGCCTACTAAGGAGGGAAGGTTATTGCCATTCGCCTGCGGTATTTGATTATTTGTGTAGGGAGTGTGCTTGAAGTGCATTCACCTGATTTTCTTTGGAGGAGTAACACACAAACAATATAATGTTTTGTAAAAAATAAATAATAATAATAAATAATAATAATAATATTAAATACATAAAAGAATTTAAACTAATAATAATTAAAAAAAATTGGTCCTAAAAATAAAGACAAGATAAATAATAAAATTTACAAAGCAAAAAAAACAAAAATTGATCGTGCCGGGCATCATGCCGGGTGTAGGCTACCCGGCATTGGACGTCCTCCATACATGGCGGGTTATATTTACCCGGCCCCACGCCCGGCCTAATCAATACGAAAGCAAAAATAAGAGGATCAACGAATCGGGAGTATTATGAGGGAGTAAAGAAAACAAAGAGAATTTATAAAGAACTTTAACACTTAACGAAAAATAAATAAAATAAAAAAAATCTTGAACGTGCCGGACATGGTGCCGAGCATTGCGTATCCGGCAGTGGACTTCCTCCACTAATGTCGGGTTGGATTTACCCGGCATATGACCCGGCGTGTTCAACCTTGAAAACAAGAAAAGGAAAGGAATATTTACAGATAAATCAAAGATTCGAAAAAGGAAAAAAAAATGCAAAAATAAAAGTTGAGATTAAATGCCGGATTGTGCGCCGGATGAATCCCGTCTGGCTTAAGACTTCTTCCATGATGCCGGACGTGTTTTATCCGGCCTGTTGCACGGCATACTCAACTTAGCGAACAAAAACAAACAGAATTATAGGAAAAATGTTGAATGTGCCGGGTACTAGATATCCGGCCTGGTACCCGGCATATTCAACGGAGGAAAAATATGTACAATTTTAAATCAATTAATCAAAGAATAAAGAATAACGAATATGGCGTTTTACCGAATTTAGGACTTGGACTAATTCCAAGTCCCCGGCAACGGCGCCAATTTGCTAACAGAGAAATTGTTAGGATAAACTATATAAAAAGAATAAAATATTAACTAATCCTACAACTCTACTACGGGTAGCAAAATAAAACCCGGTCGGAGTATAGTGTAAATATATTACGACCGAGTATCGTAACCAAGGGACTTATAGAAAATTAGTCCTAATCCGGGCAAAAGCCTCTCTATAATAAGGGGGGAAAGTAAATGACATCATAATTAACTAATACCTATCTAAATGCGAGGTTTAGGACTAAACTACCCTAAGTACCAACATGATCACGCAATGCAACTTCAAGACACGAACTTAACGAACCAACATGATTGCGCCGGATGTCCTGCCGGACAACAGATGCACGGCATATTC
Source organism: Limonium bicolor (assembly GCA_023374045.1). Taxonomy (NCBI): domain Eukaryota; kingdom Viridiplantae; phylum Streptophyta; class Magnoliopsida; order Caryophyllales; family Plumbaginaceae; genus Limonium; species Limonium bicolor. The sequence continues at coordinate 118,536,536 of CM041783.1, forward strand.
AAATTCTTGAATGCCGGATAGGAAGCACCCGGCAGTGCATCCGACACGTTCATATGGTGAAAACCACTCTCTTGCTTCGAACAAGAAACTCAAAACCCATTAACAAATCGAGCATATGTCATGCTACGAAATGAACAAGGAGATGGGGGAAGATGGATTAACTCGCAATCTTTAATGCTAACCCTAAATTATAGATGAAAACATCAAAGACCACTAAGATTTGTCTAACCTATCCTACTCTGGGCTTTTCCCCCTCAAGTAGAATTTGCATAAAGAGAATGAGTGATCAACTAATTCCCTTGCCATAAGAACCAGAATCTTAATGAACGCTTGAATTTGTATTGAAATAATCATATTGTTTACATAGAAGGAATTCATCCCTAGCCAAAGCCTAACAAGAATCTCTACTTCACCATCCACTCCAATTAAAGAAGAAATACATGGGGGAGAAGGGGATTAATCAAAAGCCTTAACCCGAAAAGATAATCTTCTCTTCTTCTTCGTGGATGGATCCGTAGAAACTCTTGGACACCAACAGATGGAATGTGGGCGGAAATAGAGAAGTGAATGGCGTGATTTGGTATGTTGAAGTGTGTCAAATTGTTGCCTTCCTCGGCCTATTTATAGGCATTGATTGTGTCGTTGCCGGGCGTCGTGCCGGATCACCAGTAGCCGGCACACGTGATAAATGCGCCCAACTGTTAACGGTCGAAACCGCCAAATTTTCACGAAACAGTGTATATGCCGGGTAGGATATACCCGGCATCACACCCGGCAGCATCCTTTTCACCAAAGGTCAATAACTGCTATCGCTTGGTCAACCGTGGCGACTCTTTACTTATGCCGGATGGAATCTACCCGGCATTAGGTCCGGCAAGGCCTCTTTTCTGTTCTGTGCTTATGCCGTGCAGAAACTACCCGGCATGGAGTCCGGCTTCAACTGAACTTTTGCCTAGAAAGTCATTCCTTGCACAGAAAACTCATAAAAACATAAGTCTGTACAAATATTATACTTTAACACATAATAAGCATAAATAACATAAATATAACTTTATTTAGATAAATATAATACTAAATCTAGCACATAAAATATGATAAGTCTGCGGCTTATCATCGATCGAGTCAGTATTCTAATAACTGCTAACCCTTTCGGTATTAACCCCATGATTAACCCCTTACGTGGTTGTCGCAGTTATTCGGGTTTTGCAATGTGTTCGGGATTCTTTCGGCTCGTACTTTACTCGTGTTATATATATATAACATGTGGTATTAGTTCAATACTCATGATCTTTAAACCTTATATTATCCCGTTTGGTCATAGGTCATTATTCCTAGACATGTATTTATATATATTTATATACCATTGTGCACATAAAAGTGCAATTTATTGCCGCATGTTCTCATTTATTTTCACGGTCTGTTCATCTCGAAGCTCTTCTTGGTCAACTTGACTCTCTATTGTCCATTTGGTTGACTTGGTCAATTCGGGTTGACTTGGTCAATGTGCCCAAGTCAACCAGTCTAGATAATCTCTATTATAACCTTTTAATTACATGGTTCGTTTGTTTGTTCAATTTCTTTACAATGTGACATTAGTCTATATAACTAATGTTGTATAATTTAATTCCTCCACTTTAAATGATGTTTCATTATCCTTTATATATTTACTACATCTTATTGTATAAACCTCCATGTTCCTTATATTTATTTTGGTTTACATGAATTATAGTCTCCTTATATAATTGTTGTTCTTTATTATTTCATGTGAGACTCTTAGGTCTTTTATTTGTGTTACTCTCTACAAATAAACGTCAAGACCATACTCTCAACCTTTTATAATGTTACATAGCATACTATATCAAGTTTCCTAACTTTATCTTATTTCCCAAACTAATCTCATAATTCTCATTCCTCAAAATATTCCCCTAATTTTATGTGAATCTTATAACTCCTCACCTTATGTTTGTTACCTCCTTTAATGTCTCATGAACTTTAGAATAGTGTGACATTTATAACCCCTTCAACCATATGTTAAATATTATTCATTAGTCTATCACATTTTCGTAACAGCCCATATAACTCTATTAATTACAAAGTTTCCACACTAGTTTTCTAATGTCACAATTTTACTCCTTATACCTTATGTTATAACACTCCCACTCTTAGCTAGTTTTAACCTATATCTCTCAACCATATATTATAAAAATGGAACAGCCCCCTTGCTGTTACAGCTTATTCTCCTCGTTCTCTAACTTTTCTTTATTTACCATTTGACCCACATTATTTTAAAATTCTAATAATTTCATCCTTAAACTATATGTTATACAATCTCACCAATTAAATTCCAAATTTAACTCCAAAAATTCTAGTAAATTCACTACAGCCCCTATACTGTTTTAAATTCCGTTTCAGCCCTTAACTTTCATAAATTACATTTTGACCCCAATTGTTTTATAAACTTTACAATTAACTCATAAACTTGTTTAAACTCTTAATTTAATTATTTAACTTACCCAATTTGCTCAACACTCCCTATATGGTGAAGGTTGACCACCAACCTACTGCCTTGACCATAACTTTTCCATAATTACATATTTGAGCCCAAATTTTCCTAGAATTACCATTTAGGCCATAAACTTTACAAAAACTTAGATTTTTCATCCAAACTTCAATTAAGGCCCAACTTTTGGCCATATATTATTTTGACACCCTAAATTTAGTTTATTTATACTTAACCACCCACGTTTTACCCTTTTGTACATTAGAACAATATTTAAGTTTATAATCTCTTTTAAACATAGTTTTAACCTTACATTTAAATCAACTTCCACTCAAATTCGTAGGTATTTTTCCTTGATAATTTTAGGTGGTTTTAAACTCACCAAACAGCCCATAGTAATCATATTTCCTCACCACATTTTATACTAATCAAATACATAACTTATAAAGCATAAAAAGCCTTAAATGGTACATAGAAATGGCCTAAACACTTGGCCATACTACAGACCTTATATATTACATTTAATGACATAAAATTGTTTAATATAATAGCTAAGTCTCGGCTTTTTACACTTAGGACCAGAAACTTTTAGTTTTTTGCATTTTAACCCCTTTTGTTACTTTTAAGCTATTATTAGTCATTATTTGTCTAAGTAACTTAGCTAAACAAGTGACCATAATGTTTAAGTACATTTTTCAGTCAAAATCACCTATATACCACACTACAATCTTGGCCCTATTTAATTTGACAAGATGATTTACTTTAAAGCTTAAAAATGTGTTTTAAGCTCACTTACTTGTTTCAAGGCTTCAAAACTCCTTGGAATCCTCTTTGTAACACCCCGTCCAGAGCCAATCGTGGTTGTCGCAAAACTTAACCCTTAATCGAATTCGTCGCAGCGGAAATAACAAACACCGGGACCTTTCCATGGTCTGATCGTTAGAATATACCGGCCTTATCAATTTACAACACTTATCCAATATACATAACCGACCAAGACACCACCAACCAACCAAGTTTAAGTATCTAAGTCATAGTCACACACTTACATCAGTTCAATATAAACAGACGGGAACACAAGCGCAACCCGTACTCAAAATAAACAACCCATCCTAAGTCTAACCGCTCCTACTCTCGTGGAGTGACTTCATGGGCCTCTTACCTACAAGTGTAAAAACAGCCCCCAAAGGGGGTCAGCACGGATGCTGGTACTCCCTCTCATGGCCCCCAAGCTAACGGGGCTACGACGACTAATTGTCGATAGCATGGAAATTGATTAGAAACACAATCATGATATGAAGTGCTATAAACAACAATCCACAGATGAACATACATAGTTCGCACACAATGAACGACACAAGCGTTCCCTTATCAAGCGGGTTAGTAACCCCCTCCTTAGTCCTGATTTCCTTAACCTCAGTTCCTTATCTTACCTCAGTCTTAACCTTATCTTAATCTCAGTATACAAACCGTTCCTAGAATGGGAATGGTTGTAGCTTAATCTCAAACCTAGGATTTAGGTGATCCTATTGCACCATCTTAATGCCACCTACCATGGACGGGAGTCCAGTGTAGCTGAGCCGGCAACCGACCCTAGGCAACAAGTCCGAAGACAAGTCCTTAAGCGGAGGGCGGATCTGATTCAGATACCGTCCCCCTTTCCTTAGCATGCATGACCGGAGTCAGTCCCGGTTTACTCACTCAAGTTCCAGTTAGCAAAATCTTACCCACCATGTGTTAGTTAAACCTTAACGGGTATTAACCAATAGTTACCAATACTTAGCTCTTATCCTTAACTCAGTAAGTACTAAACATAGTTAGTAGCAATCTCAAGTCTCGTGGGTTAGTGTAAAGAAAACACATTCACAACGAGAACAAATATATCCGGTTGCATGCTTTATCTTGTCTAAGTCATAGCAATTAAACAGATAGCACACAAGCCGAGGGACACCTCGTTAGCAAGCAGGTCACAAGAAAGATCGTACCGTTCACCGTCGCCTGTCGTTTCTTTAACCTTCTCAGGGGTCCCAATTCACAAACCTAAAACTTTGATTCATTTTTAGGCCATTAGTTATTTGCACCTTACTTAACTCACTTTGTCCCTAAAGATTCCCATTCCATACCCTCTTAAGTCTTTGCCACTTAACCTTATAAACTTAACTTTAAACATTAAGGTTTATACTTAACTTAACTTAATTCCTTAGGTTCTTAGGTTCCTAATCATTATTACCCTACCAATGGCATACCTTATTACCAACTAACATCTTTAGAATTTAAAATTTCTCTTCTTTTTTTTTTGTTTTTGGCTCGACCGATCTTACCGACCGACCTTACCCAAGGTCGGTCCATTCCAGGATGTATTACCGTTTGAAAATTCTACCCCGACCGACCTTGCAAGTCCGGTCCCCAAGGTCGGTCCATTCCCGAGAGTTTTCCTCCGTGGGAAATTTAAGCCCGACCGATCTTGCCAAGTCCGGTCCCAAGTTCGGTCGATTCCAGAGACTTAATTCCCGTACAAAATTCTAGGCATGACCGACCTTGCAAGTCCGGTCCCAAGGTCGGTCCATTCCAGAGACTTAATTCGTACACAAAATACAAGCCCGACCGAACTTGTAAGTCCGGTCCCCAAGTTCGGTCGGTTACAGAAACTCTTTCCGGTAGTGTAAACTGAGCTTGACCGACCTTGCAGGTCCGGTCCCTAAGGTCGGTCGGCTCCAGAACCTTGTTTCTAAATTCCCATTTGACCCCAAACTTCTCCTCTTACATCCTAGTATGTTCTAACCTCATTTGGGAACCTCAAGCACACCTTAAGCCCTCCACAAAACTCATTAAATCTCTCACCAACATCCACCTTTGTCATTATGCATTTTTCTTATAATAATGCCAACACTTGTAATGTTTTTCACTAGGTTTCTAAGTGGTGGTTCATACCTAATATAGCCACTATACCAAGGGCTTCCTCACCACTATAACATCATCTCCCATGCATCTTTCACGATCTAAAACTCCTTTATGCAACTACTCAACGTTTCTTCACAAGTTTATGCTCCATCCATCAACACATTATTTTCTCCTACTTGTTTACCAATGTTTGCCTAAGTCCTAAATACACTAGTTCATTCTTTTGATTCCTAAATCCTCCATGGTGATGCCTAAATCACTATAACTCATTATACCCCTTAAACTCACCCCTTTTTCATCAATACAACCTCTAAAACTTCCTTGTACTTCCTTAGTCATGAAATCTCCTTTGAACATCTTAAACACTTAGGTTCTTCGCTAAATTTTGCCATGGGTTCTCTAGTATATTTTTACACCCAAACACTTGGTTTTTCACCATCAAACAACCAAGATCACTCAAATTCTCATTACAACATCTTAACACACAATTTACACCAAAACTACACCACATCATCATACAGTGTATAAACTTAAAATACTTGGCACTTAGGCTCTTAAATAACAGTAATCTTAACCACTGAATTTCCACATAAATTTGCCTTTAACCTGCAAATACACACAACAAGGATCTCATTGAAATAAAATGCTTCTTGTAGTTCATCTCAACATTGTTTGACTATCTCTTTTCTCATTAGCTCCTTAGTCACAAGTTCTCAAACATAATCATTGTTTCTCCTAGGTTATATATAGCCCTTTTCTAATGTAAACCTTAAGCTACACTCACCATATACCTAAATCCCATCCCTTAATGCATTAAACATCTTAAGGTAAGACATTTACCTTGTTCTTTTCAAGCTTCACAAACTTTCTTCCTTAGATTTTTCCTTGCTCAATCTCGGTCACCACTTAAACTCTCCTTGCCAACGTTCTAACCAATATCCAATGACTCCAATGAGTGCTAGATAATAAATTAACCCTCAGGAACAAACCCTAGGTTAAAAATGTGCTTTAAGGTATTAAATTGAATGTTTTACCTTGGTTTCCCAAGACAAGCTTGGATATGAAGCAAGAAGGACCTCCTTTATCCTTGGAGAATAAGAAACGAGCTAGAACAAGGCATAACAATGAAGCCCCATGAGTATACATTTTCGGTTATGGAGAGAAAATGATGGAAACATAGATTTTCTTACAAATTCTTTACCTTAAGAGAATGGAGAAGCTAATGGAGTCTCCAAGCTTGAGTTTCCTCCTCTAATGGCGATTTGAATTGGCACCAAAATGGAGCTCTTGAAGTTTTGAAATGATAGGAAGAAGGAGCTTGAGCTAACTAAGAAGAATATGTGTTTTATTTTGGTTTTGGAGCTAAAATGAGTGAGCTATGGCCAAAGCAAGGTGGAGCTAGCATGGAGGTTGAGTTTCAAGTAGAAGAAGAAGAGAGGAGCAGCTCAAAACCGGTGGGAACAAGAGAGAATGAAGAGGTGAGGAGAGAGGTAAGTAAAGGTGAGATATTAATGTTAAAAGCAAATAGTAGTTTTTACTTTATCTTATAATTTCCTTTCTTATTTGCTCATGTGGTGAATCATCAACTTAAAAACCGGCCACCCCCTTTTAATTAAGCTAGTCATGGTCTTGTTTGACCAACTAACTAAACTAAATTGACTAAAAACTAAACTAGGCACTATTTTATTACTATTCACAAACTAGTGCACATAATTGTGAAATTTTTGATTTCCCATTGATTTAGACTTCCTAATGTGATACTAATTAGTACACATGTTAATTAAGGAGTAATCATGGGCATTTAGCCACTTAAAACCCCTTTCTAAGACAATTTTTCAAAAATGTGCTTTAAGAGTCCTTAAAGCACAATTTGTGTTTTAACTTGTTTTTGAGCTTGGTTTTCTTTGGTAATTGGCTTAAAATGACCATTAGGATGTTACTAAGGTCTTAGAATGATATTTGGGTGCTCACCCAAGTCTCTCCAAGCTTAGAGCACGTTTTTGCTTAAAGTGTTTTTTTGGTGTTTCCTTATGTTTCCTTAGATTAAAAATGTTTCTTAATGTTTCTAAGGCATTATTTAGCCTCCTTATATCTTATTTTATCACTTAAATACCATCTCTAAGTTTGGGGTATTTCACTCTTGTATTTTCCACACTACATTAGTAACAGGTTTTGGTCAGATTATACACTATACACAAGCTTATACCTTAGTTCAAAATCTTAAGACTTGGTTAAGTAACTTACCCCTTCAAAGTTGATATTTCTCCACCATTCACCACTTGTATTTTCGGCCAAGCACTCCCACCACTTTCACTCATGTTCGTCCATGGTTAATGGGAGGAAATAGAAGTGAATTTAGAGCTATAAACTTCATAAACAAGATCTAGAGTTTAAGGTATCTAAAATGGGTTTTTGGGTTGGATTTTTACCTTATGGCTTTTGAGAGCTGATTTTTCTCTTTCAAGCTCTAATTCAACACTAGGAAAAGATTTGGGAAGTGAGTATAAGTTTATATCTAAAGAAAAATAGGATTTAAGCACTAAAACTCAACTTTATAAGATTTTACCTTAGGAGAAACCCTTGCCTTATTTTCGGCCATGAGTGTGGGTAGGAGACATCAATGTTCCTGTAGCATATAAGTGAAGAAAAGTGTGTTAAAAATGGAGTAAAATTTGGCCATATAAAGATCTAGAACAAGGATGGAAGTTAAAGCACATTTTTACCTTGTTTTTGTTCTTCTTGCTTAGATCTTGGTACCCACGGTTTTGGGTGGAGTGTTTGAGCTTCCCAACCTTTAATTTTCGGCCATGGAAAGAGGGTAGTAAGTGGTTGGAGTTTCAAGTTCAAAAATGGAAGGAAAGGGAGTTTTAGGAGTTTTTCTTACCTTGTCTTTGCTTGAACTTTGTCTAGACTTCTTCCCTTGGTTTCCCATGATATTATTCGCCCATGCTCAGATTATTTCCATGCATAGATGGTTAGGAGGGGTTTTAGTATTCTTTTGAGCAAGAAAAATGGAGTTTAAGACACAAAAGGAAGAAAAGAAGCTTAAAACACCATTGTTGTCTTATGGAGCTCAAGGTAGGAGATGGTGGTGATGGGGATGGGTTGGAGACGGCTGGAAGGGGGGAGGAGGAGTCTGATTTCGTGGGTGAGCATGGGCAAAGTGAAAGAGAGAGAAAAGTGAGGTATTAGTAAGTGAAATGAGATAATAGTCAATGTGTGTGTAAGGAGGGAAAGTGAGCTTGTCTCCTTTCCTCTTTGGGCTTGTCTTATCCTAAACATGTGAGGGCTGTCGTTTTGGCTCTATCTTGGGGGTAAAATTCAGATTTTTTTGAGACTTAATGTTGTTACACCTTAAAGTTGTACATTATGACTAGGTTTATATGTTAGGTTGTGACACATATTATTTCCTTGTTCTTATAAGTGTATGTAAGTGATTATTGCAATTATAATTTGGTTTGACTATATAAATAATTTATATAATCTTATAACATTTTTTTATATTATTAATACATGTATTAATGTGTTACATGTTGTATTAATTTTAGGAGTTGTTTTCTCCTTTGTAATGTAACCTCTTTAGTTCATGATTTTTTTGTGAGGTTAGTTCATGATTTTATGTGTGGTTTGATGTCCATCTTGGACTATACATATTTATTTGTATATATGTATTTAGGGGTTGTAATATTCTTCAGTGAATATCACCCGTTAGTCATTATTTTTTGGTTACTAATCATGAATTAATCTTTCCTTATTAATTAATCCCTTGTTAATTGGGGTAATTAATGTTTGGGGTTTTTCAGTAAGTAAGTAAGTAAAGTATTGTATGAGTAATGGTCTTGGCTGGTGTAAGTCATTGACCTTGAGTAAAAGAGTAATGATCACCCGATTAACCCGGGTGGGTAAATGAAGCTAACAAGCATTGTGTATGTATTGGCGTAATTCCGTGAAGGTAAGTATGTATGGTTGACTTGTATTGTCTTCCTTGTATGTATTGAAATGTATGTATGTATTCTCTGTGATGTATTGTTGTATTATAAATGAAACATGTATGTATGCGTGAGTAAAATGAACTGCATGTATTCGACCAAGTGGTCGGCGTACCCTCGCTAGTACGTGGGGTATGCGACAGTCATATGCAGCGTAAGATGAGCCCCTTGGGGCATTGTTTTTATTGTACAGGTACCCAAAGCGGTTATGGTCCTAGTAAGAGACCGGCGGCTATACATAGATAGCTAGAAAAGAATTGTAGATAGTAGAGAATTGTATAAGGTTTGTAGCCTTTGATGTAGAAGTGTACCAAGGGGTACACCATATGTATTTGGAAAGTATGTAGTTGTGAGATTGGGTAGATGCTAGACTCTTAATGAGTATGTATAAACTTGAAAGTATTATTGTATTTGGATTTGGATCTTAGCAAACTTGGTGTATTATATTATATTTTATTATGGAGTATTGTATTGAATGGAGCATTGTAGTACTTGGTTGGTAATTGAAGTATGGATAGTAATTGTGTAGTACTCGGGTATTCCGGTCCATCAGACCAATGCTGTAAGTAGTAGTAGGCCTTGTTAGTCATGTGGGTGGCTAACGGCATTGTATCACCCACCGTTGTGTAAGTAAGTATCCGGTGCGAAGGTATGTAAGTACGAGGTGATTACACGGTAATGACGGTATTAGCGGTAGGGGTGTTACAACATTAATGTAGGAATGATTTAGAATGGTCATTAATTGATTTGTTGAGGTTGGTAGGAGGTAAAAACTAGCAAGAAGAAGTTAGAGATGCATAAGAGTGCAAAATGCAAAATGTGAGAATTTGAAGTTGTGAATTTGAGCAAGAATTGGGTAGTGCATGTGACCAAGTATTTGAGGTGGTTTAAGGAGTGTTTTGAGGTTTTCAATTATTTAGGAAACTTGTGGAAAGTTTATGGAATGATTAGGGGTGGATTAAGGGTTTATTTAGGGTTGAAAAATCCACTAAATAGCAGTTTTTAGTAGGGTTCGGGACCTAGCCCTTGTATAAGGTCCGGACCGCATCAAAAATAGGCCGAGAGTGAATACAGGAATTGGTCTGGGACTTGAGTCCAGGACCAAGTCCCAGACCAGGTGTAAAATTGAGCCGAGAGTCACTTTCTATATTGCTCCGGGACTTTGGGTCCGGACCAAGTCCTGGACCACCCATAGAATTCAACCGTGAGTGTTTTAAAGGGCTCTAAACATGGGGGATTGAATGGTATTGGTTTTAGATGATGTTTAGGAGTTGTTTGGTGACCTTTAAAAGTCCTAAGAAGTATAAACAAGTGTTAGAAATGAGTGAGTAAGTTGAGAAACTAAGTACACTAAGTTAAACCGAAATAATGGGATAACGGGGTAAGTACGGGAGTAGCAATTATGTACCTACCGTAACGCCTTAATATTAATTGAACCCTTTGACTTGTAAATAGTGGTTCAAGAGTAAGACATAAGGAACAAGTGTGAACCGAGGAACGTGAGAACACCCGGTAAAGTTAACCCCAGTGAAAGGTATGATTTTCTCAGGCTCTGTATCCTAACTTGGTTACTTCGATTTGTGTGCTTGTTTGATTGTGTGATCACCTTAACAAGATAAATGCATGAATCGGATGGTTTGCACCTTGTAGTGCTTGTTTGTATTGCTTGATGTTGGTTTGTATTGTGAACTTAAAGTTTGTATAATTCATGAAATATATGTTTGTGGATGAATTGCTTAAGTGTGAATGAGCACTGTAGTGCGACTCATAGTTGAGTCTTGTTTGAGTAGTAACTCGTAGGAAGAGTCAAGTGCGGAATAATAAAGCGTGGAAACACACCAAAACTATCAAACCAAGAAACGATAACGCAAATCTATAAACTCACTAAAGCGTGAGAGAATTGTACGGGAACTAGTAAACTCCCGATAATGGTTAGAGAACCGAATTGACTTAATCCACACAATAAATAATAGTGGAAGTATATAAGTAACCTCTATCTAGAGGATTGATAATTTTTCGAAATACGAAACTTGAGAAGAGTAAAGTATGGTAAGGGATAAACAAACCCCTTAGAAAGATAGTCCAAACCCAATGAGAGGAACCGATATTTGGTGGAGAATCCAGATTAGTGTACCATGGGATTAAGGGCATTAAGTTAAATACAGCCCCATCAACCTTAGTAAATACTACCCATCTGAAATCGGGACGGTTAAACTTGACGTTTAGACAATATTGATGTAATTATGAAGATTGTATGTAAGAATCATTGGATTAATGAATGGCATTTTAATTCCTTTGAGACATACACCTAAACCTCACTATTTTACGAATTGTTAACCCCAGGCCATGAGTCTAATGGAGGAGCAGTGCTGAATGTGTTGGACAAGACCGGGGCCAAGGATAAGGGGAATGTTATCATGGGAACCCTCACTATAAACGGCGTGAGTGCATCGATATTGTTTTATCAGACCAAGTGCATCACCATGGGGAGCACCAGTACTATTCGTAAAGAAGAAGGATGGTAGCATGCGACTATGCATTGACTACAGGGAACTTAACGCAGTCACAGTCAAGAATAAGTACCCGTTACCACGGATTGAGGATCTGTTCGACCAATTAAGAGGTGCTACAGTCTTCTCAAAGATTGATCTTAGATCAGGATATCACTAGATACGGATAGCTGATGGAGACATAGAGAAGACAGCTTTCCAAACGTGCTATAGGCACTATGAGTTCACAGTAATGCCATTTGGCTTATCGAATGCCTCAGCTATATTCATGGATCTTATGAACCGATTGTTCAGGGAGCAGTTAGACTCATCAGTGGTTGTGTTCATCGATGACATTCTAGTCTATTCTAAGACCAAGGACGAGCACGAGGTGCATCTAAGGCAAGTTTTGCAGACCATGAGAGAGAACCAATTGTATGCGAAGCTTTCAAAGTGTGATTTCGGGTTAGACAGTGTAGCTTTTCTAGGGCATGTAATATCAGTCAGCGGTATATCTATAGACCCTGCAAAGATTGAGGCAGTTAAGACTTGGCCGAGACCGAAGATAGTGACAGATATTCATAGTTTCTTGGGATTAGCTGGTTACTATCGAAGATTCATCCAAGACTTCTCCAAACAGATGAAACCAATGACTAGTCTGATGAAGAAGGACTCATCATTTGTATGGACATAGGATTGCGAGCATTCTTTCAGACACTGAAGGATCTACTGACGTCGGCACCCATACTCACCATTCCGGAGGGGACCGACGGGTTCGAAGTATATTGTGATTCCTCAAGCACAGGGAAAGGGTGTGTACTCATGCAGAATGGTAAGGTTGTTGCTTATGCGTCACGACAGCTGAAGAAACACGAAGAAAACTACCTAACTCATGATTTCGAATAGGGAGCAGTTGTGTTTGCACTAAAGATCTAGCGCCACTACTTATATGGAGTTACAGTGATTGTCTACTCAGATCATAAGAGCCTTCAGCACCTATTCACACAGAAGGAGCTGAACATGAGGTAGAGGCGATGGGTCGAGTTTCTGAAGGACTACGACATCGACCTCATGAACAAGGAGGGCAAGGCAAATGTTGTTGCTGACGCCCTGAGCTGTAGAGCTCATTCCTTATTTGCCATGACAGGAGACAACGGCCTCATCGAGGTGGTACGTTGTGCTTAGGAAAATGACCAGTACATATAGACTATCAGGCAGCAATTGACTGACGGTATCTTTGAGAGGTAGAAGTACGACTTTTTACTCAGCGAAGACGGGTTAATCAGACTGAATGGTCGTTTGTACATTCTAGAGTCCAGCCCCGACTTGAAGGAAAAGATATTACAGGAAGCTCATTGCTCTTCCTTATCAGTACATCCAGGATCATCTAAAATGTACAAGGATCTGAAATTACATTTCTAGTGGAGTGGTATAAAGAAAGATGTGGCAGAGTTCGTGGCAAGATGTATGACGTGTCAGAAAGTAAAATTTGAGCACCGGAGACCGGGCGGTTTAGTACAACCGATGCCCATTCCATATTGGAAGTTCGAGGATATATCCATAGATTACGTGGTCCGTCTTCCACCGATTAGAGGAGGTGCTAACATGATATGGGTCATCGTCGATAGACTTACGAAGGTAGCAAAGTTCATTCCTATCAAGGACACTTGGAAAGTCCCCAAGCTGGCGGACCTCTTCCAGAGAGAGATCATTAGACACCACGGTGTACCTAAGTCGATTGTGTTAGATAGATATTCCAGATTTGTTTCTAGATTTTGGCAGCAAGTTCAAGAGGCATTGGGTACGAAGCTAAAGCTAAGTACCGCCTTCCATCCACAGACAGATGGCCAGAGTGAAAGAATAATTCAGACATTAGAGGACATGCTTAGAGCTTGTGCCTTAGACTTCCAGGGAAGCTGGATAGATCGACTACATCTGATCGAGTTTGCGTACAACAACAGCTATCATGCATCCATTCAGATGCCACCATTCCAGGCATTGTACGGCAGGCCATGCAGGACACCTCTTTGTTGGGACGAGGCCAGTGAGAATATCATCTTAGGGCCAGAGTACCTAGACCAGATGAAAGAGGATATTGTGCAGATATGCAAGAACATGAAGATAGCCCATGACAGACAGAAGTCATATGCTGATGTCCGGAGGAGAGACCTCGAGTTCGCAGTAGGCGATCGAGTCTTCCTCAGAGTTTCACCAATGAAGGGAGTTTTCAGATTTGGGCAGAAGGGCAAGCTTAGCCCGAAGTATGTAGGACCATACCTTATCACGGAGCGAGTGGGCCCATTAGCCTACATATTAGATTTACCTGTTGAGCTTGGGAGAGTACACAATGTGTTTCACATTTCTCAGCTAAAGTAGTATGTGCCTCACCCATCACATATCTTAGAGCCCAAGACACTCGAGCTCGAGGAGACCCCAGTTCGTATTTTAGACTCCAAGACTAGGGAGACCAAGAACAAGACCATTAGAATGGTTAAGGTTCTGTGGTCAAACCACGACATTGAGGAGGCGACATGGGAGTTAGAGGACTCGATGCAAGACAAGTATCCAGCACTTTTCTCTTAGTTTGTGTATACTTGTGGGGGTATGTGGGCGTAACCCTTTTTTAGGGGGGTAGAGCACCACATGCGACTTGCATATTTGCGGTCTATACTGGTTTTGGTTTTGTGTTTGATTGTTGCGTATGTGCGCACTTGAGTGAATGGTCATTGATGTGTTATATGTAACACTTGGTATTGATGTGTTCTATGTAACACTTGGATGGTTAATAAAAGCACACTTATTTGCTTTACAGTATCCCTCAAATTACTTATGCTATGATTACAGTGATTGTCATGAGTAAAGGTTATGTGTATGTACGAATTGCGTACACTCGGATTACTGATGGAATGTAGAGGTATCAATATAGTATTGACACCCAGTAATGATAAGTATACGGTGAATAGATATGAGAAACTTGATTCCATAGGATGAGTAAGTAGAAGTTATGACTTCGGGACGAAGTCCTTTTAAGGGGGGTAGACTGAAATACCCATAACCTTTAAATAATAAAATAATGGGAAATATATATTATTTGGGGGATTATAAAACCCTAAGAAAATATATAAACACTTAGGTGTTAAAACGCACCGAAACTCCTTAAGGTCAACAACGAGCGTTAAGCCGAACCTTAAGCTAACCAACGTATATAAACTATAAAACACATACCAATTCAACTAAGGATCATTATATGACCTTTAAAACACAGGTCCTCAGTAAGAACAGAGTCGAAATATAAAATGCCCGGGAGAGTCACACACCTCCCTTAAGGCTCGAAAGTCCCTGAAATACTTTATAAGATGAAATAAAGCATTACACTTCATTCCAAATGCACCATAAAACTTTATTAAACATATAAGATGAATTCCTCTTGCTAAATTCCCTGTGAAATACAAAGTGCTCGGAGGTTCCCGTTGGGGGCCCCATAAACCCTTGCGAATGTCCCGAAGAGGTGCCGAAGTGGCACGAACTCCTATATAATTCATTCTTAGAGTTCCTACTATCCTTATTCATCATTCTAAAGAGAATGCTTGAGATACTTTTTCAAAAATACACAAAGTGCTCGGGAGAAATTCTTAATGCTCCTATTTTGCCCGGGAGTGTCCCGATAGCCCGGAAATTGTATCATGAGTTGATATGACCCCATATAACTCAAGATAACACCTTAATATATCATTATTGACTATAAAAAATCTTTATAAACACTTGGAACTCATAGAGACTACTTATTTTTCAGAATATCCTTAAAGCACAAAAACACACCTTCGGGTGTCATAAAAACGCATTCTACGATATTACCTTGATTTTTTTGAGAAGCCATGAATTGGGAATATTAAATGGGGATAAATTGACTATATAAATCAATCAAATCCAGTGCTAAACTCATAGCACAAGTATGGCCGATTTTATGATCAAAAAGTTGTATAAAATCAGCATTTTACCATAGAAATTTTCATCTTTTACCTTGGTATAAATGGACCAATTAAATGTTTGTGACTTATAACATGTTACAATATGAATTTAATACATTATAATGTGACAGGAATCAAATTATAAATTAGTCCCACATGGGCACACTAAGGGCCGCTTTTTTTAGTGTTTTTGGACTAGATTTTGCTTAATAAAATGTCTTATGACATGGTGACTCATCCTTCCAATACCATGTGGCATTATCTCAAGGAATCTCAGTCACGGGCGGCTTCTCTTTACTGAAAACCTGCAGGAAGACAAGGAGAATAGGTTAGGAAAAATCATGGGAATTAAATACATAAAGCTAGATCTACTTTTGCACATGTTGTTACTAGTTTATTACATGAAAAATAAGCAGCTCATTATATAGCATATGACTGCCGATTTTATGTGAGGAAAACCAAGTTTGATTGTTGTATATTAGTCAAACAAAACATCTACCTAACTATGCATATACCTATGTCTAATACAACAAAAATCAAATGGACTCCTATAGCCCTTAATTGTTGAAATCAAGCAAGAAAAAGGAGGTTTGATTGCTGTATTAAAATCAAACTAAAACACCTACCTACCTAGGCATGTTCTCATAACTTCTATTGACAAAAATCAGTTGCCTATCTACAACAACATTACCGTGAGCATACAAGAGGAGCAAGACAAGATGAGCATGGTATTCAACTTAGAAAATTCAAAAGAAACACCTACCTACCTTTGCTCTTGTCATCTTGTTTCCATTGACAACAAAGTCTTCCTTTCCCCTCTTAATGTGGCTGAAAGTCTTGTCAATAATGGGCATTTTATTGAGCCAAACAATCAAACAATAAACTAAGGAAAATCTAGACAATTATTGAGTCAAAAATTTCTTCCTTGCCTAACCTCTTATTCTCATTACGTGAGCTTGCATTCCTTTGCTCCTCACTTGGCTGAATGGGCAAGGATTCTTCCTTCTCTCTTTTCTTTCTTCCTTAGCTAGTTTATTCTTGTGAGCTTTTTGCTCCATTAATGGTGTATTAAGTTCTAACACCATTTTTATGTAAATTTCCTAGTTAATTCTACTAAGTCTTGAAGCAAGAATCATCCTAGCAACCCTTGCAATTTTCGCTAAGCTTTAGTTCTCCATGGAGTCACCTTGATTCAATAACAAAACAAGGAACAACAAGATCAAGTTAAGGTATATTTTCATGTTGAAAATCCTAGTAAATACCTTAAGTTATGTCCGAAAATGAGAAGCTTCTAAACCTATGTTCTTTTCATCATTTCATGAAGGAAACTTTTGTCTACAATCATCCGAAGTTGTATCAAAAATTCCTTGAAAAATACCTAAGGTAAACTCTTGTAAACTACTCCAAATCTTACTTATAAATCCTTGTTAGAAGTCTAACACTTGGATCTCCTAAACCTATACATGGAGGCCAAATATTTTATATCAAAGTAGCATTGGAAGAGCTTGGAATTCAAGAGGAAATCAAGTACAAGAATCATCTGGATTTAATGAGTAAGTTTCTATAATTAAATCTATTAAGTTTAAGTTTGATTTAAGCTTTCAAACTTTAGTACAAAAATTATGTATAAACCTTAGTAATATTAAGGCGAAAAACTATAGGTTATAATGCCAACAAAATAATTTATAAGATACAAAGTAAGATTATTACCTTAAGGTATAAATTTTTGTCACGAAATTAATTTATGGTACATATATAATTAGGCCGAATATCCTAGGAGTTAAATGCTCTATTTTGAGTTTATAATCATTCTAAGTCATTAGCATAATTTTTAGAAGTGTTATATGGCTTATATACATTTACATGTACATATTATAAGATATAAATCAAGTTTTAAAACTATATGGTAGATTAAAATTAAAACCGAGAACAAAAAGGATTAATTGGTGATATATGAAGAATATAAGTATATTAGCTTATATTATAAATTTTGGGAATATTAAAAAAAGCTACAAGTATTTAAATGGCTAGTTTAATAAGTTATGTGGCTAAAATGTAATCTTTGGAAAGTATAATGTACTATATGTAATTGCCGAGAGTTAATGGTCGCTTTATCATAATTATAATATAATATAAGGTAGGAATTAATATTTGTAATTTTGGTGAATTTAAATAAGTGTTTAAGTGTTAAAATAACATTTTATAAAGTTTTGGGGCTATTTTGTAATTTATGGAAAAGTTTGGAGTAATACCAAGATATATATGAATTTATGGGTATATTAAAAGTATTAATTATGAAATATGGCTCTGGTCAAAGTGTTGACCAAAAACTTTGGTTTAAAATGATTTATGACGTCAAATATTAAGTTTATAAAAGTTTTGGGGTGAATATGTAATTTATGAAAGTTTAAAAGTAAAACCGAATTGAATATGGGGCGGAAATGTAATTTTTGGAATTATATGGGTCATTTCGGTATTTTAGGAAATTAAATGTTAAAACTATAGTTTATAAGTTAATATGTAACTTATATAAAGTTTTGGGGTTAAATTGTAAATATAGGAAAATATATGTTAAAAACCGAAAATTGTGTGATTATTTAGTAACTTATAAAAGTTAGTATATTTAATTTGTAATTACCGAAGAGTTATATGGTTAAGTAGTAATTTACAAAAGTTAATGTGTTTATTATGTAATTACCGAAATTATAAGCTTAGTTTTGTAATTTAATAAAGAAAGGAATTAAAACTAAGTAGTATAACATATTATGGAGTATAATATAAAGTTTATAAAACAATTGTGGTTATAATAGAAATAACCAAACCATATTGATATATAGAATAAGTGAGAACAATTATGGGTATATAATTAATGAGATGAAGATATATCATAAAATAGAAATTCATTATCACATGTAGTTACTACATAAAATAATGGAGTGTTAAACTACCTAGAACCACTGTAAAATAACAGGGAGAAATATAGAAGATACGGGTTTAGTATACTATGAATATTAGCTCTATAGTGACAGTACTGTAATACTTAGTGAATAGTTGTATTAACGTTACCCGGTATTGCATGTAAATATAACAGCGTACGGGAAGAAAGTACTAAAGCTTGAACTGTCAAGCTAGCAAGTTACACGGTGAACGGTATGTTAATTGTGTGGTTTGAATGTCCTAAGGATTTTCTTGAGGTCCAGACATTGTGTGTTTAATTGCCAAGAGCGATATCTGTGATTTATGTATATTACCTTGTACACTGTATTGCTCAGCACCATTGCGTTTTATTTTACGCGAACGTCTTATGACTGGAAGTTTATACATCTAAACTGGAACAAGACTAGACGACCTTTAGGTATTACAAGAACCTAACTGATGGTCAACTGTTATAGTCTTAACTCAAGGATTGGATACCGTATCACTGACTAATGGGCTAACTTATAAAGAGAGGAATCCAGAATGTTTCGACTTTCTGGTTGCGCATCGTGATCACTACGAGGGACTATATCAAGAGTCACTCAAGGGAATCCATTATCCACATTCGATGATGGCAGAGGGCACTACTGTTGGTGCACAGGTTTCGACCGGATTGGTCGCCTTTCAGGCACATAAATTATCCAGGGCCATAAGGTCAGCTGGCAACGGTTCCTTTGGAACCTAGGGTACTACTGTCCATTAATAAGTTATTAAGGGTTGTCCTAACATGACGCCCGAGGTAGAATTTAATTGGAAGGTTTAAGAGGTTGGTTAAAAGGATAAGGGCCATGTGGCCAACTAACAAGTACAGTTAATTAATACGCGTATCTTGTTTGAATACTGTTATTGATTATTGGTTATTGTTTGTGTGATAATATTGTTGGGTGAACTATTATGTATTTATTTAACATTTACAGTTATTATTATTTTTGTAAACCGGTATAGCCTGTAATGAATCTAATATCAAGATGGCTAAACGACTTAAGGAATCCAAATGATTTTGGACTACATTTAGCGTACCAGCATATCGTTTGCTGAGCCCTTCAATGGGCAAAACAATTTAGGTTATTGATTGAAGAAACAAGCCGGAGTGCGGGGCACAGGGTAGCTGATGTGTTTTCAATAGACACCTTAAGTTTTATTATGTACTGTATTATGGAGTTTGTTGTATTTGGTTTAGTTGCTCAGTTTGGATTTGGATTGTAAGTTTAAGAGTACTCAGTATCTGTTCATCACAGCGGTGGAGTGTTGAAGTTGATGGATGGAGTAAGGTTGTCTTGTTACTCACATGGGTGGGTAACGGCGTGTAACACCAACGTTAGTTAGTTTTATTTTCCGCTGCGAATTTTATTTATTATGCTACGACTTGCAATATTATTACAGGACTAGGATTAGGGTGTTGCACCTGTGAATTAATCCATCTGCACACGCTCAAAACAGGTGAGGGTCTTCCCAGATATAATGAGGAGAATCAGAGAGAAATTTCTTTTTCTGAGCATAGGAGAAATCATGAGGAACAACACCAGAAACAGAAAATTTAGCCATATCTGCCTACCATGGCACTTGCTCTTTTGTAAGACTGAAAACGGTTTCATCAGGAAAGAATTCATTAATTTGAATACCGTCATCAGGAGTTACCATCCTAGAGAGATGGTCAGCAACGCCATTGAGTTTCCCGCTCTTATCCCTCACCTCTATGTCGAATTCCTGTAAAAGAAGAATCCAATGCAGCAAGCGACGCTTGGCCTCCTTCTTAGCAAACAGATATTTAAGATCAGCATGGTTAGTGTGAATAATCACTTTACTTCCCCATAAATATGATCTTAACTTTTCTAGGGAGAAAACCACAGCCAGAAGCTCTTTCTCAGTGGTTGTATAATTTCTCTAAGCATCATTCAGAGTTTTGCCCGCATGAACAATAACTCCCAACACTTTATCTTTCTTTTGGCACAGAGCAGCACCTACTGCAAAATCACTGGCATCACACATAATTACAAACGGTAATGACTAGTCAGAAGAAACAACAATAGATGCAGCTACCAACTTTTGCTTAATTAATTTAAAAGCAGAAAGACACTCTTTAGAAAAAATAAACGTGGCATCTTTTAGAAGCAGATCAGTCAACAGTTTAGCAATTTTTGAAAAGTCTTGAATAAACCGACGATAGAATCCTGCATGCCCAAGAAAAGCTCTTACCTCCTTAACACAAGTAGGCGCTAGCGATTTCTCAATTACCTCCACCTTCGCTTGATCAACCTCATTCCCTTTGGCATAAACTTTGTGGCCTAGCACAATCCCATCCTTGGCCATAAAATGACGCTTCTCCCAGTTTAGAACCAGGTTTGTCTCCTCACATCGGTCTTAATGCACTGCTCCATGAAGTCAGCCAAGATCGCTTGCATACAACGCTGAAAGTTGGCAGGAGCATTCCACAGTTCAAAGGGAATTCTTCTATACACAAAGGTACCACACAGACGAGTGAAAGTGGTCTTGTCTTGATCCTCTGGCGCAATAGGAATCTGGAAGTACCTTGAAAAACCATCTTTATCATGGATAACAACCTCAAACCCACATTTCTAGCCCTTGTACAGGACTTACCCAAATGTTGTCAGAAATGGGATAGATGATCCCAGCATCTAGAAGCTTTAACACCTCCTTCTTTACAACTTCTTTCATGTTAGGGTTGAGGGGACGTTGGGGCTGTCGGATAGGCTTGTAGTCCTCCTCCTTGTAAATGTGATGAGTACAAAAAGCTGGATCAATCCCTTTGATATCACCTAGGGTCCACCCAATGGCTCTCTTATGCCTCCTTAACACCTCAAGTAACCTAGTTTTTGCCCATAAGTCAAAGTGGAAGAGACAATGACAGGCAAAGAATTGTTATTAGCGAGAAAAGCATATTTGAGATTAGAGGGGAGCTCCTTAAGCTCAAGAACGGGAGGCTGCTCTACAGAAGGAATAGGTCGCTGAATATCTCTATCAAGCCTCTCAAATGGAGGGCAATAAGCTTGAAAACCCGCTTCCTTCTCTCTACATGAGCTAGAGTTGCATTAACCTCAAAGTTAAGAGTCTTATCATCAACAGAAGAGACAAGAACATGCTCCAAAGGCTCAAAATTAGTAAAAGGAGCAGAAGGTAGAGAATAAACCTCATCATCAGTAGAAATTTTATATACTTCTCCATCCTCATCAACAAGACTTATCGACATAACCGAATGAGCTGCAGTAGAGCTGGACTTTATCATCTTCTTCATATCAAATTCAATCTTCTCATGAAATACCCCGAACTTAAATATGGTGATTAGAATATTTTAATATGGTATTCAAGGGCCTAATAGTGCCTAAGTAATTTTGGTAAGGAAAATAAATCCAAAAGAAATGAGAAAAACGTTTAGAAAGCGGGAAACGCAAAAATAAGCGTTAAATAACCATAGGAGGTACGAGACCTTGGTTAGAGTATTATAAGGATTCCTAAGGCTTATTCATGCCTAATTAGTGTACGGGAATGATTCCCGAAGAAAACAGATCCAAATAAGGTATTAAAACGCTAATAGAGCTTTAGCGCACGTTTTTCGAGAAAACCCGAAAACGTGATTTTAAGCGGTCAAACGAACCCGTAAAAATTATAAATCATTAAGTAACTATTATTAAGCACTAACGGAAGCTTAATAACCAATAAAAATAAAGAAACGAGAAAATTCCGGAACCGGGCCCGGTTAGTGAACAGTACCAAAACCGGCTAAAATTACGAGCGTTTTCTGTAAAAGATGAAAAAACGCTCCAACTAGTAGTACATGTGGGGGCCAGTTTTTAATGGGTAATTAACCCCTCCCTCTCACACACACACACAAGTGACAAATAAGTAAATCAAAAAGCAAAAAGTAAAAAGTGTAAAAGTAAATAACACCCTCTCTCCTCTTATTCTCTCATTTCTCTACTCTCTCTCCAATTCCCTTCCCTCTCTCACGGTGGAATCCCCCTCTATGCAGCAAACTCCTCTCCTTCCTCCCTTCTCTGATTTGCAGCCGATTTTGGAAGCTCCTCCATGGCTTCCATGGCTTCCCTCCTTTCTCTTCATGCTCTAGCTCCATTTGAGCTCCAAATGTAAAATAAGATACATATTTGAACTCCCCTCTTCAAGCTCTACATTTCTATCTTTTCAAAATCCGAAAAAGAGTAACTTCATCTCCATGGGTTTTGCCCATTTGAAGATGAAATAGTACCAAATCGAAGCTTGGAGTCTCCTCTTCCTCCTAAGGTAAAAAGTTTCAAGAAAAATCCATTTTTCTTCACTCTCTATAGTGGCCGATTTTGCCCCCTCTTGTAATGCCTTATTTTCTTCCTTGTTTGAGCTTGGTTCAACTCTCCAATGGTGGAGGAACTCTCCTTTGTATTCAAGGTGTAAAAACCTCTCTTGAAATTCCAAGGTAAAACCCTAACTAATGGCATTCAAGCCTTTCATTGAATTAGAGTTATCCAATGGGTTAAGGAGTTTAATTGTATCTATTTTGTGTTCTTGAATGTTTGCTTGGGGTTTGGTAACCCCATGGCTCAACTTAACCGATAATGAAGAAGAGGAGAGGTGAAGAACTTAAAAGAAGAATTCTGATCTCAAGGTAAGGAAAACCTATCTTAATGCACTATCTATATGTATTAGGATAATGGTATGGGTAAATGAATCATGAACCCAAAACATGTGAGGAAATTTGCTTCTTTGATATTGGGGAAATGGTGAAGTTGAATTGCAAAGTAAGGGCCAAAGTGCCATGTATTTATGTTAATGCATTGTATTGGGCTAGGAGAATGGTGTATATGCTTTGGAGGAAATTTCATATGAACCTTGTGTGCTGGTAAGACCCTTGTTGGGTGTGGCTAGCTTTAGGTTGAATTTGATGAGAGAATGTGTGTTTGAGGAAGTAAGGAAAGTAGGTGAACTATGGCAAAATTTTGGTAGGAATTGTGCATTAATGGATGACTTGGTGAATGGGAGAACCAAGGTGTATATTGGGGATTGTAGGGATGTTTAATGACCATGGGGTAGTAGTTGTAGTATGAGAATGAAAGAATGTAAAAGCTGTAGCAAAGAGTGTTGAAAATGCAATGGAGAGACTAGGAGAACTTATGTATAAGACCTAGTGAATGAGTGTTGAACTTGAAGAGGTAAGGTAATGCATTGTAGGCCTTGGAAATGCCATTAGGAGATGAGAATATGCATGGGGAAATAGGAACATTTTGGAAGTATTTAGGCAAGGTAAGGATTGTAACAGATTTAGAAAAATGTCAAAATCTATAGAAATTGTAGCAGGGTCCGGGACTTAAGTCCAGGACTAAGTCCCGGATCAACATGTAAAAACTGACCGAGTGTAGATAGTAGTGGGTGGTCCGGGACTTAGGTCCCATACAAGGACCCGGACCACCCCTTGAAAAATGGCCGTGAGTTTTGTAAGATCACGGTCCGGGACTTGGGTTAAGCATGAAGACCCGGACCAGTACCAAAAATCCATTAGAGAGTTACAAAGCCTTGGGTCCGGGACTTACCTTATGTATGAGGTCCCGGACCATATTTGAAAACAGGCCGAGGATTACGACCACATGTTGGTCCGGGACTTAAGACCCGAACAAGGTCCCGGACCAACCAAAAAATGTAAAATTAAGCTTATTAAATGGCTTTTAAGGTAAGGAAGTGAAAGGTAATGATAGTAGAAGATGATTGGTACTTAATTAATGATGTTTAAGGGTCATGAAAGGTATAAACAAGTTTGAAAAGTAAGTAAGAAAGTTTTAAGTATATGATCATTAAGTTAAACCGATCTAACGGGACAATGGGGTAAATACGGGAGTAGTAATTAAGCATGCATGGTAATACATAGCATTAATAACAATGTTTGAAACGTTATCAGTGGAACAAGTGTGAACCAAGGAACAAGAGAACACATGGTAAAGCTAACCCCTTGAAAACGGTTTATTGCCTTTCATTGTATGTCTTGTTGTATGTTGTATGAGCTAACCCTTCTGGACTGATTGTGTGGCTTCACTTATTGCGTAGACCGACTCATAGATGAGTCTTGTGGTGTAGCGACTCATAGTAAGAGCCATGTTGTAAACTAATGGAACAGTAGCAACACACTAAACTAACGGATCAATAAACGATAACGCAAACCAATGAACTCACTAGAATGTGAGAGAGGGTACGGGAGTAATAACCTTCCGATAATGGTAGGAGAATCGAAATGAATAATCCACAAATAATAAGTAGTGGAAGTATATAAGTAACCTCTATTAGAGGAATTAATCTTGGTGCAAGACATGAACCATGAGAGTAGTAAAGAATGATGAGGGAACTCCAAACCCCTTAGCAATTAGTCGACCCATTATTAGAGGATCCAACTGATGTAAGTAATGTCCCTAACATGAGAGTATTCGATACGTTGGGGAAACCCTTAAATCTGAGGATACTAGACGGTGGTGATTCCCTAAGCTAGTGGAGGTTATCAAGAGAGATACTTCAAGGCTAATCAATGAGATTGTAATATACTCTGAGAGAAGAGTGTTGGGAATTTGAGTAGTCTGGTAAAAACGGACATTTGAGTATTTGAGGAGCTAAGCGTATAGCCCTCGTATTATAGGTCCGGTGGCGAGTCTTGTGTATGACTCCGCCCATAGGCCAAAGTAATGAGTAATGAGTATTGCGTATGTATGAGTAAAGTAATGAGTACTGAGTAAGAAGTGAGTATGAGTATGTAATGAGTACCGAGTATTGAGTATGTATGAGTAAGTACTGAGTATTGAGTACGTATGAGTAAGTATAGAGTATTGAGTAGTGAGTACGCACAAGTATAGTAACGAGTACAGAGTAAGGATCGTGTGCGAGTAAGGTATTGAACATGGAGTGACGAGTATGCAAGAGTAAGGAGTGAGTATGAGTAGAGTAGCGAATATTGAACAAAGTACGAACAGAGTAGTGAGTAGCGCAACGAAAGAGTAATGAATAAATAACTAATACGAACGGGTGACTATCGAATTGTCTTCCTTGGTAAGTATTGAACCTTGTATGTGTATGTAGGCATTGGTTATTGTATTGTTGTAGCATGAGTATGTATGTATGCATGTAAAATGAACTCCATGTATATCCGACCCAAAGTAGTCGGCGTACCGCGGTTAGCACGCGGTATATGCGAAATTCATATTCAGCGTAAGCTGACCCCCTAGGGGGAACGTTTTTAGTGTGCAGGTACTCGAAGCTGACCACCGTTCGAGAGAGTAGGATGGGGACTGCTATGTAAGCATGGGTAGTTGTATAATAGGGTTGGTATTTGTAATGTATTGTGAAATGGGAAGTTCCAAACTGTATCGGTTAATTTAAGGATGTAGTAGACTCGGTATAGTATTGTATTGGAGTTGTATTTGAATTATGGTTGAGTATGCAAGGGAAAGCAATGTATTGTGTAGAGTACTCGGTATGTTCAATTCATCAGACCGATAGTATGTAGTATTGTAACTCGCCTTGTTAGTCATGTGGGTGACTAACGGCGTTGTACACCCGCCGTTGTGTATGGAGTATCCGCTGTGAAGGTAAGTATTGTACAGTAATAACGGTTTTTGCGGTAGGGGTGTTACAAAAAGTGGTATCAGAGCGAAGTATCGCTCTGATGGATGAAATACCGAGTTAGGAATTAGAGACTTAGGGCTAAGGGTTGAGTGTTAGCGTGTTAGGTACGCTAGTTAGGAACTTCCGTATGAACCGGAAACCTACAACAACCATACCCGCCCTCCGCAACCCCCGGTATAAAGATGGAATAATGACGCCAGAGAGATGGAAAGACCTCTCACACTCGGGTAAAACCCGATCTGGCAGTTACAAACAAACCTTACTATAAAAAGAACCTGTCATACGGTAGAGTCCAAGAACTGGAAGTCCCGAAGACGGTTCATGTTGGAACAAGAACAACCGCATTCTATGACCGTAGGTCGAAGATCCTAGACACAGTATAAGGGAATTTATGGCACCATGGGGCGACGTGCTCCGCAGTCGCGAAAACCATGAGTAGCCAGTAAGAAGAGGAGCACAACTGCGCAATGAAGCGAGAAAGATAGAGTAGCAAGCCGAGACGAGAGAGTCTACGGACGGTAATACTTGATAATACCAACAACGGTATACAAACCGGCTAAGGAACTAGTCAAGGTTGGATTAAAACCAAACCTACAAGCAAAGAGGCTACAATAACCGAACAAACATGGTTTAGATAACTATGAAAGTATTCATAGCACATACACCTATAGGACTACAACGTGGTTCCTAAGGATAAGTCAAGCCTCGAAAACAACAGTGAAGATGGGAGACACCTGAATTGACGACAATCATGTCAAGTATACTGAGAAGCGACTCAGGAGATTGATCACCAAGATCAAAGGATCAAATGAAGAGCTAATAAAACCACCAATTATGGATGGAAACGATACCGTAACTGGTATACATTAACTGAAAAACAACCTACCCGCGCACTTGCCCATGGCAAGTGCAGCAACTACAAGACGGTTGGAAGACTTTTAACAACCCGCAAATACTTGCTAAAGTACCGCTATGACGAATGGAGCAAATATAGGATTACCAGTCCTAAGGATTAAATAACGAAACCTCGGGAAGGCCTAACGGCCCGACCATTGTATCAAGAACATACCAGTCAGCAAGAAGCTGGACTTGGTCAAGACATCAGACATGGCGGCACCATGAAGAACTTCTTTTAACACTGAACGGTTATTTCAAAACTCAAATTTTCTCTCAAAACCACAAACCCTTCTTTTAAACCTTGGATTTTTAAGAACCAAACAGACGGAATTACGGTGAGTATCATAGAATGATACAAGAAGAGTTGACAATAGAATACTTCACCTAGGCGTGTGACGAGCACTACGAGGACCCAAATACGGGATGTGGGACGACCGCACTCCGAAGGAGCTTGTGGGCCTGACAGATAGTTAGGTAAGTTAACGTACCAACATGGTACACCAGTATTATACATGTATGTAACTAAACACGTGAAGTATCACTTGTTCCCGCTCTACGGACCATAAGTAAATTTGAAACGGAACATTGGATACCTCAAACGCAAGGGAACTGAGATACGCTTACAAGCTAAGAGTCAGAACCTATCCAGGAGGATGATTAAGAGTTAAAATGCGAGAAGCACTAACAACTAAATAAAGACATTGGATATATCTTAAATATGTTAAAGTAAAGCATGATGACTTGAAGGAATACCCAGTCTAAAAACAGTAAGGAAATGCCTAACATTAACACATCAGTGTACGATAACGGGATAGAATTCCTAGAATAACTACCATAAATACACAGGGTGATCATATATGGTACTGAAGTTCCCATTCATCACCGAAGGGAATACCAAAACCGTTATAACATAAGGAGAAGCACCAGTGATCTACCCTAGAATGGGGACGTATAACCCTCAACGGATAATCAGATCCAGAACCGCAGGTAGGATAACAAACTGTGACATACCCATAAATGTCGCCAAATGTAATGGCATATCAGTAATACCCAGGAGCAATCCATAAACGGTATCAAGTCAACACAGCTGAAAGAGATGTCGTGGTAGAACACCACAATCGGAGCAAACATCCTGTTAGAACACGAAGGGATCCCACTGACAAGGGATACCCCAATTAATAAATGGTATCGAATCTATACCAAGATACGAAAGGGTCTCCAAAAAAAACGGAAGCGTGATGCGACGATCTTCTCATGGAGCCCGGTATCACCTCCAAACCCGGCAATGGATTATGGAGAAGTAATCACTTGGGAACGACGTATGATGAGCAGAGCTCTAGGCAATGGATTATGCTAGTAAACCATTACCCACACAACCCAACGGTTGCAAAACCATTGTGAACCATATGGAAAGTTGTCTAGGACGACACCGATAGAAGAGTAACAACCAATGAGCAAGGATACCCCTCATAACTGTGAGACCGCAAGAGCGGTGAACCATGGATCCCAAGAATGGGATACCATCAATAAATGTCCGAAAATATATTCTTTCGAACTACTAATTCAGTGAAGCTGTCATTCAAACATTGCCAAGCGTCATAAAATAAGCTTCAACAACAATTATTGACAACCCGAGGAGTACCGGTTCAGAAAGAACACGAGATATGGGAACAAAGTATAAGTAAATACGCTCGAGGAGCTCAGGAGTATAAACACCAAACCATGGTATAAATGGTGGAAATGCACGAGCTGAAGCTAGCAACATTGGATGCCATGAAACAATACTGTAGAACCAGTAAGAACAGGGTGCGCACCAGCGCCATATGTGGCTATCACCCAATGCTACGGAAATTGTTAATACGAGATAGTGGACAGACCGGGCAACAAGCCAGAGTCTGCACCAAAGAATGAAGCACCACACAAATAGAAGTTCAATTCCTATTTCACATAAGAGAGTTACTGCCAAGGGTAACGCCTCTGCACTCTGTAGGACTGTGTGTTTTGGTATTGCACTTGTGCAGTTATGATCTAGTGGGATAGCTAGGATATGGAAAATGTAAGAAGTGTAAATGCTTCCTTTCAACCAACGAACATGGCATAAGCTAGTTAAGAAAAAGCTTAGAAACAAACTGTGCGGCCTAAGGCCAAAGAAGCACGAAGAGTGTGAAACACACCAACAATCACAAGATGTGAATTCCATTGGAATAAAGTGAAAGGAAACTTAAGAAAGTCACAAGGACTGACACATCGAAAACGTAAGGTCATACAAGTAAAGGGCACTTGTACTGAACCAGAGAAACTGGTATAATTCAGAGCTACTAACAATAGAGGAAACACTACACCTAAGTAGTGACTTAACCTCAACCGACAATAAGTCGGAGGAACCAGTGAATGATCACTACAAACACGACGTATGTATATAGATTGCCAGAGAGCTGGTTATAATATAAAACTCATTGAGTTCACGCACGGTAAGAGAATACCACGCTTGATGGAACAAACCTTATTCCCACAAAAAGGGATAAAAAGTGATGTTAAGGATAACAAGAAGGGCAAATAACCCAAGTTATCAGGGTCGCGCAGCAGAAGCTAGTGGCCCAAAATTCTAAGTGAATACACTTAGTGAATAAAGGTCAATCATCAATGCCTTGAAGCCATTTAGGCTAGAACCGAACCCGGTTCAGAGTTAAATAAACTCCGATGGAATTTCTTGATGTAGGGACTAACCAGTAATACGGTTAAGACCCATTGATCAAGGAACATTGTATAATAGAACGCATGGAGGCGGAACCACTCCATGACGGCTGAATGCCTTCGACCATGTCCAATGATGACAATGGTATATTACGTGGGTTAATCCCTTTTAAGGGGGTAGAGCGAAAACCGCGAAATGTATTTTTACGTGATAGGTGTGTAACTACAATGCGCATAGCGCAAAAGTATTTGTTTTGATGATTGATACTTATGTTACATAAACATTGTATTCACACTCATCGTGTAATTATGGAATTTGGGAATAAGAATAGGAATGGAGTAGAGGAACCCCAGGGGAATGGAAACCCCGATTGGTAATAGTATAAGGAATGAGTATGTATGGAGACTTGAGGAGTATAAATTGGTATGGAGCTGATGTATGTAATGAGTATAAATCGATATGAAGCCGATGTATTCTATGAGTATAAATTTAGTATAGTAAAGTAATGGGATATTATACCCATGAATTTCCCAATATAGTAGTTGGAAGATGTAGTAATAATTGATGTGATGATTAGTAAATGAGTAAGTGGATTATATAAATTGGAAAATGTGTGTGTGATTATGACTAGCAAGATTAAAAATAGAAAACGAAATATGTTTGACGACCTGTCTGTTTGTATTGAGGGGGGAAGTGGAACTTGATTTGCTAGCGATCAAGGGAATTCGAACACAAATTGGGGTGGAAGGATAATTCAACATCATTGCTGATCACATTGGGGTTGAAGGACTCTGGAAGCTCCTTAAGTGGTCACAGTAATAACACTAGTAATAGGTATAATCATCATAAATGGAATTTGGGAGATGTATGCAAGTTTTAAAATGAATTTCCAAACTAATTTGGTACAATGTTTGCACGGGTATCCGGTCGAACCATAGGAGGTGAAGCTAGTTTTGAGTCTGTGGAAGTGTTAGAGTAGTTTGAAACCACTACACCGTTCATACGGTGACAGTGTGTGTTTTGTATTTTTCCAAGGCACTGGGCAGTGTAGTCGCAAAGTAAGTATGAGTAAGTATGAGTAAAGTATGAGTAAGTAAGTATGAGTAAGTGCCCTGAGGATCTCTATATGTGCAAATGAATTTGATCAGAACCAAAGGACCGTAGAGCCAGAAAGTGTAAGTGCTCAAGTCATGATGGCCGTGAACCAGAAAACGTAAGTGTTCAAACGTGACCGGTACCTGAGGGATCACTCGACTTGGGGGAGGATGGTACCTAATTGTCTGCGGATGGACCCCTTGGAGAGAAGTAAAACGGATATTTTTGATTGATATGCATGCAGTGACATGCTGTTTGGATGCGTAGTATGCATCATGTCCGACATTTGGAGTTTGACAAGTTATATGTAGAGGTCATAACCTTAGTATAGAGTATTTATACAAGTAACAATATTAGATTCACCAACTTTGAGGGCAAAGTTCTTTAAGGGGTAGATTGAAATACCCGAACTTAAATATGTGATTAGAATATTTTAATATGGTATTCAAGGGCCTAATATTGCCTAAGTAATTTTGGTAAGGAAAATAAATCCAAAGAATGAGAAAAACGCTTAGAAAGCGGGAAACACTAAAATAAGCGTTAATAACCCTAGGAGGTACGAGACCTCGGTTAGTATTATAAGGATTCCTAAGGCTTATTCAAGCCTAATTAGTGTATGGAATGATTCTTGAAGAAAACGGATCCAATAAGGTATTAAACGCTAATAGAGCTTTAACGCACGTTTTTCGAGAAACCCGAAAACGTGATTTTAACTGGTCAAACGAACCCATAAAAATATAAATCATTATGTAACTATTATTAAGCACTAACAGAAGCTTAATAACCAATAAAAATAAGAAACAAGAAATTCTGGAACCGGGCCCGTTAGAGAACAGTACCGAAACCGGGTAAAATAACAAGCGTTTTCTATAAAAATGAAAAAACGCTCCAACTAGTAGTACATGTGGGGGCCGGTTTTTAATGGGTTAATTAACCCCTCCCTCTCTCACACACACACACAAGTAACAAATAAGTAAATCAAAAAGCCAAAAGTAAAAAGTGTAAAAGTAAATAACACCCTCTCTCCTCTTATTCTCTCATTTCTCTACTCTCTCTCCAATTCCCTTCCCTCTCTCACGGTGGAATCCCCTCTCTGCAGCACACTCCTCTCCTTTCTCCCTTCTCTGATTTGCAGCCGATTTTGGAAGCTCCTCCATGGCTTCCATGGCTTCCCTCCTTTCTCTTCATGCTCTAGCTCCATTTGAGCTCCAAATGTAAAATAAGATACATATTTGAACTCCCCTCTTCAAGCTCTACATTTTTATCTTTTCAAAATCCGAAAATGAGTAACTTCCATCTCCATGGTTTTGCCCAATTGAAGAGGAAATAGTACCAAATCGAAGCTTTAAGTCTCCTCTTCCTCCTAAGGTAAAAGTTTCAAGAAAAATCCATTTTTCTTCACTCTCTATAGTGGCCATTTTGCCCCCTCTTGTAATGCTTGTTTTCTTCCTTGTTTGAGCTTGGTTCAACTCTCCAATGGTGGAGGAACTCTCCTTTGTATTCAAGGCGTAAAACCTCTCTTGAAATTCCAAAGTAAAACCCTAACTAATGGCATTCAAGCCTTTCATCGAATTAGAGTTATCCAATGGGTTAAGGAGTTTAATTGTATCTATTTGTGTTCTTGAATATTGGCTTGGGGTTTGGAAACCCATGGCTCAACTTGACCGAGAATGAAGAAGAGGAGAGGTGTAGACTTAAAAGAAGAATTGTGTTCTCAAGGTAGGAAAACCTATCTTAATGCACTATCTATATGTATTAGGATAATGGGATGGGTAAATGAATCATGAACCCAAAACATGTGAGGAAATTTTATTATTTGATATTGGGGAAAATGGTGAAGTTGAATTGCAATGTAAGGGCCAAAGTGCCATGTATTTATGTTAATGCATTGTATTGGGCTTCGAGAATGGTGTATATGCTTTGGAGGAAATTTCGTATGAACCTTGTGTGCGGGTAGGAACCTTGTTGGGTGTGGCTAGCTTTAGGTTGAATTTGATGAGAGAATGTGTGTTTGGGGAAGTAAGGAAGTAGGTGAACTATGGCAAAATTGGGTAGGAATTGTGCATTTATGGATGACTTGGTGAATGGGAGAACCAAGGTGTATATTGGGGATGTAGGGATGTTAATGACCATGGGGAAGTAGTTGTAGTATGAGAAATGAAAGAATGTAAAAGCTGTAGCAAAGAGTGTTGAAAATGCAATGGAGAGACTAGGAGAACTTATGTACAAGACCTAGTGAATGAGTGTTGAACTTGAAAGGTAAGGTAATGCATTGTAGGCCTTGGAAAGGGCATTAGGAGATGAGAATATGCATGGGGAAATAGGAACATTTGGGAAGTATTTAGGCAAGGTGAGGATTGTAACAGATTTGGAAAAATGTCAAAATCTGTAGAAATTGTAGCAGGGTCCGGGACTTAAGTCCAGGACTAAGTCCGGACCAACATGTAAAAACTGACCGAGTGTAGATAGCAGTGGGTGGTCTGGGACTTAGGTCCCATACAAGGACCTTGACCACCCCTTGAAAAATGGCTGTGAGTTTTGTAAGATTAAGGTCCGGGACTTGGGTTAAGCATGAAGACCCGGACCATTTCCAAAAATCCATTCGAGAGTTACAAAGCCTTGGGTCCGGGACTTACCTTAGTATGAGGTCCCAGACCATATTTGAAAACAGGCCGAGATTACGACCACATGTTGGTCCGGGACTTAAGACCCGGACAAGGTCCCGGACCAACCAAAATTGTAAAATTAAGCTTATTAAATGGCTTTTAAGGTAGGAAGTGAAAGGTAATGATAGTATAAGATGATTGGTACTTAATTAATGACGTTTAGGGTCATGAAAGGTATAAACAAGTTTGAGAAGTAAGTAAGAAAGTTTATATTATATGAACATTAAGTTAAACCGAACCAACGGGACAACGGGTAAATACGGGAGTAGTAATTAAGCATGCATGGTAATACTTAGCATTAATAACAATGTTTGAAACGTTATCGGTGAACAAGTGTGAACCAAGAACAAGGGAACCATGGTAAAGCTAACTCCGGTGAAAGATGATTTCTCATGCCCCGTATGCTAACCGAGTTACGTTGATTTGTGTGCTGTAGTCGGCTAATCAAGACTAAAGCATGAAAACGGTTTTATTGCCTTTCATTGTATGTCTTGTTGTATGTTGTATGAGCTAACCCTCTTGACTGATTGTGTGGCTTCACTTAGTGCATAGACCAACTCATAGATGAGTCTTGTGGTGTAGCGACTCGTAGTAAGAGCCATGTTGTAACTAATGGAACAGTAGCAACACACTAAACTAACGGTTCAATAAACGATAACGCAAACCAATGAACTCACTAGAATGTGAGAGAGGTAACGGGATTAATAACCTTCCGATAATGGTAGGAGAATCAAATGAATAATCCACAAAGAATAAGTAGTGGAAGTATATAAGTAACCTCTATTAGAGGAATTAATCTTGGTGCAAGACATGAACCATGAGAGTAGTAAAGAATGATAAGGGAACTCCAAACCCCTTAGCAATTAGTCGACCCATTATGAGAGGATCCGACTGATGTAAGTAATGTCCCGAACATGAGAGTATTCGATACGTTGGGGAAACCCTTAAATCTGAGGATACTAGACGGTGGTGATTCCCTAAGCTAGTGGAGGTTATCAAGAGAGATACTTCAAGGCTAATCCATGAGATTGTAATATACTCTGAGAGAAGAGTGTTGGGAATTTGAGTAGTCCGGTAAAAACGGACATTTGAGTATTTGAGGAGCTAAGCGTATAGCCCTCGTATTGTAGGTCCGGTGGCGAGTCTTGTGTATGACTCCGCCCAGAGGCCAAAGTAATGAGTAATGAGTATTGCGTATGTATGAGTAAAGTAATGAGTACTGAGTAAGAAGTTATGAGTATGTAACGAGTACCGAGTATTGAGTATGTGTAACACCCCAACCGTTAATCTCGTCATTACCTCTTAAACCGTTACTAATTACTCTTACTCACGCAGCGGAACTCTAGTTACAACGAGGGGTGAAACAACGCCGTTAGCCACCTATGTGGCTAACCAGGCTTAATTTACATACTGTAACGGTCTGACGAACTGGAACAACCGAGTACACAATACAAACACAATACTTGAATCACTTCTTTACTATACCGAGTCTACATATATGGATGCGACAACACATTCGGTCTTACACCTCTTTCATACATAAGTAATTAAATCTAACTACCCATGCCTCCCACCGACCCCGTCCTACTCTCGAACGGTAACATCTTCGGTGTACCTGAAAAATAAAAACGTTGCCCCTAGGGGCTCAGCTTAACGCTGCATATGAATTCGCATACCCCGAGCGCTAACCGGGGTACGCCGACTACTTTGACGAGAGCATGGAGTTCATTTTAATTCAATCGACATGCAACATAGTAATACATTATATATGTACACTACACAAGGATTCAATAATCAATCGTGGGATACAATCCCTAACTAACATAACAAGGTTGTTAGTTAAATCATTTTAGTCTTAGGCCTTGAGGTTATACCTCACTTTGCCTTGGTTACTCACTCAATGACTCACCCGCTCTCTCGGGTTACTTATTCTTATACTCACCCATTCTCTTGGGCTACCCATTCTCTCGGGTCCTTATACTCATTATCTCACCCACACTCTTGGTTTATTTATACTCAATCTCTTGTAGATTCTCAAGACACTACAGGTCTCCTACCTCACGCTTGTCACTCTTAATACATACTTAAGCCAAAACTCATGGCTCTCGAGCATAGTCTTACTTCCCCGGTTTCGACCCTACTCTAGGTCTAGCATGGCGTGGGAAGGTTCACTAGCTCTCGGAACTCTCTTTTAGTTCCTATCTTTTTACATAGGTCCGACTACTCTCGGATTACTCACAATCTCATACACTCCTCTCTCGGAGTTAATATAATATATGTGTTCCAGTCTAGAAGCATCACTCTCGATGTTTCTAATCACTTTGGGAACATTTCTTCAAGTTCGGTTAACTTAGGTTTTAAAAGTTACCCATAAATTTCATTTACTCATACTTTCGGTTATTTTCTTATACCGGGTAAATCCTCTTATAGGAGGTTGACCATGTCCCAAGGGAGTTAGATGGTCCCTTAGGTCTCCTTTTACCTTCTTTACTAATTCACATCTTCGTACTATCTTTCATCCTCTTGAAGGAGGTTCACTTAACTTTCCTCTCTAATTTGTTTCGTGATTGTGTCATTATGGTTTACTAACCGCTATCGGGTAATTACTCAACCCGTACATCTCCTCGCATTCTAGGGAGTTCACATGTTTGCGTTATCGTATACTTAAATCGATAGTTTGTGTGTTTTCACATTCCATTATTTATGAAACTACCTCGTTCTACGAGTCTCTAGCCATTCGTACTCAACTAAGAGTGGGTCTACACACTAGGTAGACCTCACCGGCATTCAAGCATGTTAGCTCATACAATATACATCAAGACATACATAATCAAACAGGGATTATTTTCATGCTTTAGTCTTGATTAAGCCGGCACACAAACACACAAATCAACGTAACTCGGTTAGCACGCGGAGTATGAGAAAATCATACCTTTCACCGGGGTTTTTACTTTAACCCGTGTCATCTCACCATGCTCGGTTCACACACGATCCTCTGATAATGTTCCAAACATTATTATAACACTAACTCATACGGTACATAATTAAATGCTACCCCATACTTACCCCCGTTATACTTTGGTTTACTCATGTGTTTCTTAAACTCACATCTTTCTCATTCACTCCTAGCACTTGTTTTCACTTCTTAGGACCTTAAATAGTCACCAAACAAGGCCTAATCATCATTTAAAACCATTACCACTCACTTCCCCATCATTAGGTTACCTTAAAACACATTCTGGTACATTTTTACACTGGTCCAGGTTTGTGTCTTGGTATACAAACCCGGACCAGACACGGTTTAAAGTTTCCAGACAGTTTTACATGTGGTCCTGGTTGTGTCCTGGTTTACAAACCCTGACCACCCCATGGATGGCTTTCTGGTGCGTTTTTGATGTGGTCCGGGTTTGTGTACTTGTTTACAAACCCGGACCATGTCTGTAGGTGTTTAAATTGTCAGTTTTTGACCTCTTTTCCACCCCTACACTCACCTCCAATCTCTTCCTAATCATCCCACATGTATTCCAACATATTTTAGCACCTTAATCTTGCTCAAAACCTCCTTAATCATGGATCAAACTTATCTCTTAATTCATGCTCATTTCTACAAGTTTTTCATCCTCTCTGTTACACTTATGCACAGCAGTGCATTTAAAACTTCTTTTGGTGTTTCATGACCTTCCTCCAACCTTACCAAATCATTCCTAGGCCAATGCACTTCTCATACCAAAGTTCAACCCAAAAGCAACACTCTTTCTTATCAAGTCACCAAGTGATTAACCTCTCATTTTCACCTCAAAAGTACCTAGTTACTCCTAGGTGTTTTCTCTCACAATTACCATTTGTTTCTAGACAAATTTTGACAGCACTTCCCAATTTTCTTAGCATTTCCAAAGCATCACTCAGCTCATTCAAATCAGTTACATCTCCCTGTTTATTAGGACATTAACATCATTTCTACAACACATCAAATTCCACAAGGTTAGCACACATGTACCACCTCAGTCCCTAGGTTTATTTCTACACCTAAACAACATCAAAACAACCCCATTTCTCATTCAATATTGTAGTATCATAACTACACTAACACCACATAAACTTCTCATTCAACCCATATCAAAATCTGTTTACAAGGAAAACAATTCAACACAAGGTAAGCTCATTTACCTTGAAATTTCAGTTTCACTTCCTTCCTTCTTCTCTTCTCTTGTTCTTGTTTTCCTCACCAGCCAAATGGGTTCAAATTGCTAGGCTACAGCCACATTCCCATGGCATACACAGCAAGGCTAATTAATCCACACACCCCTCATTATTTCTAGAATTTTACAAAGTTAGTTTAGGGCTTAACTTAAGGAATTACCTTACCCTCTTGAGTGTAGTCTTTGAACAGCAAGGATAGCAAAATCTCACCCCTTTGGTGAAGATCAAAAATCGGCTGGGCATAGAAAAAGAGGGAGCCCACGTTGGAAATTTCCAAATCAAAAGAAGGCTAGAAAAGTGGGAATTTTGAACTTCTTTTTACCTTGGAGTAACAAGGGAATGATGGGGACCAAGATGCTCTTCTTCAAGCTCCAAAATGGCCTACTGCCATGGTGGTGAAGGTGGAGGTTTCCATATTTTGAAGGGTGGAAAACGTTGCCCAAGATGAGAGGAATCCAACGGTGGTGTTTTTGTGGGATTTGTAGTTGATTTGAGTGAGATAAGGAAGAAGAAGATGAGAGCTGCTGGTTATCTTTAACAAATCGCCATGGTGTGTAGAGGACGAAGAAGACTCAGTTTGGAAGGGGGGAAAAATGTGAGTGAATCAGATAGAAGAGAGAGAGGGTAAAATATCCCTTTTTACATTATTCACCCCCCTTACTTTATTTTTTCTTGTCTTCTTGTGCCTTAATAAACTAGCTAGTTAATGAAGTGTGTGTGAGACATTTTGTCTCAATTAAAACCCGGCCCCCACTAATTAATAACCCGGGTCGTTTTTCGACTTTTTTTTTTACAAGAACACTCGTTAATTTGCCCGGTATGGCACTATTCACTAACCGGGCCCGTTTTTCGGATTTTTCTCGTTTCTTAATTTTTAATGGTTATTAAGCTCCCATTAATACTTTATTATAGTTATTTAATCAACTATAATTTTTTTACGGTCCGTTTGATCACTTAAAGTCACGTTTTCAGGTTTTCTCGAAAAACGTGCTTTAAAACTCCGTTAGCGTTTTAATCCATTATTTGGATCCGTTTTCTTCAAAATTACTCCCGTATACTAATGAGGCCTAACTAGCCTTAGGAATCCATCTCGGACCCTAACGAGATCATATATCTCTTATACTCATTTAATGCGCGTTTTAGTGTTTTTTCGCGTTTTTACGCATTTTCCCTTTTCTTTTGGTTTTATTTCTCTTGCCAATACTCTCAAGGCAACATTAGGCCTTTATAAATTGTATTAGAGTAATTTAATCACAATTTTTAGATCCGGGTATTAAAGTATGTATGAGTAAGTACTGAGTATTGAGTATGTATGAGTAAGTATGGAGTATTGAGCAGTGAGTACGCACAAGTATAGTAACGAGTACAGAGTAAGGATCGTGTGCGAGTAAAGTATTGAACATGGAGTGACGAGTATGCAAAAGTAAGGAGTGAGTATGAGTAGAGTAGCGAATATTGAACAAAGTACGAACCGAAGAGTAGTGAGTAGCGCAACGAAAGAGTAATGAATAAATAACTAATACGAACGGTTGACTATCGAATTGTCTTCCTTGGTAAGTATTGAAGCTTGTATGTGTATGTAGGCATTGGTTATTGTATTGTTGTAGCATGAGTATGTATGTATGCATGTAAAATGAACTCCATGTATATCCGACCCAAAGTAGTCGGCGTACCGCGGTTAGCACGCGGTATATGCGAATTCATATTCAGCGTAAGCTGACCCCCTAGGGGGAACGTTTTTAGTGTGCAGGTACTCGAAGCTGACCACCGTTCGAGAGAGTAGGATGGGGACTGCTATGTAGCATGGGTAGTTGTATAATAGGGTTGGTATTTGTAATGTATTGTGAAATGGGAAGTTCCAAACTGTATCGGTAATTTAAGGATTGTAGTAGACTCGGTATAGTATTGTATTGGAGTTGTATTTGAATTATGGTTGAGTATGCAAGGGAAAGCAATGTATTGTTTAGAGTACTCGGTATGTTCAATTCATTAGACCGATAGTATGTAGTATGTAACTCGACTTGTTAGTCACGTGGGTGACTACTGGCGTTACACCCGCCGTTGTGTATGGAGTATCCGCTGCGAAGGTAAGTATTGTACAGTAATGACGGTTTTAGCGGTAGGGGTGTTACATCTCATCCTCGTAACGTAAGGTGATTTTACCATCATGAATGTTAATGATAGCCCTGGCAGTACTCAGAAAAGGATGGACCAAAATGAGTGGGACCTTCACATCATCATCCATATTTAGAACTACAAAGTCCATAGGAAAGATGAAGCGGTCAACCCCCAGTACGTGATATTTCACAATCCCCATCAGTTTAATCTTAGATCTGTCGGCCATCTGGAGCTTGAAACGGACGGGTGTAGCTCTCCTCCTCTCAGCTTCAAGTAGGTGGCATAGGGCATAATGTTAATACTCTCACCCAGGTCACATAAGCCACTGCCACTGTAACCCCTAGATTTTTAACTCAAAACATAGCTTATGGAAATACAAATCTAATGGCGCAAACGGCATCAAAAACGGACTTCAAACGAGTCCTAAAAGAGCAAACACAGAGTTGGTGTCTGAACTTGTCCGGACATGGTAAGTTCGGACACAAGCCGAAGAGAATTAGACTGCGCAAATCCAAACGTCCGAACTTGTGTCCGGACATTGAAGTTCGGACACAAGTCGAAAGTTAACAGGTCTGAAATCCAAAGGCGTCCGAACTTGTGTCCGGACTTTGAAGTTCGGACACAAGTAAGTTTGAAAAGTCCGAGAAATTTAACGTGGCGTGTCCGAACATCCAAGTTCGGACCTAAGTTCGGACACGCCAAAACAAAAA
The DNA here is from genome assembly GCA_023374045.1 of Limonium bicolor. Classification (NCBI taxonomy): domain Eukaryota; kingdom Viridiplantae; phylum Streptophyta; class Magnoliopsida; order Caryophyllales; family Plumbaginaceae; genus Limonium; species Limonium bicolor. The sequence continues at coordinate 118,577,348 of CM041783.1, forward strand.
GCTTCTAAAACCTTCGGGGCCTGTCCGAACATAGATGTTCGGACGGACGTTCGGACAGGTCCTTAAGTGCAGTTCTAAAAACGTAAACAGAACCAAAAACCATTAAAAATTCTCACATAAACCACAATAACAACATGAGGAACTTTTGAACAGATAAGATCATTGCCAAATATTTAATACGAAGCTCAAACTTGATAAAACCGATTCATAGAAACCAATAAACGCAGTTAACCAAAACTCAAATGAACATAACCTTAACATAGCAGCGGATCTCAAAACGTCCAGGGCATTACCGCCACACCCATTCCCATGGGTGCTCAGGCTAATGAACTAATAACACTAAAAACACAAGTTAACTTTCAAGTTACGCGGAAGCAAAATAAGCATTTAATGTATAAAAGTTGAGAACATAACAATCATCTCTTAGACACTGAAATTCAAAACCATCACCTTTAATATGTGGTCCCTAAACTATGTGATTCGCCGTCCCGATCCCCACAATAGTCATCCATACCTGCAATCATAAAACATAGACAAAACACAGAAAGGATCGCACAAATCAGAAAAACTGAGTAAATTCCCCCTCAACCTGTAAAATACATTTCAGAACACATTTGCCTTTAACAATCAGATGAGGAGATTTACTGAACAGTTGAGGAATTTCCAGAAAAACTTATCAATACCGAAACCGCAGTAGGGAGCTTTCAACAGGAAGCAATAATCACAATTCCGAACACGGGGTCACCTATGGGACCCCAAACCACAATTCTAGGACAGTCACCTATGGGACCGTCAAACAACCACCTCACCCTAAGTCCTTAAGTGTGCACACCCCCTATGAAACAGCAGTAACATAGAGTAGATCATAGAGCTTAACTGCAACAATGTGTGCAGCGCAAACAATAACAATGGGGAGCACCTATGGGCTCCCAAACAATAATAAGATCCTGTGAAAGACTCCAAAACCATTATCGGAATACCACAATCTCAATCCAATTTTCCAATTCCAATGCGTGGGAAAACAATCCCAAATCCTCAAACCACAACCGAGATAAAACACAACAAACCCTTTTCCAATATTTCGCAAAGTCACAGTCAAATCCATTGAGCATAGAATTTACCTGGAACAATCAAAACCCTCAGAGCCCAACTGCTCCGGACTATTGATAGCACTCGTCGATGTAATCGGCGTCTAGATAATCAAAATTAGCAATCAGAATTTACCGAACAACGAATAATATCTAAACAACTAAGTAGAATACATTACCCACAATCTACCAACTGGACACCAGGGAATAATCAGACCTCGACGGAATCAGCGAGAAAACACCAAGGGTTTGAAGAATAAGAAGAACGTGAAAATAAAGAGCAGATTGTAAACGCAAGAACGGCGTATAGAGGATGGGAAATAGTGAGGAGATATCAACCCTTAAATAGAATTATTTGTATAATGAAAAGAGAATAACCTAATTAAAGATTTATGCTAAAAAGGAAATACAAATAAAATATTTAAGAAGGAGTTCTAACTCTCGGAATTTAAAATATCTCTAAAGGATAAAACTCGATAAATTAGGGAGATCAGTAAAAGAAAACTGATGGAGAAATTCAAGACGAATAAATCAAATGAGAAACAACATCAAGAATCATTAATAAATATTTATTTGAAAGGAGATAATTTAGAAAAGAAAAAATTGTTTGTATATAATTTAACGGTTTAACAAGGGAAGAACAACTCGTAAGAAGAATAAAAGATAATACCAGTAAACAATTTCTGGGAGAAGAATAAGGAGAATTAACAAAAAAATATTTGAGTAGTCAAATAGAATTCGAACTCTGAATACTTAAAATAAGTTGCAAAGAATATTCTGGATAGTACTTCGGAGTTTAAATAACTTAGGGAAATTAAGAGGGGGAAATTAATACTATATCGTATAGCGTTTGAAATATAATTAAATCTATTAAGGCAAACGTTACCAATATTCAGAAACACTTAGAAAGAAAGATTAATTCCCTGGGCCACCTAATCTCAGACATGTCCTCATACCATATACTATATTATTCGTAGCTTGAAAATTCCTGGGTATTTCATCTCATCCCCCTTAAAGAAAGCTTCGCCCTCAAAGCTAAAACTCATCCATAAGGCGAAAATCTGATAACGAATTACTGACTCGAGCGGTTACCTGATCGAAGAGTTGTGGATATTTCTTTCTCATTTCCTCCTCTACCTCCCATGTAGCCTCTTCGGTTCCATGATTAGACCATAAGACCTTGACCATACGGATGGACTTCGATCGTGTCTCCCTGGTCTTAGTGTCCATTATTCTAATGGGGTACTCCTCATAGGATAGATTCTGTTCTAGCTCCAAGACATCTGGCTGCAACACATGCAAAGGTCGGGAACATACCGCTTCAGCTGGGAAACATGGAAGACGTTGTGAACTTTCTCTCCAGTTCACAAGGAAGCGCTAGCCGGTATGCCACCTCTCCAACCCTCTCCAAGATCTCATAGGGTCCAACGAATTTGGGACTGAGCTTCCCTTTCTCCCGAACCTGGTTACTCCTCTCACAGGAGATACTTTCAGAAAGCTTTATCTCCCACCTCGAATTCCTATGGCCTGCGCTTGAGATCGGCATAGGACTTCTGCCTGTCCTGGGCTGCCTTCATTCGTCTCTGAATCATCCGACTTGCTCCATAGTCTCTTCAATCAACTGGGGCCCCAAACAAACAGTCTCACTAATGTCGCTCCAACATAACGGGGTCCTACACTTCCTCCCATACAGGGCCTCATAAGGAGCCATCCTGATGCTGGTGTGGTAACTGTTATTATAGAACCTCTATCAGGTGTAGCATATCAGCCCACGAACTCTGAAAATCCATCACACATGCACGAAGCATGTCTTCCAAGGTCTTGATGGTTCTCCTCGGTCTGACCATCAGTGGCTGGATGAAACGCAGTGCTCAACTTCAACTTGTACCCATCGCCTTCTGAAATTGCTGCCAGAAATGGGCTAAAAACCTCGAGTCTCTGTCTGAAATGATGGTCTCAGGTACCCCCATGATACCTCACCACATTTCTGATGTAAGCATCCACCAACTGGCTCATGGACCACGTCTTCTTCATGGGTATGAACCGTGCAGACTTAGTGAGTCGTCCACTATTACCCAAATCTGGTTGACTCCTCCTTCGCTGGTGGTAAACCCATCACGAAGTCCATGGAAATGGAGTCCCACTTCCACTTTGTAACCCCAACGGCTGCAGTAAACCTCCCATCCTCTTGTGTTCGAATTTGACCTTCTGACAGGTAAGGCACTTCGACACAAACTCTGCAACTTCTCTCTTCATATTCGGCCACCAAAACATCTTCTTTAGGTCCTTATACAACTATCACCATCACCGCCAGGATGAACTGAATACGGAGTATTATGAGCCTCCCTCATCAGCCTCTCCTTTACCTCCACGCACCCCTGAGGTACACACCATCGGCCTCTAAACCTCAGACTGCCGTCACTGTGGGTCTCAAACCCCTCGGCTTTCCCTTCCTTCATCTTCTCCTTGATGCGCTCCAACTTCGCATCACCAGCTGTCCTTTGAGTATCTCCCCATAGATGTTGGACGACACATCATATGGTACAACCTCACCTCACGCTCTTCTCCTCCCGCCTCTATCACCTCCAAGTTCAGCTTCTCAAAATCACGAACTAACTCGTCTGGAAGAACCCACATCGAATTCACTGAATGACTTTTCTTCCTACTCAGAGCATCGGCCACTAGGTTGGACTTCCCTTCATGGTATAAAATCTCCAGGTCATAATCCTTGATCAGCTCTAGCCATCTTCTTTGCCTCATATTCATTCCTTCTGGTGAAGATGTACTTGAGGCTTTTATGGTCGGTATAGATCTTGCAAGATACACCGTAGAGGTAGTGCCTCCAAATCTTCAGGTGAATACTACTGCTACAAGCTCTAGGTCGTGCGTCGGGTATCTGGTCTCGTACTCCTTCAGTTGCCTCGATGCGTAGGCTATGACTTTCCCATGCTGCATCAAGACACACCCCAAGCCATACTTGGAAGCATCGCTGAAAACCTCGAATTCGTCTGTCCCCGAAGGCAAAGTCAACACTGGGGCTGTGGTCACCTTTCCTTCAATGTCTGAAATGCCTTCTCACAGTCATCATCCCACTGAAACTTAGTGACTTTCTTCATGAGGTTTGTGAGGGGTCTAGCTATCTTGGAGAAATCCTTCACGAACGTCTGTAGTACCCCGCTAGACCCAAGAAGCTACGAACCTCCGTCAGATTACTCGGTGTGGCCACTCTTTTACTGCTTGGATCTTGGCCGGATCCACTGAAATTCCCTCTTTGTGACGATGTGGCCCAGGAATGCCACCCGGTCCAACCAAAAATCACACTTTGTTAGTTTGGCGTAAAGCTGCTGCTCTCTCAAAATCTGCAAGACTGATCTCAGGTGCTCCTCGTGCTCTTCCTCATCCTTGGAGTAGATGAGGATTTCGTCTATAAAAACCCCTACAAACCGGTCTAGAAAGGGATTAAAGATCCAGTTCATGAGGTCCATGAAGACTGTCGGCGCGTTCGTCAATCCAAAGTGCATCACCAGAAACTCGAAATGCCCATACCTGGTCCTGAAGCCGTCTTCGGGATATCCTTCTCTACAACACGTAACTGGTGGTACCCCGACCTCAGGTCTTCTTGGAGAAGACTCCTGCACCCTGAAGCTGGTCGAAGAGGTCGTCGATTCTGGGCAAGAGATACCGATTCTTCACAGTGATCTGGTTCAGCTCCCGGTAGTCTATGCACAGCCTCATGCTCCTATCCTTCTTCTTTATGAACAAGACAGGAGCTCCCCATGGCGATACACTCGGGCGAATGTACCCCTTCTCCAGTAACTCCTCCAATTGGACTTTCAGTTCCTTCAATTTGATGGCGCCATACGGTATGGGGCCTTGGAGATAGGCGCTGCTCCTGGCACAAGGTCGATGCTGAACTCCACCTCCCTGTCTGGCGGCATACCAGGAATCTCGTCTGGAAAGACGTCAGGGAACTCATTCACCACCCGGATCTCTTCTAATGGGCTCGGCGCTTGGCTCAAATCCTGGACATGGCAGAGGTATGCCTGCTGTCCCTTCTTCACTTGGGAGAGAATTGACATAGCTGAAACTTTCTTTACTCCCGGTTTCTCTCCATGGTACTGTAGGAGACTCTTCGGCCCCGTTGGTCCTCTCAGGACGATCTTTTGCTCTCCACAATCAATCTTCCCCTTATACTTGCTTAGCCAGTCCATCCCCAAAATAATATCGAAGTCGGGGAGGACGAACTGGATCAGGTCAGTTACAAAAGTTTCCCCCTTTATGTCTACCCCCACATCCTTCAATACATCATCACAAGAATAACCCGGCCCGAAGGTATAGATACTGCTATGGTAGAGTCTTACAAGTTTCTAGGCCCATTTCTTAGCAAATTCCTCATAAATGAAAGAATATGAAGCTCCAGTATCGAACAAACATGAGCTGAAGTACCATGAACAGAAAAGGTACCTGCTAACACCTCTGCTTCAGCCTCTGCCTCGGCCCGACTCATCACGTTATCCTCCCCGTAGCTCTGCCATTGTCTCGGTTCTCCCCCGGACCTCGGTTACCTCCGTTTCCACCCCCGCCATTGCCACGCTGGGGAGCATCCCCTCGCTGATTCTGGGCCTGATGCTGGTCTCTCTACCTCGAGACTGGGGGTCTGCTGGTCTGTAGGTCCGGTCTCCGCCATTTCCTCTCTGCTGAATGCCTCCCTGAGGATCCTGGAAGCACTCAAAAGCTCTGTGGCCTCTCCGCCACACCGGAAGCACGCCACCAGGTTCCCTTCACAGTCCTTCCTCGGGGTGATCCTTTGGCATCTCCTGCAGTGGAAGTGCCTGCTATGCCCGAACTCTGCCCTCTGCCCCTGGGGCTATCATTCCGCCTCTGGTCATTCCTTTGGTTCACATCGAACCTCCTTCCATCACCTGGGTTAGGCCTCCACCTCTTGTGGTCCTGATAGGGCCTCTGATGTCGGTCATCGACTCCGGGACTCTTCCCCGTCCTCCATCTTCCTCTTCTGGCCCGCCTGTACCTCCCTCCTCTTCTGCTGCACCCTATACAGGTTAGCAGCCTTTCATATCCGTCTTGGAGGGGGGGTATCGTCAGCATGCTCAAAGCCTCCTGGAGACTCCAGTTGAGTCCCCCCACAAATCTCTACACCATTGATGCCTCATTAGGGACCATCGTCGGTGCGAACCTCGCCAGTTCCAAGAACTTGGAGTGGTACTCCTTCACACTCCAGGCCTACTGTTTGAGCTCAGAGAACTCCAGGTATTTCTGCATCCGAACATGCTCAGGGTAGAATCGCCTTCGCATGGCCTCCTTTAGTGCCTCAAATCCAAAGTCAGGTCCCGCTAAAAGAGCATCCTTATTGGCAGACCACCAGATGTCAGCCTCGCTCTTGAAGTAGTACACAGCGGCGTTGACTCTCCTGTCAGCAGGGCAGTTGACCACCTCAAAGATCTTGTCAAACTCACGCAGCCAATCCTCTAGCAGTACTGGGTCCTCCTCCCCCTTGAATGCAGTTGGCTTCAAGTGGGCAATCTTCTTCGTGTAGTCTTCTGGCACATGGTCTCGCTGGGCTTGGCGTTGCACAATCTGGCCTAGATTCAAAGCGAGCTCCTGAAGCTGTCTCATTGGGTCGTGGCTGCCATGGTAGTCCCCCGCTTCTACTTCTGATGTTGTAGGGGAAATTCAGTCGGTCTGCCAGTCTACCTTTACTCAAGGTGGACTCTGATTATGAGTCAAGAATTTCAAGGGCTTTTAAATTCCCCATAACAATCCCCTTCTAATTATACTACAATCTCACTACCCCCAATCCACGGTTAGATAATTCAGATAGAACAATATTGCATATAACAAGTATGATACAATTCCACCATTGGATAAAACACAATCCCTGTATAATCTCCAAACATCACACCCAGATGTCCAATATAACTCAACAGCTCACAAATAACACATAATCCATCATGACTTCCCCAAACGGCTTATCCCAAATTATTAATCCGGTTAACTCAGTTTTATCTTATTTCAAAAACAAAGCTCTGATACCACCTTGTACACCCTGGATTGTTAACTCAAAACAAGTTATGGAAATACAAATATAATGGCCGCAAACGGTCATCAAAAACGGACTTCAAACGAGTCCAAAAGAGCAAAAACAGAGTTGGTCCGAACTTGTGTCCGGACATGGTAAGTTCGGACACAAGCCGAAGAGAATTAGACTGCGGAAATCCAAACGTCCGAACTTGTGTCGGACATTGAAGTTCGGACACAAGTCGAAAGTTATCAGGTCTGAAATCCAAAGGCGTCCGAACTTGTGTCCGGACTTTGAAGTTCGGACACAAGTAAGTTTGAAAAGTCCGAGAAATTTAACGTGGCGTGTTCGAACATCCAAGTTCGGACCTAAGTTCGGACACGCCAAAACAAAAAGCTTCTAAAACCTTCAGGGCCTGTCCGAACATAGATGTCCGGACGGACGTTCGGACAGGTCCTTAAGTGCAGTTCTAAAAACGTAAACAGGAACCAAAAACCATTAAAAATTCTCACATAAACCACAATAACAACATGAGGTAACTTTTGAACAGATAAGATCATTGCCAAATATTTAATACGAAGCTCAAACTTGATAAAACCGATTCATAGAAACCAATAAACGCAGTTAACCAAAACTCAAATGAACATAACCTTAACATAGCAGCGGATCTCAAAACGTCCAGGGCATTACCGCCACACCCAATTCCCATGGGTGCTCAGGCTAATGAACTAAATAACACTAAAAACACAAGTTAACTTTCAAGTTACGCGGAAGCAAAATAAGCATTTAATGTATAAAAGTTGAGAACATAACAACATCTCTTAGACACTGAAATTCAAACCATCGCCTTATTATATGTGGTCCCTAAACTATGTGATTCGCCGTCCCGATCCCCACAATTAGTCATCCATACCTGCGATCATAAAACATAGACAAAACATAGAAAGGATCGCACAAATCAGAAAAACTGAGTAAATTCCACCTCAACCTGTAAAATACATTTCAGAACACATTTGCCTTTAACAATCAGATGAGGAGATTTACTGAACAGTTGAGGAATTTCCAGAAAAACTTATCAATACCGAAACCGCAGTAGGGAGCTTTCAACAGGAAGCAATAATCACAATTCCGAACACGGGGTCACCTATGGGACCCCAAACCACAATTCCAGGACAGTCACCTATGGGACCGTAAGTGAAACAACCACCTCACCCTAAGTCCTTAAGTGTGCACACCCCCTATGAAACAGCAGTAACATAGAGTAGATCATAGAGCTTAACTGCAACAATGTGTGCAGCGCAAACAATAACAATGGGGAGCACCTATGGGCTCCCAAACAATAATAATATCCTGTGAAAGACTCCCCAAAACCATTATCGGATACCACAATCTCAATCCAATTTTCCAATTCCAATGCGTGGGAAAACAATCCCAAATCCTCAAACCACAACCAAGATAAAACACACAAACCCTTTTCAAATATTTCGCAAAGTCACAGTCAAATCCATTGAGCATAGAATTTACCTGGAACAATCAAAACCCTCAAGAGCCCAACTGCTCTGGACTATTGATAGCACTCGTCGATGTAATCGGCGTCTAGATAATCAAAATTAGCAATCAGAATTTACCGAACAACGAATAAATAACTAAACAACTAAGTAGTAGAATACATTACCCGACAATCTACCAACTGGACACCAGGGAATAATCAGACCTCGACGGAATCAGCGAGAAAACACCAAGGGTTTGAAGAAGAAGAAGAACGTGAAAATAAAGAGCAGATTGTAAACGCAAGAACGGCGTATAGAGGATGGGGAAATAGTGAGGAGATATCAACCCTTAAATAGAATTATTTGTATAATGAAAAGAGAATAACCTAATTAAAGATTTATGCTAAAAAGGAAATACAAATAAAATATTTAAGAAGGAGTTCTAACTCTCGGAATTTAAAATATCTCTAAAGGATAAAACTCGATAAATTAGGAGATCATCAGTAAAAGAAAACTGATGGAGAAATTCAAGAAGGAATAAATCAGAATGAGAAACAACATCAAGAATCAATTAATAAATATTTATTTGAAAGGAGATAATTTAGAAAAGAAAAATGTGTTGTAAATAATTTAACGGTTTAACAAGGGAAGAACAACTCGTAAGAAGAATAAAAGATAATACCAGTAAAACAATTTTTGGGAGAAGAATAAGGAGAGTTAACAAAATAATATTTGAGTAGTCAAATAGAATTCGAACTCTGAATACTTAAAATAAGTTGGAAAGAATATTCTGGAATAGTACTTCGGAGTTTAAATAACTTAGGGAAATTAAGAGGGGAAATTAATACTATATCGTATAGCGTTTGAAATATAATTAAATCTATTAAGGCAAACGTTACCAATATTCAGAAACACTTTAGAAAGAAAGATTAATTCCCTGTGCCACCTAATCTCAGACATGTCACTCATACCATATACTATATTATTCCTAGCTTGAAAATTCCTGGGTATTTCAGCCGCAGTCTACATCTCCATAAAGCAAGGAATAATTGGATTGCCCGGATCCTTCTGCTTGGAGGTAGTGCTCGAAGTAAAGTAGTAGAGCACTCCTCTGTGAGGTGAACAGTCTCCTTGTCCTTCTTTTTCATCTTCTGAACCAGGAGATCCTTTAGAAATTTTTCATAATTAGGCATATCTTGTAAATTTTGCATAATTAGGCATCTCCTTGTCCTTCTTTTTCTTGGCCGTCTCCCTCGGGTTTGTTGAGGTTGAGATGGAAACGAGCCAGACTGCCTTTGCTGCTGCTGATTGGCAAGTATCTGGTTCATCTGTTGTTCAAGATTCCTCTGACCAGTGATCAAGGATTGGTCGATAACTTTTTGATCTTGCGTGTGTGTTTGTGTGGTAGCCATAGAAGCTTTCAAATCCTGGAGTTGCTCCATCTTTAAGTTAGAAGTTGATTTAGCTTGTGGCTGATACGAGCTTTGACCCTTCTGCATCTGTCCCTGACGACGGGCTTGAGTGTACGATTGCCTACAAAACCCTGGGGGACCCTGCACATTTCTTTGTAAAAGATTAGAATTAGAAACATCATTGGAATTACCATACCTGAAGTTCTGGTTTTGATTTCGATTCCATGTCTGTTGGTAATTCCCTTGTCCCACAAAGTTTGTATTTTCAGCAGACCGCATTTCCTCTAGTAGAGGACATACTTCAAAAGGGTGATCTCCACCACAATGAGAGCAAAGAATATCAGAAGAATAAGAAGTAGAAGCAGCTATTACCTTGACCTGCTGAGGGGCTTGACCTTTAATTAAAAAGTCATCAAACCTCTTGACCAAGGAGCTCACTAAAGTCGATTGCTGAGCCTGAGACTTTGCCATCTGTTCCATCCAAGGATCTAAATTCTTGGTTCCCTTGGCACTCACAGTCATAGTCCAACTACCCTCAGCTCCCCACTGGCGTACCTCCTTGATGTAAGTCTCCATGGCGGCCATAAAATTAGTGCCAGATCGGTTAAGGATGTCCCCACCCAAAGCTGATCTAACCTCTGCTTTATGTATGTGGTGTAACCCATGGAAGAACGTCATGGCAATACACGTGAGGTCTTGCCCGTGGTGAGGACACTGACAGAGCATCTCTTTAAAACGGTCCCACGCTCACAAATCGTCTCATCACCTCTCTGCTTGAAAGCAAGTAAAGAAGCAAACAAATCCATAGTTCTAGAGATAGGATAGTACTTATCGTAGAACTGGTAGTCTTGTTTGTCCATGTGGTGATGATACCGGAAGGAAGGCGGTAGAACCACTTCATTGCTTCACTAGCGCGGCTGCTAGGGAACAAACTCATTCTCGCATACTTCAAAGACCTTCTGAGCACCCTATCTGATCAACATGAATAAGAATTGGTTGACATGATCCAGGGCGTCATTGGGGTCAAAGCCATCAAATGTGCCTATGGGCAACTCACGAATGACTTTGTTCTGATGTGAAGGCTTCAGTTCCTACCATTCTTCTGTAAGGGCAGGTGTCAGTGCAGGAAGAGCAACTGGGCTTCTACTGGGAATAGCTGCTGGCCTGTTGAACTGCCTCATCGCCTGAGCACCATTTGTAGGAGCCGCCATTTGTAATTGTCTTTGAAACCTCTGTTGACGCTAGCTAGCTGAAAGGTGCGTTCGATCTCCGTGTCTAGAACTTTGTCCCAATCAAGGTGAGTGTCTGATCGTAAACGGGTATGCACCATCAACTACTTGCAAAAGGTAAGGAGAAGAAGAAAAAAACAAAATAAGAGAATTAGAACTAAAATAAATATGTAAAATAACGAAATAACTAAAAATAAAATTAAGATAATAGATAAAATAAAAGAAAAGAAAACATAATAAAATAAAATTAAGAAGACAACTAAAACTAAACAAGATAAAGTTTTGAAAAAAAAAAGAAGAAATTAATTTATAACTAAATGAAGACAAGAAAGAAATAATAACAAAGTAAACTAAAAACCGAAAAACTAAAATATAAACTAGAGTAATATAAAATGAAGAGAATAACTAAAAAAAATAAAAAGGATAAAATAAATTAAGTAAAAACAAAATAAAGAAATGACTTAAAATAAATTGAACTAAATATAAAACAAAATAAACCAAATAAATGAAAATTAAAACAATTAACAACCAAGGCTAAGGACTAGACAGAAAACTAGTCCCCGGCAACGGTGCCAATTTGCAAACAGCAATTTTGATCTACTTAAACTATGAAATTAATCTAGAATTTAGTAAATAAAATAATCTACGAGTTACAAAATAAATCCCGGTCGTAGTAGTAAAGTAGAATAAGCTACCTGGATGTCAAACAAGGGACTAAATGAACTAGTCTAATCCTAGCGAAAGCTAGCTGTAGAGTTGGGGAAAATTGTCGATTAATAAAATAAAGAGCTAGAGAAAATCAAATTGATTTTCAAATAATAAAAGCGTAACTCCAGGTTCAGGTAGTCTATCCTAGTTAAATCCTGTAGTTTTATTACTAGTTGATTAGAGAAAAGAGTTCGACAAATTCTTACAATTTCTATATGACTAAATCCTAGCCAATTAGAACTCCTCCGCATAGAAAGCAATAAATTAAATCATGAACCTCTAACTTCAAACACATAGGGAATAAGCACAAGATTTTTAATCGAATTTGAAGGCTAAACTCATCAATCAGATAAAGTTTTCCACAGACTAACAGATTATTTTGACCTATCCATCAATTACCGATCAGTTATTTATAGATTTCGCAAGGCTATAAATAAATGAGCAATTTTAATTAATAGCACAAAGAAATTTATAATCTGAAACAAGCCCAAAATAAATCCCGAATCAACTAATAATAATCTTGCAGAATTTTAACTATTTACAACTACCATCTCCCAGAGAAAAATCTCTTAGCATAGCATATCTAGAGAAGAAATAAAAGGAGAGAAAGGTTTAAAAGTCATCTCCAAATTAATCTCAAGATTTGATTGAAGTCAGGTTGAATGGACTGGTGAAAACGGAGCAGAAAAGCTCTTCTTGATGTCTAGGGTTGCACGGCTGGGGAAGGAGAGAGCATCTCTGAAATGTCTCTCTTAGTTATGAATGAGTCATTGTGAATGGATGATTTTCTCTTCCAAAGTCTTCCTTATTTATAGTTGAAATCAAGACTATTCGCATGTCCCTTGATGGCCTTCTTTTCAATTTTCTTCAATATTGTGTAATAAATAAAGACCTTCCAATTCCTTTAACTTCCGTTATTCAATTATCTTCAACCATCAATAACTCTTTGGAAGGAATATGGAGTTTCTTTATTCAATTAAACTCATCCATCAATGCCATTGGAAGACTCTGAAGTTACCTGCGCGTCTCTCTCTCTCTTTCTACTTCTCCCATTTTTTCCATCTTCTTTTTTTTCTTTCCTTGCAGCAATATCATAAAAATATATATAATAAACGTTGTACCGGACCCTACTTCAATAGAGTCTAGATTCTTTGTTTGAGCTCCGATTTGTTCCCCGTTGCGGCGTTAGAAAGCTCGTGAGAAGATCTATGCATTCCAATAGTAATTTCCTGCTTTTGACATACAAATTAGCATCAGTTCTTGCCCAAAGCAAGGACCATGAAAGCATAGGATTAGTGTGGAAAGTGCATAAAAGTTGCATAAAATAAGAATTTAGCACCTATAAAACCAAATCAATTTCACGCTTATCAGCGCTCCCCATGGTGAAACGCTCGGGCGTATAAATCCCTTGTCGAGTAAGTCTCGCAACTGCTCTTTGAGCTCTGTCATCTCAGCTGGAGCCATACGGTAAGGCGCCTTCGCTATCAGTCCGGCGCCCGGTAGCAAATCAATCTTGAACTCAACTGCCCATGCTGGTGGCATGCCTGAGAGCACTTTTGGAAAGATGTCAGCAAACGCAGACACGACTGGCATGTATGGGCTAAACTCTGGATCTCTCTTTATGTCCTGGACATTGCACAGGTATACATCATTCTTACTTCGGATCTCACGATACATCATCATGGCGGAGATAATCTGGGTTGAAGGCTCCCTGGGTCTCTAGCGGTATGAAATTGTAACCCTAGTTAGACTCTGAAGAACCAGCCGTTGCTCGGTGCATAGGATTCGGCCTTTGTGCCGCTCCAACCAGTTCATCCCCACGATCACATCAAATCCGAGTCCCTCGAACTCTATCATATCGATCAGGAACTCTTCGTTCTTGATCCGGATGGTGGCATCTAGGTTACAACGGGTACATCTGATTCGCTCCTTATATGGGAGAGTGACTACAAAGTCACGCATCACCTCTGCATCTAATCCAAGCCTCCTCGCAAACAAGAGCGAGATAAATGTATGTGAGGCTCCAAAGTCGAACAGAATCGATGCATCCACGCCATTCACTGGGAAGGTACCGGTGGGGATAGTGCCACTTTTGTGGCATCTGCCTCGGTACACACACTTAATGTACCTCCCGTTCCAAGTGCACAACCTAATTTATTTTAAACTTTATAAGTACAATGGTAATAACACATGTGGAATACTAAGAAATCAACACTGCTTTATTCATTAAACTAACCTTACACCATCGGTTGTATTACATTTTGACAACATCACTTAATGCATAACGTACTTAATGTACCACATGCTTAACATACAATGGACTTCATATATCACATGGTTATACATGGCTTAAAACTACCTATAGGTTAGGTTCAGGCGTCCAGGTCTCATGTGTGTGGCATTTATTACTGCTGGAGGTGCCGTATTCAGCTTGATCTTTTTGATACTGTGATACAGCATCCTCGACTGTCCACCCATGATCAAGACATCTCCTGACTTCAACAATAACTTCCTTTCTAGGTCAGCACACTTCTGCTCGCCATAAATGAACTCAGCGGTATCACCTATGGACAAGGACAACACGGGTACTCCGTTACTAAGAGACTCGGGTGTTTGTCTTTGTCTTGTGTAAACCCAATCGTCCACCCTTTTCGTAGAAGTGATGATACATAAATCTGCTTGATACTTGGAATTGGCTCCCATCAACTTGCTGAGCAATTCCCACGACATGATTAACAACAGCAAGGAATTCCTGAGGTATACTCGGTATAGCCGCTCCATCTTCAGCTCATGTGTCCTGATATGACTTGGTGTAAGGGTTCCAGTCCTTACCCATGCACATCATCTTCAATTTCATCTTTGATCCGCTCGGGTGCTCCGGTGTGTAGAAACCTCCAGGTGCTGCTCCAAGTTCGTTGCATCGTCGGATGATCTGGATTTGTGCTTCGGGTGTCAGGTATCCATTTAATAATATCATACACGCCTGGATAACCTCACACTGCTCCGTTGGGAATTCGGTGATGTCGATGGCGGTCTCTTCGGGGGTAGATGTTGGAGGAATTGGGAAACATATATTGAAGGTTCCTAAGTTTTAGGATTATCTAACTTAGGTGAGTTGTATGTCTTACTACCATTAATCGGTCAAGTGGTATGTATCCTAACTTACTAATATCCTTGCATGAAATGCGGTAAGAAAGAAATTAATTCACTTTATTGGTTTCAGTAGTACCTGGTCTAGTGGAGGGTTCAGCTCCCTCTGACTGGTCAATCACACTGAGGGTGGCCTTGCCAGCTCCTGATCCCTTTCCCTTCTGAAAAGTACGCTTCCCCCTGATCTGAGGAAGGCTGATTCGTCGCCTTTGAGCCCTCGGATGTCGTTGTGGCCTTACCCTTACCCTTCAACTCGGGCTTGTAGTTTCTGCTGTTGGGGTTCTGGTAACACTCGAAGTCTCGGTGTCCCATCTTTTTGCAGTAGAAGCACTGCACTTCCTTCCCCTTGTAGTCTACCCCGGCTGGTCTCCGTTGCATAACCTACAGTAGTAGTGGTGCCCAGAACCAGAGCCCGTACTAGCTGCTATCGCATCACACTATTAGTATTCAGCTCACAAGGTTAACAATACAAACTTCATTCATACTAGGGAACAATTTGTTACCCTTTGGTGCATGAGAGCGTAGGGGCTTAGCCGCGACGGCATAGGTGAGCTTCATTGGCTTCTGGTGTTAGTAGTCTGGCTTTGGCCCTTGCCGCTCTGCTGCTGGCCTTTCTGGGACTGGTGATAGGATTTCTTCTTCGTTCCTCCACCATACCCTTGAGAACTCTGGCCATCACCCGTAGCCTTGTGCTTGTGCGCCTGCTCCTTGTCCCTCAGTCGGACGATAATCTCAACCTTTACAGCGGCATGATAGCACTCCTAAAGTTTAGGGTGTTAGTCATGTCCCACAAGAGGTATGTACACTCACTTATAGTATAAAATTATTCACAACAAGCGGTATTTTTAAATACCTGCAAGGTGTTGTAGTTGGCTGGCCCCATGCCATAGCGTAGGTGGTGCCTGAGTCCGCTATAGAAACGGTTCACCAGAACCCGGTTTGAGTAACCCAAATCCGGTAACAGGTGGATAAGGTCAGTGAAGGTGGAGTAGTTGTCATCAACCGACATCTTATCTCCCTTCCTCAGATTATCCAGCTTTAGGCGCTTCGCCTCTTGAAGGTGCACTAGGTAGTATTTGGCTCATAGCAGAGCCGTGTACTCCCTCCATCCTAATGCAAGATCAGCCACCATCTCGTCCCGCACCAACTTCCACCAATTCCTTGCCGAACCCTTCAAGTAGTAAGTGGCAAGACAAACCTTGGCACTAGCAGGAACATCCAAGGTCTCGTAGGCGGTCTCCAGATCGGAGATGTACGCCTCCAACTTAGCAGGGTCGGTCTCCCCTTTGAATAACGGGTGTTGTAAATCTGCCAACGCTTTCACCCAGTTGGTTTCGCGTGGCTGTGTTGGTGGCGGTATTGGATCTTCCGCTGCTGCTGCCCTTGCTGCAGTACAACAATCAACAGGATAACCATCTGAGCTACTGCGGCCGCGACGACGTCAGCCATCATCTGTGTCGTAGTGTTTTCCTCTAGTTCTCCTCTACCGCGCCCACGGCCCCATCCGTGTGTAACACCCCTGCCGCTAATCCCTTACTTACCATCTAATTGTCCCGTTCATTCTACTACTCGTAGTGGAAATACTACTACGATGGCGGGTGATACAACGCCGCTAACTGCCCATACAACTAGCTCGGCTTACACTACATACGTAACGGTCTGATGTTTAAAGAATACCGAGCTACTAACATTACTTACCATTACAAAATACCATATACTTACAATAGTGATTACCGAGTAACCAAGTATATTCAATTACATCCTTTCTCTAGTTTACGAAAATAATGAGTTTCAACAAGCTACTCATCTATACCAATTCATAATCCTTTCATTACCCAAAAGGGTGTACCCCATGGTACACCGGCTAAACAAAAGGCCTATAGCCATGTACAACTTAGTACAGCTTTCACAATCCATTAATTAAACCCAAAAAGAAACCATCTTGATTTCATCATAGTCTTCACCCTTCACGAGCACCTGTAAAATATTAAAAACAGTGCCCCAAGGGGCTCAGCAAAACGCTGCATTTAAAATTCACATATACGCGTGCAAACTAGGGTACGCTGACTAATTTGGTCAACTATACATGCAGTTCATTTTAGACATGCATACATGCTTTTCATATACAAAACATTCATACACAATACAATACACACAACTGAAGGCAATACACAAGCCAAGCAGTATATCAATACCATACACAGTACTTACCTCTTCAATGGTTAGCCAGATACACATCAAGGTTACATTACTCTTTTACTCATTACACAATACTTACACAATCATACTCATACAATGCTTACTTAATTTTGCATACTTATTTACTTACTCTTACATACTTACTTTTACTCATGTTAAGTCGGTATGACCTACGGGCAGGGACTACACCGTCCCACCACCGGGCTTTAAGTGGCTCACTAATCCAGGATGCTACCCATTTAAGGGGTTTGGGCCGTGGAAAAGATTTAAGCCAGGATTTGGATCCAACCTCTGTGTGTCTCCGTCTCCTCAAGTGCGGCCGAAACTATATCGGACTTCTACTCATTCCATTTTACCAATTTATTATGTTAGATTGGTTAGCTTGTTAGGAATTAGTTAGAAGGTCGTCACAATATCATTCGGTCACCACAATGTACATCAAGCATACACACTTCATTATCATCCATACATTTCATGAATTATACAGACTAGAGTTTAAGATTGCATTCAACAAAGAACAATATCATATAAGCACAAGTAGGGGAAATAAATCCGATTCGTGCGTATATTATTTAGGTGATCAATGAGCACACAAATACACAAATCAGAGTAGCCAAGGTAGCAT
Source organism: Limonium bicolor (assembly GCA_023374045.1). Taxonomy (NCBI): domain Eukaryota; kingdom Viridiplantae; phylum Streptophyta; class Magnoliopsida; order Caryophyllales; family Plumbaginaceae; genus Limonium; species Limonium bicolor. The sequence goes on from CM041783.1 coordinate 118,595,286, forward strand.
ACAGGGCATGAGAAGTTCATACCGTTCACCGTTGTACTTGCAACCGACTTTCCTTCGGTGTTCACAATTCAAGTCCTATAACATACATGCGATCGAGTGGTTAATTAACTACAATTAACTTAACTCGTTTACTTTTTACATTTCCCAACTTATACTTACTATGTCTTTACAATTCTTACACTTACACATTATTTACTTACTCTTCATCACTTTTAAAACTTGTTTATACTCTTAATGACCTTTAAACATCATTAGTTAAGTACTAATTAACCTATACCATCATTACCATCCTCTACCTTATTTTAAAAGCCATTTTATAAACTTATTTTTAATAGTTTAGGTTGGTCCGGGACTTTGTCCGGGTCTTAGGTCCTGGACCATCCTGTGGTCTGAACTCTCGGGTTGATTTAGTGCCTGGTCCGAGTCCTTGTACAGGGTTAAGTCCTGGACCAGACAAGGGCAAAACTCTCGAACTGATTTTTATGGGTGGTCCGGGTCTTGTACCTGGGACAAAGTCCCGGACCAATGAAAGCTTGAACTCTCAAACAAAATTATGGGGGTGGTCCGGGTCTTTGTACATGGGACCAAGTCCCGGACCAAGGTTGCAGTGAAAGTCTCGGCCGTTTTAATCGCATGGTCCAAGAGTTTTTTACGGGGACCAATTCCCGAACCTGCTACTACCTCCTACAGATTTTGCAAATTTTCTTTCTCTGTTACACTTCCTTCCTTGCCTAATTAATTCCCCATTGTTCCTACACTTAATCCCACATATTTAAGCACCTAATTAGCCTTCTAAACATGTCTAATTCCATTACTAACTCATTACTTCTTTTCATACTAATTCACACATATATTTTCTAAGTTTTCATACCAGCACTTACACTATTATTCCTAGTTGTGTTTTGCTATAGATTTTGGTTCTCACTTCCTCCATTCATGGTTTCCTCTCCTAATGCCATTTCAAAGGTTTACAATGCATTATCTATCTCTCTTAATCTACCTACTACATAACTCCATTTATAATCTGTTTTCAAAGTGTTTCTCCACTCATTTCTAGTTCTTAAGTGTTTAGGTTCTAGATAAAATTTGACATAGTCTCCCCTATATTTTTACATTCTCACCACATTATTTTCACTCACATTTGTCATTCACATCACCTGTTTATTAACAACACTAATACACAATTTCCAACACAAATACTAGACATTTAACACTCATTTAATGCCTGCACAAACATCTATTTCCATCTAGGTTTTAACAAGTTTTCAAGTGTCTTTTAAAGCTTTAAAACATTTAGTATTCTTCCACATTATACTACTACTCTATACCATTTACAATACTCATTTAAAACTACTAAAAATCTGATACACAATGCATTACAAAGCTACACAAGTGAGTGCAATTTACCTTGTTTTCTTACTAGCGTTCCTTCTTTCTTCTTTCATTCTCCCTTTCTTTACCTATCTTCCCACCGGTTAGGGAGATTCAAATCTCTAAAGCTACAGCCCATTGATATACACCACCATTTCAATACAAACTAACCCTTAAATTATCTTTAAAGCTTTAAGGTATATTTTAGGGTTTAGGAAATGCATTACCTTGCAAGTATGTAGAAGAAGTGTAGAATAGAAACAAGGGCAAGATTTTCACTATCCAAAGAAGCCAAAATCGGCTGGGCAAACAAGGTAGAAGAACTCAAGACTTAGAAATTTCTATTTTGCAAGTAAGAGCAAGAAATGCTAGTATTTTCGGATTTCTTTTTACCTTAGACCAACAAGGTGAAGAACAGGCTTCTAATGGTGGTCTTCATCTTCAAAACAAATAAACCCCGTGGAGATGAAGTTGGTTTTTTTCAAATTTGGAAAAGAGGGAAAATGCTCTCCTTGATGAGAGGATTCTAATGGTACTAATTTTGTAATTTTTGGTGGAGGTTTGAGTATTAACAAGAGGAGAGAAGGGAGTGTGCTGGAGGGGGCTCTTAAATCACCATGGAAGGGGCATCTTGGAGAAGAAAGAAAATGAGAGAGAGGAGTGATACGTAGGAAATGAGAGGGAGTAGGAGAGGGAAGGTAGAAAGGCAAGTTTCTACTTTTTGCTTTTGTTTTGCTTTTTGTCTTTGCAAATAGAGATAACTAAGAGAGTGAGAGGGGGAGAAAATCGGCTCACACACTGCACACACTCACATTTTAAATTTCTATTTACAATAGTGGACACACTAGTTCAGTTTATTTACACTCTCACCCCACAACTTCTCGTTTTTTATAGTTTTTACTATTTTCTCGTTTAACTGATTTTATTGGTTCAAGACCTTCATTCATGTTTATTAATGACTATTTGCTTGACCAAAATTGTTACGAATCTATTTGACCCCTTAAAGTCGTGTTTCCCGGTTTCCTCGAAAAACACGCTTTAAGGTTTGTTTGTGTTTTTAATCCATTTTAAGGATCCTTTTTCTTCGGGATTTGTTCCCTCATGATTATTTAGGTGTAATTAAGCTTCTAAAATACTTATTAGCCTAATTAATCACTCTTTTTAATTACGGGGTATTTCAATCTACCCCGCATGAGGAACTTTTCCCTCAAAGTTGCTCAAGGTTAATGTTTAATAATTCTACTCATTTGGCAAACCAATTGCCATAATGTGTCTTACTACCACCTACAAGGTGTTTACTTCCTCCACATTGCAAGCATACACAAGCACCATACACAATTCACAAACACAATACACCATTTCTAATACATACCATTACACGTTACCATTGTACATACACACCAATACATTACACATTACACATACATACTCTATACACTTCGCACTACATGTGCCATCAAAACATACCACAATACATACACACTATGCAATGCTAACCCGAAGCAATGCAAAAGCAAAACGGCTCTACCCCCCTTAAAAAGGGGTACGCCCCGTACCCGTACCTGCTAAGTACTAGACTATCTAGTCTATGAATAACTGTGGGTACTTCACCTTCATGGCGTCTTCTAACTCCCATGTCGCTTCTTCGACATCATGGTTGACCATAAGACCTCACCATTCGTACAGACTTATGGTTAGTGTCTCTGGTCTTCGTAATAGGAGTCTCGACATATCTCATGGTCGGCTCAATGGATAGTCTCTCGGGCTCTAGGACATGAGAAGGATCGGCAATGTACTTCTTGAGTTGTGACACATGAAAGACATCATGGACACGCCCCAAGTCCTTAGGTAAAGCTAACCTGTAGGCTACAGATCAAACTCTCTCGGTGATAGTGTACGGCCCTACAAACTTCGGGCTCAACTTGCCCTTCTGGCCAAAACGAAATACGCCCTTCATAGGTGAAACACGCAAGAACACTTGGTCGCCCACGGTGAACTCAAGGTCGCGTTGTCGCACATCCGCATAGTATTTATGTCTATCTTGGGCTGCTTTCATATTGGCTCGGATTTGTTGCACTTCCGCTTGGACTTGGTCAAGATACTCCGGTCCTATGATGACCGCTTTACTCGACTCATCCCAACACAAGGGTGTCGGCAAGGTCTACCGTATAGAGCTGGAAAGGTGACATCTTAATCGAAGCATGATAGCTATTATTGTATGAAAACTCGATAAGATGAAGCTTATCTACCCATCTCCCCTGAAAGTTTAAGGCACATGCTCTAAGCATGTCCTCCAGTGTCTTGATGGTCCTTTTTGTCTGACCGTTGGTCTGTGGATGGAAGGTGGTACTCAGCTTCAACTCTGTACCCATCACTTCCCGTGTAGCTCTCCAGCATCTCGAAAGAAATCTGGTGTCGCGGTCAGATACTATAGTCTTCGGGACTCTGTGGTGTGTGATAATCTCCTTGTCGAATAGCTCCACGAGCTTTGCTACCTTCCAGGTGTAATTCATCGGTATGAATTGGGCAACCTTGGTGAGGTAATCGACTACAACCCAGATCATGTTGAGTCCTCCCCTAGCAGGTGAGAGTCCTACAACAAAATCCATAGAGATATTGTGAAATTTCCACTCCGGAATTGGCATAGATTGTACCATTCCACCCGGTCTACGATGTTCAAACTTTACTTTCTGGCACGTAAGGCATCTCAGTACATACTCTGTCACATCTGATTTAATTCTGGACCACCAGAAGTACCTCTTCATGTCTTTGTACATCTTGGAGGCTCCTTGATTGACGGATAATGTAGAACTGTGTGACTCTCGCAGGATGCGATCCCTTAGCTCAGCATTGCTTCGGGGGACGCATAGCCTGCCATTCAGCCGAATCAGACCATCTTCATGCAACTTGAAGTCGTGCTTCTTCTTCTCAAATGTACCGTCGGTGATTTTCTGTCTGATCTTGGACATATAAGGGTCGCTCAACTGAGCGTCTCGCACCTCGTCAACCAAGCTAGAAGAAGCGAGTAGTGAATGGAGCGAGTGTGCTCGACGGCTCAGGGCATCGGCTATAATGTTTACATTCCCTTCCTTATACTACTGGTCGATGTCGTACTCTGAGAGAAACTCCACCCACCATCTCTGTCTCAAATTCAATTCTTTTTGCGTGAATACATACTGTAAGCTCTTGTGGTCGGAGTAGATGGTGATGCTTACCCCATAGAGATAGTGTCGCCATATCTTCAAGGTGAAGACAATGGCTCCTAACTCTAAAATAGTGTGTCGGGTAATTCTCTTCATGCTTTTTCAGCTAGCGGGAGGCGTAGGCTACAACCTTGTCATGCCGCATGAGTACGCATCCCATTCCTTGCCTGATGCATCACAATACACCTTAAATCCCATTGTGCCCTCTGGAAGAGTAAGAATGGGCACTGAGGTCAATGAGTGTTTTAGGCTCTGGAAGGATACCTCGCACTCGTCTGTCCACACAAACAGTGCATCTTTCTTCATCAATGTAGTCATGGGCTTAGCGACTTTCGAGAAGTCCTTTACCGGCTAGACCAAGAAAGCTCCGAATGTCAGTAACAGTCTTAGGTCTAGGCCATGATCATACAACTTCAATCTTACATGGATCAACTGAAATACCCATGCTCGAGATGACATGACCGATGAATGATACCTGATCTAGCCAGAACTCGCAATTGGAGAACTTCGCATAAAGCTGGTTCTCGCGCAGTGTCTCAAGTACTTTTCTGAGGTGAATTTCATGCTCTTCTACTGATTTTGAGTACACAAGGATGTCGTTGATGAAGACAACAACTGAAATGTCTAACTGCTCACTGAACAGTCGATTAATTAAATCCATGAACTTTTCTGGTGCGTTTGAAAAACCAAATGGCATGACTGTAAATTCGTAGTGGCCATATCTGGTACGGAATGCCGTTTTTTTCTATGTCTTGCTCTCTAATAGCAATCTGATGATACCCAGATCGGAGGTCAATCTTGGAGAAGACTGATTCTCTTTTCAACTGGTCAAATAGGTCACCGATGCATGGCAATGAGTATTATTCTTGACTGTAACCACATTCAATTCGCGGTAGTCAATACAAAGTCAGAGGCTACCGTCCTTCTTCTTCACGAAAAGGACCGGTGCTCCCCAGGGTGATACGCTCGGGCGTATAAACCCTTTGTCGAGAAGATCGCGCAACTGCTCTTTTTCAGCTCTGTCATTTCTGCAGGCGCAGACGGTACGATTTCCTAGCAATGGGGCCAGTACCATGCAGATCGATTTCAAATTCTACTGCTCTCTGGGGTGCCATACAGGTAGCTCTTCAGGAATTTTACATCAGGGAATTCGGATACAAATCGGTACATAATTACTAAATCTGGGTCTCTCTCTAGGTCTTGTACATACACAAATACACTTCATTGCCCTTCTGAGCTCCCGGTACATAGCCATGGCGGAAATGACTGTAGTTGAAGGCTCTCTCGGTCTCTGGCGGTAAGATACCGTAACCCATAAGGACTCTTGAGCAGCAATAATGAGCGGCGCAGAGGATCGCAGAGGATTCCCGTCTCCCAACCAGTTCATCCGACTATTACGTCGAATCTCAACCATTAAATTCGATGAAGGAGATGGGAAACTCTTCGCCTTTGATTCGGATCGTGGCTGACTTGTAATATTGGTACATCGTACTCGCTCCTTCGACGGGAGAGTAACCAAGAAGTTCGGTAGCTCATCCGCATCTAGCTCCAACCTCTTCGCAAAAGATGGCGATACAAAGGTGTGGAGGCACCGGAGTCGAAAATAACACTGAGGGTTCAATGCCGTTCACTGGGAAGGTTCCCGTTAAGATGGTGCCGCTTTTACGGCTTGTGCTTCGGTGAGGATACTCAAGTTACCTTCGGTACCAAGTCCACAACCTATGGATTCACAAGTTTTAAGTAATGATGGTGGACACAAGTGAATTTAATAATCAACACTGCTCTTTATTGATAAACCAACCATTATACATGTCGCGTCTCTAGGTACACGTTACTACATATTACATGATACTACAATTTAATACTTTCTAAAGGTAAGGTTCAGGTGTCCTGGTTTCAAGGTGTGGCAATGATTATTTCGGTGGTGCGTATTCAACTTGATTGTTGATCCCGTGATACAGCAACCTAGACTTTCCACCCATGATGAGGAATCTCTTGACCTCAATTCCAGTTCTCTGTGAGTTCCACACGCTTCTGCTTGATATACAAAAATACGGCGTCATCGCCATGGACAAGACACTACGGGCATCCTTGTTCAAGAGATTCCGCTGTCTCATCCTTGTCTTGGTGAACCCAATTCGTCCTTCTTTCTCATAGAAGTTGACAATACAAAGGTCCGCTTCAAGTGCAGGGATCGGATCATCTTCGAACTGTTGTGCAAGTTCTACTGCTGTGTAATAAGCATCGAAAATTCATGTGGTATTGTGGTGGGGTCGCTCGTCTTGCATCCGATCTCTTGGTATGTCTTGGTATAAGGATTCCAATCCTTTCCCAAGCACATCGTCTTCAGCTTCATCTTTGCTCCACGGGGAATTCGGGTGTATAAAATCCTCCTGGACCCGTTCCTAGTTCATTGCATCGTTGGATGATTGAAATTTGTGCTTCGGGTGTCAGGTATCCCCTTAATAAAGTTATACCTGGTGGATGACTGACACTGCTCGTTGAGTAGTTTGGTAAGTGGTGATTGTTGGTCTCTTCTTGATTTGGGTTCGAAGGTATCGGTAGCAGATATTAAATCTACCATGGTTTAAAATTTCATATACGGTGAATACTAGTCTCAACTCTTCAATTTCATACTCAATACATACATAGTAGAAAATGGCCATTTTCGGCCCCTCATTTTCGGCGGTTTTTAATTTTCGCCGAAAATAGTCAAGTAAAAGACTCATTTTCGGCGGTTCCTATATACAAACCGCCCGAAAATAGTCAAGTAAAAGACACATTTTCGGCGGTTGTATATAGGAACCGCCGAAAATGATCAAGTCGAAGCCTCATTTTCGGCGGTTCCTAATACAACCGCCGAAAATGTGTCTTTTACTTGACTATTTTCGGCGGTTGTATATAGGAACCGCCGAAAATGAGTGTTTTTCTTATACCCTAGCACCCCGACTCGACTCGATTAAGCTCTGCTGCGCTTTCTTCCTCGACCGTGTTGTTATCGCCCTCAAATCGCCCATAAATCGCCTCTTCTTCCTTGTCGCTGCCGCACCAGCGCCGCCGTCACTGCGCCGTCACCGCCGCCGCTGTCGCCGCCCCAGTCGCGCCCTACCCCCCGTCTCCTCCGGCGAATATCGAACGCGAACAGGTATTGTTTTCTCCATTCGAAAGTATTGAAATTTTGTTGAATTGGGTCCTTAATTGTTGTTTATATGTAATTGTTGATTGATATATGTATTTTGGATATTTAATTGATTGATTGGTTTGATGGAAATTCATATGTGGGCAATTTTAGAAAATAAATTATACGCTCGCAAGGTGTTCGATGAAATGATTTAACCAATTTCAGGATGTTTTTTTGCTATCTTACCATTGTTTATGTGAATTTTGAGAAGTAAATGACCTTGGTGAATTGACGTATCAATTGTATTGTGTTTTCTTCATTTAGATATTACACAAGATTGGCACTAGTAGTCGCGTTAGCTAGCTCATCGTCGTCTTCACTCGCCACCCGCTTCCGCTGATCCTCGTCCTTCAAATACCGGTTAGTTTTTTTTTCACCTAAATCAATTTCAATTTATCATGCATAATTGTTTGTATAATTTGTTGATTACAATATAATAGTTAGTTGGAGGATTATATATATATATAATAACACGATAGAATAACCACAAAATAATGAAGTTTTGATTATTTGTGCATTAGTAAGTGAATTGTAGGCCTCGGAGCCGAGTATATTGTGCATAAGGATTGGTATTGATGTTTGATGGTGTATTGATGTATTAAGGATTTCCGTTATTTATGGTAGGACCCTTGTAAGGGTGTGGCTAGAATAGGAATGATTTGGATGAGAAATGATATGTGTGGATGAGAAAAGGATATGTGTGGATGAGTAAGGAAAGTAGGTGGGAACTATGGCGAAATTTTATAGGAATTGTGCATTAATTGTTGTATAATTTTGTTGATTACAATATAATAGTTAGGCAGGATATATATATATATATATATATATATAACACGATAGAATAACCACAAAATAATGTATATGCCAGCAAGGTGTTCTGTAAATTGTTTGTGTTAGTTTATTTATTTATATTTAGTAGCTAGTTAGTTGAGTAGGTATACATATAAAAATATAAAAAATAAAATAACCAACTATATATTATATATATATATATATAATATATATCATCAAGTAGTATATATATTATAGATGTGTATATAAATATAATATGCATATAACACAACCAAGTAGTTTATATAAGATAGCGTATTATATATATTATACAGACTCGCCGTGTAAGAACAATATCGATATATATCCTTTTCCGAAGATAAGAGGTAGTTAGTTATGTTATTTTTATATTTAATATTTTAAATGTTAGTTAAGTTTATTTACATTATAAACTTTTTTCTAAACATTTTTTAAATTTTGACTGGTTGTTTGTAGAATGGACCGTGAATGGATGTACGGTCTGCGAGGGAATTATTTTGAATCGAAAGTGGAAAATGAATTGCAAAAAGCAGCTCTCTGTCATCAGAAAAGGATGAACGACACTCACATTCCCTGTCCATGTGCACAGTGCGAACTTCGCAACAAATTCCCTAACCTACATGCTATCAGATTTCATCTATCACGACGTGGATTTATGCCAAACTATAAGATATGGTTTTTGCATGGCGAGTCTTTAGAAGGTAGTAGCAGGGTGCATACTTCCACCCGCAGAACAGTGAACAAGAAAGGTTACCGATGATACCACATTTCCTAATAATGAGTGTGATCAGAGTGACACTGAAATCAACGATGATAGTGAAAAGATTGAAGAACTGAACTCTATGCTGCAAGATGTTGAGGATAATTTCACAGACAAGCCCGATGAATATCAACGATTAGTTGACGCATCACGGTCCCTTTGTTCCCCGGATGCACCAAATTTTCAAATTGACATCCGTGCTACACTTGTTCAATATGAAAGCAAGTCGGCTGGAGTGTGATAAGAGTTTTACGGCAATACTAGAACTATTCCACGACATGCTTCCAGATGATAACAATCTTCCTACATCCACTTATGATGCAAAAAAAGTTGATGTGTCCTATGGGTGTGGAGTATGAAAAGATACACGCATGTCCAAACAGTTGTGTATTATACAGAGGAGAGAATAAACATTTGAATCAGTGTCCAAAATGTCATTTGTCACGCTATAAACATAAGGACGGCCAATCATCCAATTCTAAGAAAAAAAAGTCCTCCAGCAAAAGTCATTTGGTATTTACCCATAATACCAAGGTTCAAACGTCTGTTTGCAAATGTCAGAGATGCCCAAAATTAAGATGGCACGCAGAAGGAAGGAAAAATGATGACAAGCTGAGACATCCAGCTGATTCACCACAGTGGAGGACTATCATAGAAGATTTGAAGATTTTGCCAGTGATAATCGAAATTTGAGACTCGGGCTATGTACAGATGGGATGAATCCCTACGGCATCTAAGTAGTCAACACAGCACGTGGCCTGTTCTATTGTTTATTTACAATCTTCCTTCGTGGTTGTGTATGAAGCGAAAATACATTATGTTATCATTGTTGATTTCTGGTCCTAAACAACCCGGACATAATATCGATGTATATCTTGCACCGCTGATTGACGATTTGAAATTGCTATGGAATCAGGGGACAGTGGTTTATGACGGTTACGCCAGACAAACCTTCACACTTCGTGCCATGTTGTTTTGCCACAGTGAATGACTTTCCAGCGTACGGGAATTTATCTGGATACACGGTGAAAGGCACATTTGCTTGCCCAATATGTGAGGACGACACTTGTTCTGATCGTCTAAAGTTTTCTGGCAAAAACGTGTACATGTGTCATCGTAGATTGTGTTGCCAGCAGCACACCCGTACCGTAAAAAAAGAAAGTTATTCAACGGAAAAACTGAAAACACGTGTTGCTCGTATACCTTTGAGTTCTCAAGAGATCTATGAAAAGGTGAAAGACATTGAGAATGTTTTCGGTGTTCCGTCCAAATCTATCCAAAAAAACATCTGGAAAAAATGTTCAATATTTTGGGAACTTCCATATTGGAGACATTTATCTGTTAGGCATTGTCTTGATTTTATGCATATTGTCAAAAATGTTGGTGAGGCTGTTGTTGGGACTTTGCTTAACATACCTGGGAAACAAAAAGACGGAATGAAGGTTCGAAGAGATATGGAAGCTATGGGCATACGTGAGGAGTTGCATCCTCAAGAAAGAGGCAAACGAACATATTTACCTCCAGCATGTTACACTTTGTCTAAGAATGAGAAGATCAGCTTCTGCAATGTCTTCATTCCCTTAAGGTTCCTACGGGTTATTCATCTAACTGGAAAAGTCTTGTGTCAATGAAGGACTTGAAATGGTCGGGTTGAAATCTCATGATTATCACGTTCTGATGTTGCATCTCCTTCCTGTTGTCATTCGAGGTATATTGCCGAAGGATGTCCGAAATGCAATTACAAGACTATGTTTCTTTTTGAATGCAGTGTGTAATAAAGTCGTGGATGCTGATACACTTGACAGTCTGCAACGTGATGTTGTTGTTACGATCTGTCAACTTGAAATGTATTTTCCACCCTCTTTTTTTGACATCATGGTTCACTTAGTTGTTCACATTGTTAGGGAAATCAAATTATGTGGTCCAATATATGATACGAGGTACATGTATCCGTTTGAAAGATACATGGGAATTTTGAAGGGAAGGATGAAGAATAGATATCGACCTGAAGGAAGTATTATAGAAGGGACAATAACCGAAGAAGTGACGGAATTTTGTACTGAATACTTAAAGGGTGCAGTTGCTATTGGAGTACCACAACCTAGACACACGGGAGGGACAGAAGGTCAAGGTGTTACTGGGAAAAAAATTGTGGCAATTGATTCATCCTCAATGGAGTTAGCACATTTGTTCGTTTTACATCACCTTGAGATTATTGAGCCATTTTTTGAGAAACACATGACTACACTAAGAGGTCAATATCCTGGGAGGAATATTGTTTGGCTGACAAAAGAGCAAAACAAGACTTTTGTTCATGGTTTAGAGACCATGTTATGAAACTTGCATCACTAGCGCCTGATAATGTAGGTGAAGAGCTCGTTGGTTAGCTTTGGGACCTGGTTCCACTGCTGTATCTTACGAGGGGTATGACATCAATGGGTTCACCTATTGGACAAAACGACAAGATGATAGATGTTTAAACCAGAATAGCGGGGTGAAAAGTAGAAGCAGCAACAACTCTGTACACCCGAGCTTCAGCGATTTCAACCTCGAGGTTGTATTATGGATGTATTGAAGATATTTGGGAACTTGATTATCAGTTTCAAAAGTTTGTTATTTTCAAATGCAAGTGGGTGGATTACAAACACGGTTATCGGGTTGAGGATGGGTTTAATTTGGTTGATTTATCAAGTCTTGGTCCTACCCACGATCCGTTCATATTTCCCAAGGACTGTGAACAAGTATTTTACATAGAAGATCCCATCGATTCTAGATGGTCAGTAGTTTTACCAGGGAAAAGATTTGTGATCACAAAATGTTGATCAAGATGTTGATGACGATGAATTATTATTTGATGAGACACCACCCTTTTCTAACAGTGTTCCTGCAACCAACATTGTCGATATTCCAGACGATGTAGTGTATACTAGGTCTGATCATGATGAGGGTCTATGGGTCGAAAAAACCATAAATGGTGTGTGTTGTTTGTTAGGTAATTAAATATTAATTTTTATGATATCTGATTATGTATTTTTATATTATTTGTTTGTTGTTATTAATATCATATTGTTTATCTGTGCAGACAGTCAAATGGATGATATGGACGATCCGGTCGGTGAGATTCTGTCTGATGCAGCCCGACCGAGGAAGAGGCAAACACGTGGAGGGAAGGGCCGCAACTCAAGGGCCCGGACTGATGAGGGGGGTAGTGGCACCGCCGAGAATATAGTGTCTGATGTGCCAGCTGCAGACACACAAGCTGGACCTTCTGATTCGCAGATCCCAGAGAGCAGGACCGTGAAACCTCGAGGTCCTACAAAAGCTCTGAAGTCCAAAAAGATTGAGTCGAAGCCGCTGCAGTTTAATGAGTATCTACAACCGACTGGGGAATGGGCTGGAGACTTCACTACTGAGCTGGGCATCATAGTGCGAGAGTATTGTGATATCACTCTCTCCTGGCCTCAGGTTGACGAAGGATTGAAGAAGCAGATGTTTGAGATCGTACAGGTAAATAAACAATAGTTGCAGTATTTATGGATACGATTTACAAGTATGCATAACTAACATCCTTTTCATTTATGATGATATGCAGAAACGATATCGAATACCTGAAGAAACCGAGTACTACACCATGGTAAATCGATGATGCGCAAAAAATTTCAGATCATAAGCATGATCTGGTCAAATGGTTCATCACCAAGAAGCTTAAGCGGCCTGACGGCGACACACGCCAGCCTTGGGAGATCTACACAGCAATAACCCAAGAGAAGTGGCAGCAGTTTTATGACAAGAAGATGGAGACGAAGGTACATACTAACTATTAAATAATTAAGTATTGTATATACATACAAATAGGTTTACATATGTATATGTTTTTAATCATCATCGTGTATTTTTGTTTACTTGATAATAGGAGTATCGTGAGGCCCAGTCAGCGAATGCGAAGAGAAGAATGAATATCGTCACTTGCTGGGTGCTAAAGGGGTTAACAGAAGAGTTCCTGAGTGGGTGGCAGAAGGGGAGTTGCCATCGGATGTGAGCACTCTAGATGAGCACCAGAAACGGGGTACATTTTGGAAGCTTTCACGCACTAAGAAAGACCCAAAAACTGGAGAGCGTCTGTATCCCTTCGAGAAAACGAAGGAAATTGTTGATAAGATGGTAAGTACTTTTGTTTAATCCTTATTATTTTTTCAAATTCAATATTTCAATCCTATAATTTATTATAAATCCTATATGCATTACTTCTAAAGGCTGAAATGAATGAGCAAGCAACCCAAGGGACTTGGGCTCCTGATCGACATGATGACCAGCTGTCTCGGGCGCTAGGAAAGAAAGATCATCAGGGCCGAGCAGTAGGGGTTGGGGGGGTTAACATAGGGATAAGAAAAGTATTTGGAAACCCCGGGTCGAGGAAAGGAAGTAGTAGTCAGGAGAGGATGATCCCGTATGATGAGCATTTACGTGTCCTCACTAGCTTCAGAGATCAGTTGAGGGATGAGATCCTTGCTGAAGTGCGTCAGGGGACTGGTGCACCTCAGCCATATTCTCTGCTTCTTCTGATCTTCTTATGCTCCTGCTTCTGATCCTGCTTCTGATCCTGCTGGACTGCACACAAGCACAGAGTCTAATGATCCGTATCCTTACGCATGTACAGGTAAATTTTTATATCTTTAACTGTTTTATTACTTGTCATATCGTTTATTACTTATTATCAGTTCAATCATCTACTAATCTGATTAAATTGTAGGATCCAATAAACTGCAACCTCTTGCTCCCGTACAACAATCAAAATATACCAGTTGCAGAAGGAAGAGTGTACACATCACGCTCGAATGACGTGGTCCATGGCATGCCATTACAGCCGTATCACGGGAGAGTGTCTGTGGACGAACCGATATACACGTGTCCTGATTTAGCACTCCCTGTACCTACGGAGGAGTACAGCACGGTTCGGTCGCAAAGGGTGCATTTCTTCAATGGCCTGTTCGCCTGATTCAGAAGTGTATGAAGGTACGCCCAATACTACCTTTAATATAGTTATTGTAGTAAATATAAGTGTGTGGATGTTCAGTTCATGATTAGTAATGTATGTCGATTGCAAATAGGCATTAAAGGAGAAATCAAAGTCTCCTGAAAAAAAAGAAGTCAAAGATTACATCTTCTGGATACAGAGCATCCACCAATGTCGTTACCAAACAAAACTTGGTGGATGATTCAATATATGCACGCTTGGGGCCAAACATGAAAGTGTTGCATGATGTGATCCGTGACTTCCCAGCTGATAAAGATTCTATCCTTCTTAGCTTTGAACCTGACATTCTTCACTATGAAGAAGTTTTAGAAGTCGACTTGTGGACAAACGACTTGCAGGACATCCTGAAATCTGACTGGGTGCCTATCACTGTTGTCCACTCATTCATTCTGTAAGTATTAGTCTTTTTTGGTAATAAGTTATAAAGTGATGCCCTGAAACAATGTTAATTACTATTATTTTAATTAATGAATAGGTTTTTGCATGAGAAAATGCAAACTTTTTCACTTACCAAGTATGGATTTCTATGTCCTGAGAGAACGTCATACACTGCTGTGATGTCTGATGTACAGGTAGTAAGCTCTACTTACAGCGTGCGATTGCTAACAGCATCAATGCGAGAAAGAAATATCTCCTGATGCCCTACCATCAAAGGTAATAACTTGTGTTTATCATTTTAATTCCATTAAGCATGATCTACTTGTTGATTTTGACATTATAATGACATGTTTGTGTTTGGTATTACATAGTGGTCATTGGGTCCTACTGGTGTTGTGTTTGGATCGTGCACGTATACTATATCTTGATCCGCTTCGGCATACAGTGCCGAGTAATATCAAGATAAAGCCACACCTTAACACGTAAGTACATTATAAACCACTTCTTTATGCATTTCAATTCTTTTAATTTAATTTTGTTGTGCATGGATATCCTAATTTTATTAATATACATTATGACATTTAATGTGCAGTATATATCAAAGTGTTATGACTACACATCTTGCTATAAGGATAAGAGGTGCTGTCCCCTGGACTGCAGTGAAGGTACATGCATCACTTGTTTTTCATTGATAGAACAAATGTCTTATGTAATTAATCCTTTTTCTTTTCTTTGTTCAAGTGTCCACGTCAGCCCGGGGGTTCGGAGTGTGGGTATTATGTCATGAGATATATGCATGACATAATCACCCTTTTTGGTGAGATGCAGGATCAATTAGAAAATGTATGTTAAGTCATATATATATATTCTTTAATTTAATGTATTTCTTTAATGATTAACTCATTTTGTATTGTTTTGTTTTTCAAAAGGTTTTCTCTAATGTTGGCGAATACGACAGACAAATGATCAACGCTATGTTGGAGGAATGGGCGGAGTTTGTCTATATGAATTTAGTTTGATTTTCACTTTGTTTTTTCGATCGAATTGTTATTTAGAACGTTAATGTTTAGAAATTGATGGCTAGGCTTGTGAAAGATGACCGGTTTGGGTACAATGAATATTGGTAGTTGTATATCTATATGGTCATTTGTGACCATTTGAAATGGTTTGTATATGGTCATTTGTGACCATTTGAAATGTGTTGTTGGTCATTTGTGACCATTTCATCATTATTTTGATTTTTTGACAATTCTCTTACAAAGAGTGATTGACATCTCTACAATATGACGTAGAGAGATATTTGGATATATCTGGATGTTGTATCTGTATATTTTACAGGTTTGTTGACATATGTGGGATTGTAAACTAAAACGAAAAAAAACAAAAAAAAAAAAATAGAAATTTTCGGCGGTTCCTAGTAAGAACCGCCGAAAATAAGTAAAAAACTGGCTATTTTCGGCGGTTCTTAAGCTAAGAACCGCCGAAAATAGCCAGTTTTTAACTTATTTTCGGCGGTTCTTACTAGGAACCGCCGAAAATTTCTGTTTTTTTACCACATTTTCAGCTGGGACAGGGGTCATTTCGGCGGTTTTGGCGTTTGGAACCGCCGAAAAAGGTTGTTATTTTCGGCGGTTATAAAACCGCCGAAACTTTGGAAGGGCCTTTTTCGGCGGTGTGTAATATTCGGCGGTTTAAAACCGCCGAAAAAGGCCCAAAATAACCGCCGAAAATGACCCTTTTTCTACTAGTGATACTTCAATTCATTTACTCATGATCCATTCGCACAATTACCCCAATACTTAGACATGCTACAAGGATTTCAAGGTTCAAGTTAATTACCTAGCCCGGACTTAGAACCGGTTCCCAGTCCCTGCGGCGCCTACTGGCCTGGGCATCGCCAGATGCAAACACTCATTGCCTTCTCCTCTGCTTATAACTTTGGAAGTTTTCCTTTTGACTTGGCATTCTCTGGGACATAGTTAGATCGAGTCACCTTTTGTCAGGTTCTGACAATTGTAGCACCCGGATTTCTCTCCCTAGGATCCATGGCGGGTTAGTCCTGATTGCATCTTCTGAAAACATTGCGTTTTGTGCTGAGGAGTAGTTTTGTTGTTACCCGGAGTAGAACCTGAGGCTTGAGCGTTAACACATTGGTGCTGAAATTACTAGCTATGATAATTATACATATACGAGTCATGAATTTAGAAGTTTACCCTTAGGCGGGTGTGATCTCCAGTGGCTTCGCAGCAACCGGCGCAGAATAACCTAGCTGAAGAGGCTCAGCTGGTTTTCCCTTCTTGGCAGGGAACGCTCTCAATAGGGTGTTCTTTTGGGTTTGATGAAAGAACTCCCTTCTTCTTTTTCCAGCTCTTGCCCTAAATCTGCTCCTCAGACACTAGTGTTTTGTGTGTAGCCTTGCGCTTAAGCGCCTGCTCCTCATCCCTTAAGGGCAAGTGATCTTAACGCGCGATGCACCGTGATAGCACTCCTGAAGTTTCAGGCATTAGATGGGGTTCTTATTCATAAGGATAAAGGTTAAAATTTACAATGGTACAAGGGTTCAACCAAAGTTTACCTGAAGGGAGGTAAATCTGGTGCCCATACCGTACCGAAGGCAATGGCTCAGGGACCGCCATAAAGTGATCGACCAACACCTCCTGGCTGGTGTACCCAAGGCCGGGTAGAAGACAAAGGATGAAAGTGAAGGTGCGGTAGTACTCATCTACTGACATCTTTTCAGTCATTCTCAAGGTGTCCAACTCTAGTCTTTTCTTTGTTTTGACGTGCTCTGGGTAGTTTGGATCGAAGGAGAGCTGTGAAGGATTCCCAGTCGAACGTGGGGTCATTGACATGCTCGTGTTTTACTAACTTCCACCAATCCATGGCAGCGTCTTTGAGGTAATAGGCTGCTACTCTCACTCGAACTCCAGTAGGAGCTTCGAGGGTTTCAAAGGCTATCTCCATTTCGGAGGTGTAAGCTTCAAGCTTGCTGGGTCACTCTCACCTCGAAAGCATGGAGGTCGGAGTTCAGCTACTGATTTTACCCAGTTTGCTTCTCTGGGTGGAGGGGGGGATTGGTCCTGCTTGAGTGTGTTGATTCTGTTGCGTCTGTTGGACTGCAGTGATTATTTGAGGTAGCATCTGCGCTACCGTGGCGGCGACGATTTCAGCTATCGTCTGCGCGCCCGGTCCATCAGTGGCCCCTCCTTTGGGTCGGCTAGGACCTCATCGTGACATCTGAACATGTAACATTTACATTAGGCATAGCAACACCATGACCAATGGTCTTGAATTCAAGCAAGGGTATCGTCCATAAGGACTTCAAGGGTATCCGTTGTTATCAACGGTCATTCCTAGTTAGGTTTCTAAGCTTCCATTTTAAAACGGTTGTAATCCAAACTCGGTAATCCCTATGCTTGGTAATCTTGGAACGTCAGAGTGCTACAGTGCTCTGATTGCTCTGATTCACTTTTATAACACCCCTACCGCTAATCCCTTACTTACCGTCTAATTGTCCCGTTCATTCTACTACTCGCATCGGAAATACTACTACTACGGCGGGTGATACAATGCCGCTAACCGCCCATACGGCTAGCAAGGCTTACACTACATACGTAACGGTCTGATGTCTAAAGAATACCGAGCTACAAACATTACTTAGCATTACAAAATACCATATACTTACAATAGTGATTACTGAGTATCCAAGTATATTCAATTACATCCTTTCCCTAGTTTACAAAAATAATGAGTTTCAACAAGCTACTGATCTATACCAATTCATAATCCTTTCATTATCTAAAAGAGTGTACCCCATGATACACCGGCTAAACAAAAGGCCTGTAGCCATGTACAACTTGGTACACCTTTCATAATCCATTAATTACACCCAAAAAGAAACCATCTTGATTTCATCATAGTCTTCACCCTTCACGAGCACCTGTAAAATTTTAAAAACAGTGCCCCAAGGGGCTCAGCAAAACGCTGTATATAAACTTCGCATATACCGCATGCTAACTAGGGTACGCCGACTAATTTGGTCAACTATACATGCAGGTCATTTTAGACATGCATACATGCTTTACATATACAACACATTCATACACAATACGATACAATACAATACACAGAACTGAAGGCAATACACAAGCCAAGCATTATATCAATACCATTGTAAACCCCGTCCCAAGCCAATCGTGGTTATCGCAAGACTTAACAACTTATTCACAATGATCGCAGCGGAATAAACTAGCACCGGGACCTTGCCACGGTCTGATCAAAAGAACATACCGAACTTCACTAATTTACAACACTTATCCAAAATATACATACCGTCCAAAATGCCCACCAACCGAGTTTCGAGTATCTCAAGTGACAACATAAATTTCCATCAGTTTTAATATAAACAGACGGGCGCACATGCGTAACCCGTGCTCAAAAATAAATAACCCATCCTAAGTCTAACCGCTCCTACTCTCGTGGTGTGACTTCATAGGCCACTTACCTGCAAGTGTAAAAACAGCTCCCAAAGGGGGTCAGCACGAATGCTGGTACGACCTCTCGTGGCCCCCAAGCTAACAGAGCTACGACGACTAATTGTCGATAGCATGGAAGTTGATTAGAATCATAATCATAATATGAAATGCAATAACAACAACAAACCACAAATGAACATACATAGTTCACACTCCAATGAACCACTCAAGCGTTCCCTTAACAAGTGAGTTAGATCTTAGCCCCTTAGGTCCACATTCTCCTTAATCTTATATTTGCCAACCGTTCTACTATTAGACTGGTTAACCCTTAATTGGTTGCTTATTTTTATAGAGCTTGGTTAACCCTAGCCGGTAGCAGTGCACTTACTAGCAATAAGCAACCTTTCTTAATTTGTTGGGAATGTAGGCTTGATCCCCCCACGCCATCCTTAATGTGCCTCCCACCTCAAACAGTAGTCCGGGTGGTCGGGTCGGTTTGTTGACCCTAGGCGACAAGTCCGAGGACAAGTCTTATTTGGAAGTCAGATCTGATTCAGATACCGACCTCCCCAATACACATGTGTCGGTACCATTCTGGATTCCTCACTCCCACCCCAAGTTATGGTTAACGAAAAGTCTTACAAACCTTGTGTCAGTTAAACCTTATCGGGTATTAACCAACTATTACCAATTCACCATTCCTCTCCTTATTTCAATAGGTACCAAGCTTAGTTAGTAGCTATCCTTAAGCCTTGTGGGTTAGTGTAAAGAAAACACATACACAACGTGAACATTAATATCCGGTTGCATGCTTTATCTTGTCTTAGTCATATCAAATAAACAGATAGCACACAAGCCGAGGGACACCTCATCAGCAAGCAGGTCACAAGAAAGACGGTACCGTTCACCGTCGGCGATTGTTCGGTTTATCTCCTTCCAAGTCCCAATTCATAAGTCCTAAAACATTCATTCAATTTTAAGTCATCATTTAGCCCAACTTAACGTTATTTACTTACTTAACCTTTCTAAACACTAACATTTACCCATTGTCATTTACTAAGTCCTTGTGGTTTTTATCTTAAACGTTTAAGCACATGTTTCTTATTGTCTCTTACTTTTGTTCACCCACTTAGTAGCTATTTTACCCATTAAACATGTCATAGACTACCCTATAACATCAATACCTAACATTCCCCTTCATTCCCACATAGTACTCTCTAAGTTCTTAGAACTTAACCTTAAACACTTAAAAATCCTTTACATAACTTAATCATTTAAGCCCTCATATACTCACTTATCTAATCACCATTGCCCTATTAATAGCTTACTACTAATGCCCCATTATCCTCCTTAAATTTATTTTTTTTTGTTCTGGTCCGGACCGCCCCACTGGGGAGGTCCCAGGGGCGGTCCACAACAGAAAGTCCCACGACTGCAGCAGACAACAGGACCTCCCACAGGGGTGGTCCCTAGGGGCGGTCCACTGCAGAACCTGATTTCTAAAGTGTTTTTCTCCTCTTTTTGGACTCTGTTTACACCCCAATCTTTTCCTAATCATTCCTCATGTTTTTCCACATGTTTTAACATCATTTAAACACCTTAACACCTACCTAAATCATCCAACAACCTCCTTAAACTTTTACTCAAATTCTTACTAAATCCTTAACACCTAGAGCTTAGTTTCTTATACTTCCAACTTGTGTTTCACCTAGGACTTCCTCTAACCAAGGTGTCTTTCTACTTACCACATAACTACTCCTCATGTATCATTGCTCACACCTACTCCCTTTTCTCATCCTTCCTAAAGCTACATAAGCTAGCACATGTTTATGAGTCATTATACCCTAGTTTTCCTTCGAACCTTGCACAAGTTTCCTAACTTCCTTAGTCTTGGTCTTGGTGCCTTAAACTCAACATGGAAACCCTTAGTTCCTCCTAAACATCCCCTAAATCATCCTAGTGCACAAGAACTCCATAGTTTATTCATTTTCACTAAAACTACCCTTAAGGTTTACTAGAACATCATTATCCCTAAAATCTCCTTAAAACGTCTTAAACACTTAGTTTCTCCACCAAATTTTGACATGGCTTCCCTAGTATACTCCTACACCCAAGCACTTAAATTTTCACCACTTTCACACTATAAACACTCAAATTCTCATTACACCATCTTAACACACAATATACACCCAAACTACACTACATCACAATATAGTGCATAACTTAAATTGCTTGGCACTTAGGCCCTTAAATGCATAAATCTTAAGCACTGAATTTCCACAATATATATTGCCTTTGACCTGCAAATACACACAACAAGGCTCCCATTGCAATATAAGTGTTCTTATAATTCACCTTGAATTACCTAACTATCTCATTTTTCATTTGCTCCTTAACACAAGTTCTCAAATATAATTACTGTTTCTCCTAGGTTTTAATAGCCCTTTCCTAATGTAAACTCCAAGATAACCTTATCACATATCTAAATCCATCCCTTAATGCATTAAACACCTTAAGGTAAGACATTTACCTTGTTCTTTTTCAAGCTTCACAAACTTTCTTCCTTAGGTTTTCCCTTGATCAATCTCGGTCACCAAATCAAACGCTCCTTGCCAATGTTCTAATCAATATTGAATGACTCCAATGAGTACTAAACAATACACTAACATTAAGGAATGAAACCTAGGTCAAAAATGTGTTTTAAGGTATTAAATTGATTGTTTTACCTTGAATTCTCAAGACAAGCTTGGATATGAATCAAGAAAGACCTCCTCTTTCCCTTGGAGAATAGAAAACAAGTAGAACAAGGCATAAAAATGGAGCCCCATGAGTAGAAGTTTTCGGTTATGGAGAAAAATGGTGGAAACCTAGATTTTCTTACATATTATTTACCTTAAGAGAGTGGAGAAGCCAATGAACTCTCCAAGCTTGAGTTTCCTCCTCTAATGCGGTTTGGCTTGGCACCAAAATGGAGCTCTTGAAGTTTTGGAAAGATAGAAAGGAAGAGCTTGAGCTAACTAAGAAGCATATGTAATTTGTTTTGGTTTTGGAGCTAAAATGAGTAAGTAGTAATCAAAGGAAGGTGGAGCTTACATGG
Source organism: Limonium bicolor (assembly GCA_023374045.1). NCBI lineage: Eukaryota > Viridiplantae > Streptophyta > Magnoliopsida > Caryophyllales > Plumbaginaceae > Limonium > Limonium bicolor. The sequence continues at coordinate 118,617,596 of CM041783.1, forward strand.
GGGCTGCTCTTCACGTAATGGAGAAGGAAGAAAGCAAGAGAAACTGGTGGTGAGAGAGGAGAATGAAGAGGTGAGGAGAGAGGTATACAAAGGTAAGATATTTATGTTAAAAGGTGAATAGTGAATTTACTTACTTTTGCTTTCATCTTTACTAACTAGATAAGTATGGTGATTCACACTTAAAAACCGGCCCCCTTGGTCAAATGAGGTATATTGTGGTCTTTGTTGACCATTTAATTGACTTACTTTGACTAATGTCTTAAACTAACACTATTTGGTTACTATTCACTAAACAAGGCACATATTGTGAAATTTTAGATTTCCCATTGATTTAGACTTCCTAATGTGATACTAAGTAGTACACGTGTTAATTAAAGAGTAATGATGGACATTTAGCCACTCAAAACCCATTTACAAGACAATTTTTCAAAAATGTGCTTTAAGACTCCTTAAAGCACATTTTATGTTTTAACTTGTTTTCAAGCTTGGTTTTCTTTGGTAATTGATTTAACATGACCATAAGGATATTACTAAGGTCTAAGAATGATATTTGGGTGCTCACCTAAGTTACTCCAAGCTTAGAGCACATTTTGCCTAAATTGCTCTTATGGTGTTTCCTTGTGTTTTCTTTGACTAAAATTGTTCTTGATATTTCTAAGGCAATATTTAGCCCTCTTATATCCTAGTTTATCATCTAGACACCATATCTAGGTTTGGGGTATTTCAATCTACCCCCCTTAAAAGAACTTTGTCCCCAAAGTTCGCATATGTCCTTAATCATTCACGGTACTCAAATTTTCCTTAATCGTCATACCACATCTTATATTCACATTCACACACCACAAGACTCAAAGGTTGATGGGATTGGGGTGCTAACCGAGTAGGTCTGAGGTGTTAGTCTCAGACCAACTCTGCTTGAAGAGTAAGGTGTACAAATAACGCGGAAGCTTTTGTTTAAACTTAACAAGATAGGATTCTGCTTGTATTGAAACTCAATGTGAATTACAACCTCTCTTCCTATCTTAGGATTCGACAGAAGTATTCTGTCTCATCCAACACTCGCTCTACTCTGGGCTTTGATCAATGCGTCACAAGGAGTAAAGGGGAGTGTTCTATGGTGCTCTCTAGGTAATAAATACCTAAGCTAATTGACACTATCTCACTAAGATCTCTCAAGAATATTTTCTCTCTCAAGGGTGAAGTTTCTCTCTGAATAATCTCGAATGCACAAATTAACTAATTACATTCGCATGCTTATATACTGGGTAACGATCTCCTAAATCTTCGGTGAAGTCTTCAAGTAAAACGACTCCTTGGGTTGGTTCCGCAAGTATCGGAGTTGTGGACCTCGTTGTGCGTCATGTTCTCACGTTTTGCTATTGCTCCAACTATGCGAGATTTCCGCAACTACTTCAGTAACGTCGCGTTTCTTGGCATATAGGAACTCGTGGACAGATGCTTCTGCAGAGGTACTCGAACAGTGATAATGGAACGTCTTTCTGTATCGCGCCTAGTTTCTCTGCATCGCTACTTTGATTGAGGAGGCAATCATATGCAAAACTTAAGTCTTCAACAAATTCCCCTTTTTGCTGATGATGGCAAACTCAGTGTATCCAGCGTAGATTTGAGGTTTTGTATAGGATGTACCTGCAAAAACCAGACAACACGGCGGAGCAACTATCTCGGGAGAACAACTTTCTGTTTGTTCCCCCTTTAACACATATTCCCCTTAAGGTAATGCAGTTGATAAGAACAGATAAAAAACCATAGTACGTAAACTACTTCAAATACCACGTTGTAGAAATAAACGACCAAACAAAACAAATGAGGCCTTCAGAGGCACTCATCATCCACACATAGTTACCCGCAGACACCAGCCGCGGGATACACCGCTTCCCCCGTTTGCCAACATCAGGGGAAATGCACAAAATATCCAAAAAAAAGACCATAATCTGAAAGAGTCAGTTAAACAAACCACCAGCGTAATCAAAAGTATTCATGAGTCAGTACTTCCTAAGGTTTAGAAAAGGGGTAGGGGTAAAAAATGTAGTCATATCCTCCATCCATTCTTGTGTCCTCATCCCTTGCTCCATCTTCCCCCGAAGTTCCAGCGCCATCCAACTTAGCCACTTCCAGAGTTTCAGCAAATGTTTCCCGGAACTCCTCTGCCAGCTTCTCGACTCCCCCTGCAATGATGTCATCGTCTGTTTGTGGTTTTTGTTGAGGACGTCGATGAGCATGTCTATCTGCTTGGATAGAGTGGTGAGTTGTTCTCTACCGCTGCTACCCTTTCAGATAAAGAGGCTGTGTCAGGGGGTGATGCGGGTTTGGCGGAGCTAGCTTTTTGGAGGGAGGGTGTCTTGGAGACCGATTTGATCTGGAAAGATGGGGTTTTGTTGTATAGGATCTGACCAAGAATGTCAGTGTCCATTATGCGACTAGCTTTGGAGGGATCAAGGACAACATCACAGTGGGCAAGAATTTTGGGAGCCAAAATATGTACCCTCAGGCTGTGTCGGGGTGAGGAGATGGTTGAGGCTATGTGGTTGAGGATTAACTTTGGGAGGTTTATCTTTTGGTGGTGGATCAGACAGTACATAATAGCAAGGTCAAGCGGGCGGACAAACTGGTTTCCTTCCTTTCTAGGGACTAAATTTTTGATCACCAAGGTGTGAAGCATTTGATGGGTATTTGACAGAGCTGGTCGGTCCAAAGAGTGACCGACTCTGCTGTTTGGTAGGAAGAAGTGATAGACCTCTTTTGCACTTATAAACCCTAGATCAGGAAAACCAGCCCTATCATAAAATTCTAGTCCGCTAGTTGGAATTGCTAGATGGGTTGCTATTGAGTTTGAATCGAGAAGGATAGGTTTGCCGTGTACCTCTGTCATTATTTTCCCTTTGCGAATGACGCAGTTTTGGTAGAATTGATACGCCTCTGCCTCGTGGTAGGTCTGAATGCCGTGGAAGAGATGGATCCAGTTTTGAACGCGGAGCATCTCTTTGAACATATCGAACGCCATCGAGTGGAGCCAGTCCAGGTCAAGTAGCTTTCCTTTTACCAAGTGTTGGGACTCAGCAGAATCATCGGCTGGTAAGGAGTAGGCGGCAGAGTGGGTGTCGATCAGACCTAGTCGTTGAGCAGGTGAAGGTGGGACAGACTCGGAGCGAGGACGGAGTCGCTTTCTGGTGGAAGTCGTTGCCGTGTCGGAGTCTTCCTGGGTTGAAGAGTTGGTGGTACTGCACGGCTTTTCTTCAGTAGTTGGTGCCGTGATGATAGGGGATGGTGCAGGAACAGGAGCATCAGAACTGGGTTTTGAAGATAACTGAGGATGTTTGGCTCGAGAACGAAGGGTTCGAGTAGCTGGAGGGCGGGGGACGTTGGATTTAGCACGGCGAGTTTTCTTGGGTGGGGGTGAACATTCAGGAGCAGGTGGCTGGGCTTCGAGGTCAAATACCTCAGTGGGTTCTTAGCAGGAGAGGAGAGTTGAGTTGTGGGTTCTGTGCTTCTTCATCAGGGGTGGAAGAGATCCGAACTGAAGTTTGGTCGGAGATTTTGTGATAGTATCGGGGGTGGGTATGATCGGGTGGTGGGAGGTGATGTTTGTTTGGTTGGGGATGGGGTCTCGTCCGATTTTATGGATGCCGTAGTGTGGACTATGGCGGTGGGTTCAGTTGTGACGGTGGGTAGTGGGGTGTTGATGGGGTGAGTGTCGACTGACATTGCAGGGGCTACGGCGGTTGAGTCAGAGGTGGAGGTAGGGGTTTTTTGGCTTGGAGGTTGGTGAGTTTGTTGATTAGAGCTTGGAGGAGTAGAGGGTCATTAGGTAATTCGGCGTCGGAAAACATGGTGTTAGGGTTAGGGTTGGAAGCCATGGTGATCGGAGTTTGATCGTAGTAGGCAAACGAGTGTAGAAGACGAAGAGAAGCACAGAGATCAGGTTTAGGTGCGATTGGACGTGGGGAGTGAGAGTTATGGACGTCGGAATATAGGTAGACGTCGTGTGTCAGGGTAATGTAAGCTGATTGGTTGAGCTGGGGTGTTGCGGATAGTATGGCGAGAATTTCGCGGGTGAGTTAGCAGAAACTAAAAACTCTTATTTTTACGCTGGTGTTTTGTTTCTTTAACAGACAGACTAGGTCATCAGACATATTCATACATTTCACCCAGATATTTACAAAACACGAGAAGGAGATACGGCCTTAGCTAAGTCATACGGGTCATACCTAGTTTGTGAACGTAGTGCTTCAAAAGGACCTCTTTGCAATGGTTTGGTGAATATGTCTGCAAGTTGATCTGAAGTAGGAACATATTCTAGTTGTATCTGTCCTTTTTCAACGCAATCCCTTAAGAAATGGTGACGAATTTCAATGTGCTTTGTCCTGGAATGATGAACAGGATTTTTAGATAAATCAATAGCACTATTATTGTCACTGAAAATTGTAGTACAAGTCGGAGGAATGAGATAGTCCTGTAGTTGTTGTTGTATCCAGAGAATCTGTGCACAGCAAGCAGCGGCGGAGACATATTCGGCCTCAGCGGATGACAGTGCTACTGTGTTTTGCTTCTTTGAACTCCAGGCGACAAGACATAGTCCTAAAAATTGTGCAGTACCAGACGTGCTTTTCCTGTCTAATAAAGAGCTTGCAAAATCAGAATCACTATAACCCATTAGAGTGAAATCAGGAGTACTTGGGTACCAGAGGTACAGGTGTTGGGTACTTTTCAGATAGCGAAAAATTCGCTTGACGCCTTGTAGGTGTGATTCTTTTGGGTTTGCCTGAAATCTTGCACAGAGACATACAGCATATAGAATGTCAGGCCTACTTGCTGTTAAATAAAGAAGGGAACCTATCATACCTCTGTATAGCGTAGCATCAACGGCAATTCCTTTTTCATCCAGATGTAGCTTCTCTGTTGTTGTCATTGGAGTGGGTGTGGCTTTTGAATCCTGCATCTTGTATTTGATTAACAGCTCGTGAATGTATTCTGTTGATGAATTTGAGTCCCGTTTTCCTGTTGAGTGACTTGTAGACCTAAAAGGAATTTCAATTCTCCAAGAGCACTCATTTCAAATTCTTTACTCATGAGATCAGAAAAGAAAGAACATAATTCAGGAATAGTGGATCCATAAATTATGTCATCTGATGGAGAAATATGTGACTACTTCTACCACTTAGGCAGTGTACCTAATCTTTTTGCGGGATAGTGGATTCGTGGGGTTGTCGTACTCTTGGGGACCTCGCTGTGGATAACTGACAGTGGATTAAATTTACTGAGACTTCTAATAAATAGATTTTATCATTTTTTAGGGGAAGAAATAATTGACAACTTAACTTAAACAAAATAATAATAAAAACAAATAAAATAAAAATAGAAATTATAAATCTTTTTGATTTTGAGAAAGCATCCCGGGTTGTTCTGCTCACCTATTTTATCAATTATATTAATATAAACTTTACCACTTAAGTAATAAGCTCAGAAACTATAAATAATTCGTTGACGACTAAATCTAACGAACCCTAACCAGTTGCTAGAACTAGCAACAGACTAATGCTCTAATCCGGACACAACCAATCGCATAAAGCACAACTTCTATTTGAGACTAATTAACCTATAGGCCGGATCAGGCTTCTAGTCGTTAATCAGGTTTAATTCCTATGTGTGTTTTACTATCTCAGCTCTCGCGTGTTGATTAGAAAACTACAAGTATTGCTTTAATAATTGATCAGAGAATTAAAACAGATCAAGAACTGGAATTAAACTACTACTTTAGATAAAATCATAGTGGAAAGCTTAACATAACATAATTATAAAGTAGGCTCGCATCCCAAACCTGGGAGGGCTTAAGTTTATTAATTAAACATAACTATATAAACAACGTTTTAACAAAATAAGAGAAAGGGTAGAGAAAACTCCAGCTAGCAAGTCGACTCTAAATCCTAGCTCCGCCTCTGCATCCACGTCGTCCGTAATAATAGTAATACTAATAAATGGTAGAGATGTGGTGTGGTGGAAAGACAAATAAAATAAAAATGGAGAAAACGGAGAGAATAGAAATTGATGGTGAGCGAGTGTGGTGGTCTGTTCGTGAACGATGTGTGGTGGGCTTTGGATTAAATAAGGGATGATTAATAATGAAGAGAGCGTAGTTTATTTATAGGAAAGGAGATAAGAAGCAGACAACGGAGCAGGCGGTGCAGTTGGTGAGCAGATCGTGGAGATTTGCAGTCAGAGAGCAGCGGCGTCACGCGTGAGTAAATTAGGCGGCGTCTGTAATTAATGAGGGAGCAGTTCGAGTGCGGCGCCGCGAAGGAAGAAGGAAAAACGGAGAAGAAAACACTGAATTGGTCTCGTCTCTCGCGCCTCTGTGTCGTGTCCGCTCGATAACAGGCGGACTCCTCTGTCCCGTCCGCTTCCTGTGTCCGCGCCTTATTAGGCGGACGCGCCTGTGTTGTCCGCGACCATTTCAGGCGGACGCGCCTCTCTTGTCCGCGAGAAATCAGGCGGTCCTCACACATGTCCGCCCAGGCGGACCATATATATATATAGCCGTGTATTATAATTATTACTGCAATCTTCAACCGGCTCCCGATTCTTCGTTATAAGTCCGTTTTAATTGCCGTTTGTTGCGTTGGAAAGCTCATGAGATAAACTATGTGATTCCAAGACTTTTTAGTGCATTTGACACATAAAATGTATCAGTTCATATCAAAACATAAATCTAGGAAAATCGTAAGATAAGTGAGAAATACGACACAAATTGCTATGAAAATAGGAAGAATTAAAGCCCTAAAAGTAGATGTATTTCTCGCTTATCATCATCCACGTATATTTGCACAATGAGTATGTCTTCATCTTTGGTGAGAGTGAAGAGAGTTTTGTCAACTTTACCTCGAATGAATCCATGAGACAATAAGTAAGATGAGAGACGCTCATACCATGCTCTAGGTGCCTGCTTCAGGCCATATAAAGCTTTATCTAACTTGTAGACATACTCCGGGTGATGTGGATCTTCGAAACCCGGTGGTTGAGCAACATATACATCTCTGTCGATGTATCCATGTAGAAAGGCAGTTTTTACATCCATTTGGTAGAGTTTTATACCTCGATGGGCTGCGTAGGCCACGAGTATTCGAATTGCCTCAATTCGAGCTACTGGAGCATAAGTTTTATCGTAATCAATTCCTTCAGCTTGAGCGTATCCCTGAACTACCAGTCTGGCTTTGTTGCGAGAGATATTTCCTTGATCATCTAACTTGTTGCGAAACACCCATTTTGTACCAATTGGTTTATGATTGGTTAGACATGGAACAAGTCTCCAGACAGAGTGTCTCTGTAGAGAGTGTAATTCTTCTTGCATGGCGAGTATCCAGTCATGATCCTGTAGAGCTTGGTTGACATTCTTAGGTTCGATTTTGGATAGAAAGGCATTGAAGGCACAGAGATTCTGATGCAGCTCACTACGTGTTTGAACGCCTTTGGATGGATCACTCAGGATTTGAGAGATGGGATGAGCGGAGGCTTGTTGAAATTTTCTTGCGGAGGTTGATGGAAGACTAGTGGAGTGATCTGGTGTTGGGTGATCGTTAGGTGTGGGGTGTCATTGTGTTTTGTGGAGGAGGTAGTGGTTCCTGTGTGGGAGTGGGTGAGGCATCTTTGAATGAGTCATCAGGGTCGTCGTCGCTGTCAGAGGATGAGTCTGTTGCAAGAGGTTTTTATGGTGCAGGGATAGTAGCTACTGGTATTTCAATGAAGGTAGTATCTGCGGCATCTTCGTGTGGTTCATTTTGTGTGTGTTCACAGTCGCTAGAGTTAGAGAGTTCTTCAAAACGAATATGAGGACTTTCTTCGAGACAGGCTGTACGTTTATTGAGTACTCTGTAAGCTCGACTCTGTGATGAGTAGCCAAGGAAGATTCCTTCATCACTCTAGAAGCAAACTTGCCGAGATTTTCTTTTCCATTGTTGTGTATGAAACACTTGCATCCAAAGCGCCATAGATGTGTGACTGAAGGTGGACGGCCTTTGATAATTTCATATGGGGTTTTGCGAAGAATGGATGAATTGATGCTCGATTTAGGATGTATGCTGCAGTGTTGATAGCTTCTGCCCAGTATGTGGCTGGAAGGTTACTATCGATGAGCATTGTTCTTGCCATTTCTACTAGCGTGCGATTCTTTCGTTCTACAACTCCATTTTGTTGTGGAGTACGAGCAGCAGATGTTTGATGCATGATTCCCTTTTTCCTGCAGAATTCTGAAAACTGAATATTGCAAAATTCTGTACCGTTGTCAGATCGAATTGTCTTGACAGAGGTGGACATTTTGTTAGTAATCAGTTTGAATAGGGTTTCGAATTCAGTAAATGTTTCCGACTTGTTCTTAAGAAAGAGTACCCATGTCCAACGTGAATAGTCATCGACGATGACTAGAGCGTACTTCTTACCACTTTTGCTTTGAACACGCATTGGTCCACATAGATCCATGTGTAGCATGTCCAGTGGAGATGATGTAGACATATCTGTTTTACCTGGAAAGCTTGCTCTAGAATGTTTCCCTTGTACGCATGCAGGACAGAGGATGTCGGTCTGGAAGAAGTTTGTCTGAGGAAGTCCCACTACAAGATTTCTGTTTTTGATTTTGTTTAGTAGTTTGCCGTGTGCATGACCTAGGCGAAAGTGCCATAAGGAGATATTCTTGTCCTGTACACTAAGACAGAGAGTACCATCTAGGTTAGGGTTTTCAAGAGATAGTTTGTAAAGATTGTTCACCCTTATACCAGTGGCTTTCAGCAGACCTGTTTGCTCGTCAAAGATTTTGCAGTCAGAGGCCAAAAAAAGAACAACATTAGAGAGATCACAAATTTGAGAGATACTTAGAAGACTGTGTCCAAGTCTATTTACTAAATTAACATTTTCTATTTTAAAGAGAGAGGGATTACCGACGGTTCCAATACTAATGATTTCACCATGAGCATTGTCGCCAAAAGTGACTCTCCCCCCGTTGTGTTGAGAGAGAGTCGTGAACTTGTCAGGGTCTCCTGTCATATGTCGTGAGCATCCACTATCCAGAAACCAAGAGTCATTGTCCACGGTCTCTCCCTACAGGATAATCAAAAGTTAGACTTGGGAACCCAGGCGAACTTGGGTTCCCTCTTTGAAAGAGAGCTATAACCATGTCGTGCTTTAGACAGAGTATGTAAACGTTGAATATTGAAAGATAAATCTTTGCCAAGCTTATGACACGAGGAGTGAATATGCCCGTCGTAGCCACAGTAACCACAAATTAATAAAGAAGGTAGATGAACGTACTTCTTTTGCCAACGGAAATTGTTTTCAAATTTTTCTTTTTGGAGTTTCCTTCTTTGAAGATCATTGGGTTTTGTGGCTATTTTGGTAGGTTTACTTTGCCCTTATTTCTCAGCCAACTAGGGGGATTAGATGATGAGACCGATTCCATCTGTGCCTTTGTAAGAGCGATGTTCAGGGAATCGACCTCTTTCTCAAGTCGAACTTGTCTTTCTTTGGACTCACGGAGTTCGTTCTCAAAGAATTTTGGCTTTTGCATTGCAGCAACCTCACGAACAAAGGTGATTGGTTTGAAAATTTTTTGTGGAATTTTGGAACGATTTCTCTGTAGGGAAGAGACTTGAGTTTGTAAGGAGTTGATGAGGTTGTGAGCATCTTTTAGCTCTTTTTCAAGTTGTTCGGCCTTTTCTTCAGATTTTTGCAATTTTAGACGATCGTTGTTGACATGACCTTTTAGCACATGGATTTCTTCATAAAGAGAGGTTATTCTGTCTTGTTCTTCAGTTAATTCAAATTCAGGATGATTGGGTCGATGTAGTAGTAGATAAATCTAAAGAAGGAAATAGCACATGAATACTGAAGAAATATTCAGTTACCTCTGAAGAGGGACTCTTGCATGCCTGACTTTTGTGAGCCATGAGGCAGATTAGGCTTGACGTTCCATCTCAGGTTCTTCTGAGTCATAGTCTCCCCATGCTGAATTTACCATTAGTGATGATTGCTCGCGATCATCTTTCTTCTTGAGAGGACAGTTGTTGGCGTAGTGCCCCGGCTTCAGGCATTTGAAGCATACTCGGTCTCCAGTTCCCGTAGTACCTTGCTGATTACGGTTGTAGGATTGATATTGACGGTTTTGATTTTGGGCTGAACCTGTTTGGACTGTTCTTTCTCTGATCGATCTCGCATGAATCTCTTAAAGTTCTTGACCAGCATGGCCATGTCTTCGAAGGTGTTCGCTGATCCTTCTTCTATTATGCCGTCAATCAGAGTGTCCCGAAGCTGCTGCTAGATTAATCCTGATTTGGAGAGGTAGCGTCATAGTGGAATGATTCATTCTGGTGAACTGCTGTCTGGCTGGGTGTAGTCTTTACCTGCAAAGCTTGATTCACGTTGGAAAACGAAACAGCATGGTTTGAGTGAGAACTATTACCTCTATTTTTGATATTCATCTTGTATTTGTTGATGGACTGAAGATAGGATCCCAAGTCAGTCAAAGTCCAATTTTCTAGACTTTAGATGCCTTCGTGGAGATAACGCTCTCGGTCCATTCCTCACCCAGACTGTCCAGAAATTTGTTGTTGATGTTTTCATTTGACTCTCCAATCTGCAGCTCTTCCATAGTAGCAGTGAGTTCAGTGAATCGAGCGATCATGTCGCTGAGGGATTCTCCAGGCTTTCCTACGATGTTTTCGTAGTCCATCTTCAGTTCTTGTATTTTTGATTTTCGAAGCTCAGTATTTCCTTCGTGAACAGCTCGAAGGTGATCCCAGATGTCTTTGGCTACTTTGATGTGATACACTCTTCTTCTTTCAGGTGGAGAAAGACTGGTGTAGATTACTCGTACGGCTTGGGCATTTAGCTCAACGCATCTGCGCTCCTCAGCAGTATAGGAGCTGGGATCTTTCCCTTCAGGTACTTGGAAGTTGCCTTTCGTCACTACCGTCCAGAGTTGTTGATTCATGGACTGGAGGTGTGACTCCATCTCGTTTTTCCACATGTTGTAGTTTGTGGAAGTTAGCTTTGGATTCTCCACTTGCATGTTGTTGTTGTTGGTGTTTGAGATTTCCGCCATTTTGAGAGATTTGTCAGCCAACGCAAGCTCTGATACCACTTGATGGGATCGGGGTGCTGACCGAGTAGGTCTGAGGTGTTAGTCTCTGACCAACTCTGCTTGAAGAGTAAAGGTGTGCAAAATAACGCGGAAGCTTTTGTTTAAACTTAACAAGATAGGATTCTGCTTGTATTGAAACTCAATGTGAATTACAACTGGCTTCCTATCTTGGGATTCAACAGAAGTATTCTGTCTCATCCAACACTCGCTCTACTCTCGGCTTTGATCAATGCGTCACAGGAGTAAAGGGGAGTGTTCTATGTGTGCTCTCTAGGTAATAAATACCTAAGCTAATTGACACTATCTTACTAAGATCTCTCAAGAATATTTTCTCTCTCAAGGGCGAAGTTTCTCTCTGAATAATCTCGAATGCACAAATAACTAATTACATTCGCATGCTTATATACTTGGTAACGATCTCCTAAATCTTCGGTGAAGTCTTCAAGTAAAACGACTCCTTGGGTTGGTTCCGCAAGTATCGGAGTTGTGGACCTCCTTGTGCGTCACGTTCTCACGTTTGCTATGCTCCAACTATACGAGATTTCCGCAACTACTTCAGTAACGTCACGTTTCTTGGCATATAGGAACTCGTGGACAGATGCTTCTGCAGAGGTACTCGAACTGTGATAGTGGAACGTCTTTCTGTATCGCGCCTAGTTTCTCTGCATCGCTACTTTGACTGAGGAGGCAATCATCTGCAAAAACTTAAGTCTTCAACAAAGGTCTTTCACAAGTACAATACATAAGTACTAAACATATCTAAACTTACCACAAAGTGTAGTAACTACACAAACCAACAAACTAACAAACGACAAAATATTCGTTTAATAACTCAAAAGCGAGGAAGCTCTACCCCCCTTAAAAAGGGGTACGCCCCGTACCCTATACAGACGATCTAGTCAGTAAATAATGAAGGGTACTTCGATCTCATCTTATCCTCTAATTCCCACGTGGCCTCTTCGACATCTTGGTTAGACTAGAGAACCTTCACCAGTCGTACTGATTTATGGCGAGTATCCCTAGTCTTACTATCCAAGATCCTCTGAGGAATCTCCACTGATCTCATATTCGGTTCTAATGTCAACCTCTCAGGTTCTAACACATGGGAGGGGTGGTGCATGTATTTCTTTAGCTGTGAAACATGAAAAACATCATGCACTTACCCAGCTCAGCAGGTAAATTCAACCTGTAAGCAACTGGCCGACCCGCTCCGTAATCTCATAAGGACCAACAAACTTCGGGTTCAATTTGCCCTTCTTCCCAAATCTAAATACACCTTTATTGGTGAAACTCGCAGAAATACCCAGTCGCCCACTGTGAACTCCAGGTCTCGTCGTCGAACATCAGCATACGACTTCTGCCTATCTTGAGCAGCTTTCATGTTCTCCCTGATTTGCTGAACTTCAGCCTTAACTTGTTCTAAGTATTCTGGTCCTATAATGACCGTCTCACTCGACTCATCCCAGCAGAGAGTGGTACGACATGGTCTACCGTACAACGCTTGAAAAGGTGCCATCTTGATCGAAGTGTGATAGCTGTTGTTGTATGAAAACTCGATCAGATGTAACTTGAAATACCCCTAACCTTTAAAACTTAATTAAATGGTCTTAATGATCTAAGATGATTAATAAACATGTAAATACTATTGGGGAACAATCTAAAAGATCTCAACAAGGCAAAACACGTCGTAAGATCGGTAAAGCCAAAAATGTGCTTTAAAGCACCATAAAGATTATATGACCTCAAATAGGATCCAAAGTGGACTCATAGTATTATAATGAAGTAAGGAACACAACAAAACCGTTCTCAAGGAGAACTAAGCTCAGGAACACCCTGTGACGCAAAAATGTGCACTAAAACACCTTAAAGCACGTTTTTGTGAGATTGCCCTCTAAATTGGTTTTAAATGGGCTTAAAGGTTATAATTACCTTTAAATATGATAATATATCACATTATATCATATTAGGAATTTAATTCCAGAAATTTACAAATTTTTACAAATTTAATATTAAACTATTAATAAAACCCTAAAGTGGGGCCCGCATGAGTCAATATTGACCAAGTATGGTCAATTAATTGACCCATTTGACCATGGAAGTCGGCAGTCAAGGAGGGAGGAGACAGCTCACAATCATTGTTAGACAATTGCTACCTAATACCATTTACTTTTGAAAATAAACTTACCTTTTTCAATTATTTCAAGCCTTTCAATCATTCTCTTCCTCCTTGTCCGATCCCATCCATTCCAGCCGAGCTCCTCCCTTCCTAGAAGCTCTCAAGCCTTGTTCTTGAGCATGGAGGAGGCAGATCTAACTCCTAAGTCTCTTAAGGTAAGGTCTTTTAAGGTCATTTTTAGCTCGTTTTCTTCATCTCTTCATACTACACCTAGTTTTCGTGGCTCATCCCTTCCTATGGCTCCTTCTCAGTGGCTAAGGTTTAGAACCACATCTAAACTCGGGCTGAAGCAAGTAGAGGGACCAGGTTGCTCAAAATTGCAGTTTTAAGGTAAAAACATACCTTAAGCCTCTCTAACACTCCAAGCGATTTTCTTTCTCTGATTTTTATGAGTTTATACACTCATAATCTTCATATTTACATGTTCATCAGTTGGTTAGCCATTTGGAGCAAGGGTGACCGAGATACAAGAAATACCTTCTTTAAAGGCATTTTGCCAAGGTAAAATCACTACCATAGCAGCTTGTTGTTGTCTAGCTATTTCCTATGTTGATAATGGTGAATTTAACACCATTAGCTGTGCTTGGTACAGGCTGATTCACTTGGAACTCCTCTTGCATTTTTAAGGTGATTTTTGCCTTAAATCTTACATTAATTATTCCTTATGGTTAAGCTCAAGCTTGGAGTGTAACCATATCTTGTTTTTGTATTAAACATGTCTAAATCATGTGGTGAATTTCCTACAAGAGGCCGAGTGCATACAAGGGCAAATCAAGGTATAAACACCTTAAACACTTATGATTTTTAATATCTTCTAAGCTTATATAAAATTATTGCCGAGAGTGAACTTATAAATATGGTCATATTGACCTGAAAATGGAAAAAAATGACTAAGAAAAAAATTATCTAGTCATTTAAGAGATTTAATTAACATAATGTCAAATTATGACATTATGTGGAAAAACTAATTAAATCAAAGTGAGGCCGAGAATATATGCAATATTTTGAGGACATTTATTGTGTAATTTATTTTGCAAGTTCAAGGTTGTAATAAGCCATGTCATTAGGCCATTTTAATTTAAGTTTATAAGTTTATTTAGTTTATTTATGCTTATAATTAAAAATTGGGGTCAAACGGTAATTACTAACAAAATATTAGCCGAGAGCTTAATAATTTCAGAATTTAGGTTTTAAATGAATTTAATAAAAATTATAACATTTTATAAAGTTTTGGGTCAAATTGTAAAAATAGAAAAGTATGGGTAAAGCTTGGTAATACCGAAAGGTTTGGGTCCAATTTGGTATTAGAAGTCAAAGTTGACCATATAGGAGAATTTGACCAAGTTGGAGAATTTGAAATTAAAATACAACCTTATATTAAGATACGTATTAAATGTTAAAGTTTATAAGAGATTATGGGCTATAATGTAATTTCCGAAAACTTGGGGGTACTAAATGGAGTTTAGTACCAACCTTAGGTTATTAGGAATTTTTAGAAGTTGATTTGGTTAAATTTGGAGTTTTATATGAATTATATAAGTAATATAAATAAGATATTTTATAAAATGTTACAAATGGGTAACATATGTGGTAAAACCGAGAGATTAGGAAAGTATAAAGGTTAGTAATGATGTTTATAACCTTTGGTATAGTTTGGTGCTTTTGGGTATTACTATAAACGTTTTTACAAAGACATATGTATAATATATGGTTTTAATGGAATTAGACAACTATGTACTATAAATTGGGAAGATTTGATAAATATAAAAAGTTTGGTGGTGGAAATTTAATTAAAACAGTCCTAGGGGCTGTTCAAAAATTATAGTCTTTAAAAACTATAGGTATATATTATTTTAGCTTTAAAGGGTATAATATAAGGTATATATCAAGTGTAACAATGAAATATAATTTGGGATTGATTTGTGATTTATAGAAGTTTAGTGGTTGTTTTTGTAACAGCCCAGTTCTTAACCCACATGTGAGATATTGTCCCGCTTTGGGCCGCAGCCCGCACGGTTTTGGTTTCTGAGGGTGATGTACTCACACCACTCAAAAGGCTCTCACAAGGGGAAATATCCCCACACCTATAAGGTGGTGGTTCGTGCGCTCTCCCGTCGATGTGGGAGGGTGACCCCTACACTGGGTATCACACTCTACCCCCCCTTGGGAGCCCAGCGTCCTCGCTGGCACACCGACCTGGCCTGGTCTCTGATACCATATGTAACAGCCCAGTCTTAACCCACATGTGAGATATTGTCCGCTTTGGGCCGCAGCCCCGCACGGTTTTGTTTCTGAGGGTGATGTACTCACACCACTCAAAAGGCCTCTCACAAGGGGGGGAGAGTATCCCCACACCTATAAGGTGTGGTTCGTGCGCTCTCCCGGTCGATGTGGGAGGTGACCCCTACACTAGGTATCACACTATACCATATGTAACAGCCCAGTCTTAACCCACATGTGAGATATTGTCCGCTTTGGGCCGCAGCCCGCACGGTTTTGTTTCTGAGGGTGATGTACTCACACCACTCAAAAGGCCTCTCACAAGGGGAGAGTATCCCCACACCTATAAGGTGTGGTTCGTGCGCTCTCCCGGTCGATGTGGGAGGTGACCCCTACACTGGGTATCACACTATTTTAATACCCCGGACCTAATAATGGTGATTTAATTACTCTAATAAAATTATTAAGGGCCAAATTGTGCCTAGAGAGTGTTGGTAAAAAGAATAAAACCAAAAGAAAAGAGAAAATGCGTTAAACGCGAAAAATGCTAAAATGCGCATTAAATGAAAATAAGAGATATATGATCTCGTTAGGGTCCGAGATGGATTCCTAAGGCTTAGTTAGGCCTACTTAGAATACGGGAGTGATTCCCGAAGAAAACGGATCCAAATAATGGATTAAAACGCTAACGGAGTTTTAAAGCACGTCTTTCGAGAAAACCCGAAAACGTGACTTTAAGTGGTCAAACGGACCCGTAAAAATTATAGTTGATTAAATAACTATAAATAAGTATTAATGGAAGCTTGATAACCATTAGAAATAAAGAAATGAGAAAAATCCAAAAAACGGGCCCGGTTAGTGAATAGTGCTAAACGGGTAAAATAACGAGCGTTTTCTGTCAGAAACCGAAAAACGCTCCAGCTTGACTAACTAGTGGGGGCCGGTTTTATTAAATGAGCAGCCTCCCCCTCTCTTGTTTATTAGTTAGAAAATAAAGAAAGAAAAGAAAAGGAAAGTAAAAAGTAAAAAGTAGAAAAGGAGGATATTAGTCTCTCTCCTCCCTCACTTCTTCCTTTCCTTCCCCACCTCCTTCCTCCTTGCTGTCGTTCTCCCTCCTGCCTCTCTGTACAGAACGAAAATGGAGCTCCTCTCCATGGCTTCCACCACTTCTCCTTCTTGCTCAAGCTTGATTTAAGCTCCAAACTCAAAAATAACCACATATTTGTGATCCTCTCACCAAGCTCTACATTCCTCTCTTTTCAAAATCCAAAAAGGGTGAGTTTCGTTTTTATGGGTGTTGGCCATTGGAAGGGAAAATCACACCATTTCGAAGCTTGAAGCTTCCTCTTTCATCCAAGGTAAAAATATCCAAAGAAAATTGCATTTTTTTTCTTCATCTCCTTTGTTGGCCGATTTTGGCAAGCTTTAATGCCTTTGAATTTCCTTGTTTGAGCTATTCTCCAAGTCTTCAATGGTGGCTTGGGAGTTCCCCTTTGATTCTTGATCAAAACCCCAACCTAGGGTTTCAAGGTAATCACCCATTAAGAGCTTTAAGCATTTCTAAATAATGAGGTTAAGTGTTTTTACTTAAACTCATTCATTACCTTGTATATTGATTTGGAGATGAGCAATTTCTTGGCCTTTGGCCGATTTCCAAGCAAGAGAAAAGATAAGAGAAAGAAGAGGAGTGAAAAGAGGAAAGGCTTGTGAACAAGAGGTAAGTAATTTACCTTGGAGCCTAGTCTAATGCTTTTAGAATTTGGGAAGGGAAAAATAATTAAATGAATGAATGAACCCCACATGTGTTTGTGGTAGCAATGTGCTTGTATGGAAATAATGCAAGTGAGAAAACATTGTGAATTTAGTGTTGGATTAAGTGTTATGCATTTTGTGAATTATGCATGTGTGAGGTATTTGGAGAATTGATGAGTATTGATGGTTTATATGTGTGCTGATAGAACCCTTGTGGTTTGGCTAGTTTTAGGATGAAATATGTGAAGAAATGAGTTTTGGGCAAAGTTAGAAAAGTAGCCAAGTTATGGCAAATTTGTGTAGAAATTTGAGGGGTTGAGTATGGTTGTGAGTAAGTAATGACCTAGAGAAGCTAGGTGTTGATGGTGGTTGTTTTGGCTTAGAAAATCACCATGGGAATACTTGTTAATAAGAGGGGATTGATGCTAAAATCTGTAGCAAGAACTTGTGTAAATGCCTAAGGAGCTTTAGGAAAAGGAATGAGAATTCAAGGTTTTAAGAGTGATTCAGGGAACTTGGTATGAGTTGTGCATTATATTGGAAGATATGGAATGGTCAAAATGAAAGAGAGCATAATGCAAAGTGTTGAGGAGAAGTTAGAAATGCACAAGTGTGCATTAGTGTAAAACAAGAATGAAAAACGTGTGAGATTGAGCAAGAACTTTAGTAAGGAATAAGCCAATGTTTTGAAGAGGTTTAGAGCATGTTTTATGATGATTAAACATGTGGAAAACTTATGGAATGATTAGGAAATGATTAGAGGTGATATAGGGGTTTAAAAGTGGTGAAAAACTGCAAATTTTGACAGTTCCAGGGGTTGTCCGGGTTTGCAATCGGAATGCAAACCCGGAACATAGCAAAAACATGGCAGAAGGTCATCCCAGGGGATGGTCCGGGTTTGTAAACCCGGACACAAACCCGGAACACATGAAAAATACGATAGAAAGTGATTCCAGTGTTTGGTCCGGGTTTGTAACCCCGGACACAAACCCGGACCAGGCCAGAAATGTAACAGAATATGTTTTCTTGCATTCTAATGATGGGGAATTGAATGGTAATAATAATATAAGGTAATTAGGACATGAATAATGATGTTTAAAGGTCATTAGGAGTGTAAACAAGTTTGATAAGTGAATGAGGAAGTTGTGAGTTAAGAACACATGAGTAAAACTAAGTTAAACGGGATAACGGGGTTAAGTACGGGAGTATTAGTTTTACATACCGTAATGCTTTGATGTTAAAAAAAACATTTGAATGTTATTAGTGGAACAAGTGTGAACCGAGGAACGAGAGGTCACACGGTAAAGCTAACCCCGGCGAAAGGTATGATTTTCTCATGCCCCGTATGCTAACCGAGTTACTCTGATTTGTGTGTTTGTGTGCCGGCTTAATCAAGATTAAAGCATGGAAATAATCCCTTGTTTGATTATGTATGCCTTATTGTATGTTGTATGAACTAACATACTTGTACGCCGGTGTGGTCTAACATAGTGCATAGACCGACTCATAGAGAGTAGTGATTGACTAGAAACCCGTAGATCAGGTAGTCTCATGAACAATGGTAATATGCAAACACACACAAGCTATCGATTAAAGTATAACGATAACACAAACATATGAACTCCCTAAAAATGTGAGGAGATGTACGGGTTGAGTAAATACCCGATAACGGTTAGAGAACCTTATTGAAACAATCCACGAAATAAATATGAGTGGAGAGATAAATGACCTCCATCGAGAGGATTGAAGTTAGTCCAATAATGTGAACTTATAAGAAAGGTAAAAGAGACCTAAGGGACTATGTAACTCCCTTGAGACATGGTCGACCTCCTATATGAGGATCTTACCCGGTATAAGAAAATATCCGAATGTATAAGTATATGATTGTGAGGGTAACCCTTAAACTTAAGATTACCCGAATTTAAGTAAAGTTCCCAAAGTCATTAGAAACATCAAGAGTGATGCTTCTAGACTAATATACATAAAATTATTATAACTCCGAGAGAGGAGCGTATGGGAAAGTGAGTGAGTAGTCCGAGAGTAGTCGGACCTATGTAAAAAGAGATGGGAACTAAGAGAAAGTTCCAGGAGCTAGTTGAGCCTTCCCACCATGCTAGACCCAGAGTAGGGTCGAAACCGGGGAAGTAAGACTATGCTAGATAGCCATGAGTTTTGGCCTAAATATGTATTAAGAGTAACAAGCGTGACGTAGGAGACCTGTAGTGTCTCGAGAATCTACAAGAGCTTGAGTATAAATAACCAAGAGTGTGGGTGAGATAATGAGTGTAATAACCCAAGAGTATGGGTGAGATAATGAGAATAAGTAACCCGAGAGTGTGGGTGAGTATAGTACGAGTAGCCCAAGAGAATGGGCGTGTAATTGAATAAGTAACCGAGAGAGCGGGAGAGGTACTGAATAAGTAAACAAGGCATAGTGAGGTATAACCCTCATGGCCTAAGAGTAAACATATACAACTAACAACCTTGTTATGTTGGTTAGGGATTGTGCTCCCTGTTTGGATGTAGATTCCTTGTGTAATATACATATATATTGTATTCCATGATGCATGTTGTTTGATTAAAATGAACTCCATGTATATCCGACCCTAAGTAGTCGGCGTACCGCGGTTAGCACGCGGTATATGCGAATTTCATATTCAGCGTAAGCTGACCCCCTAGGGGGAACGTTTTTAGTGTGCAGGTACTTGAAGCTGACCACCGTTCGAGAGAGTAGGACGGGGACTGCTATGAAGCATGGGTAGTTAGATGGTAATTACTAATGCATTTGAATGAGGTGTAAGTCCGAGTATGTAATCGGCATCCGTATATTGTAGACTCGGTATAGTAAAGAAAGGAATTGAGTATTGTGTTGTATGAAGTACTCGGTTGTTCCAGTTCATCAGACCGTTACGGTAAGTAAGAAAGGCCTGGTTAGCCACATGGGTGGCTAACGGCGTTGTTCCACCCCCTCGTTGTAATTTGAGTTCCGCTGCGTGAGTAGGAGTATTTAGTAACGGTTTAAGAGGTAATGACGAGATTAACGGTTGGGGTGTTACAAAAATGGTATCAGAGCGAAGTATCGCTCTGATGACTGGAAATACCGAGCTTAGGTAATACCGAGTTAGGAATAGGGACTAGGGCTAAGGCACTAGTGCAGAAAATGTTTTAAACCACGGTTAAAAAGCCTATATACCACGGTTTGGAAACGTGGTTAATACGCGCGTCGTATATTCGAAAATGCCTATAAACCACGGTTCAAAACCGTCGTTTAAAAGCGCGATTATAAACCACGGTTTCTATATGACCGTCGTTTAAAGTCGTTTTTGTCGCGGATCAGACCGATTTTATACCACGGTTCGGCTTTAAAACCGTGGTATATAATGCTTTTAAACGACGGTTCGTCCGTAAAACCGTGGTATATGACGCTTTTATACGATGGTTCTGTAGACGACCGTGGTTTAAAATGTCGTTCCACTGAATTTTAAACCACGGTTTTCAAACCGTGGTTTTTTTTTTCTTTTTTTTTTTAGTTTTTTTGTTTTTTAAGCCTCTACCACAAATGTTTTCCACAATTTACAATCGCATATACAACCTGTACAGGGCATCCAACTGGTATTGCCCTTTGATAACCAACCACACTATATGACCATAAACCAAAGTTGCCAGTTTGAATTGTAACATTGAAAACGAATTGCAAACGAACCCATTCAAACTTTCAAAAATAAGAGAGAGTTGAACTTTACAAACTCTTTGAGAGTCTACGTTGCTTCAGCACAAACAAAAGTGTAAGTCTAACTACACTAGGATAACATCTAAGTAACACTCAAGTAATTTTTACACCAAAACTGCGATAGATGATCTCTTACAAAGTCGAGATCCATTTTGGAATACGTGCTCCCTGCTTGTGTGAAAAAAGAAACGATCTGTCCATAAAAAGAAACTGATCATCATTAGTACACAATTTTATTTCAAATGCAATAACTTTAACTAAAACTTTGATTGATATGGTTTACCTTGTCATCATCAGCAAGCGTGTCAATATTTTGTACAATCTCGAACATGTACCGCATCACATAATAGCCACAGCTTCGTGAATCAGGCTGCTGAGGACATGTCATCACACCATCCATGGATTACCAACTTTAGATAGATCAAATAAATTAAACGTTTAACTTTAATACAAAAATGCATAAATTAAATGATTACTTACACGTATGTAATGGAAGTCCAAGATGGAGAATGGTTTCTTCGCATCACTCAAACCAAGCTTATGACCCCTGCATAAACACAGCATTTTAAAATGAAGTCATTTATTGTCAATAATCTAGGACAAGCTTAAAATAAATACAGAATGCATTAAAATTTTTGAATACTCACTCCTTCAAATATTTCTCTACAGCGATCTCTCGAAGGTCATCAGGGCCGCCCAATGGGTCTAGTATCAACAGGCATGAGGTGTCGATACACAACACCATCAACATCCAATGATTGCTGCCACAGATAAAACAAAGAATGTTTTGTAGAACAATATTTTTAATTGTCACAATTAGGAAGCGAAAAATTCCAGTTATTGTGTACTTACATCTGATGATATGGGATCAGCAAATATTTGCTTCTTCTTCGCACCGCAGCACAAAATCCCTGCCTCACGTGTTGTGCACATCCTTGCGCATCCAATACGGCCTAACTTGCTGACATCAATTGTGGGCACAAGAAAGAGATGGAAGATAATCTCTTGTTCGATATCAGTCTAGTAGTCAAACACCTAAACAACATTTTTTCATAAGATATGTTAAATAGCTTAAAAAATGAAAGATAATTTAATAATTAAAAGATACTTACACACAATAGGCCTGAATCACAGATATATTTAGCAGGTCTCCCATCAAAAATTCTCTTAGATCGCTCACGGTAATCATCAGATCTCTGGGCTCGGGGGAGTGAAAACATGCTTAGACACTTTCATGTTGAAATTGGTGACAGACTGCGGCTTCGTCATGAAAAAGTCATACAGCATTTTTTGATGGGAGGTCAACATCTTTAGATACTTGGGTGTCAGAATGGGGGATCTCCTAGGAGTCATATCGAAAGGTTTGACCACTTCCTTTCTCACACTCTGACTCTCCTCATTTGATTTCACAACTTCCTTCCCCTTATCCACTTTCCTCTTCTTAACCGGTCTTAATTCCTTATCAATCTAATAGTATACAAAATTTAAATAATAAACATATCAGTCAACAGTCAAGTTAAATACTAAACAGTAAGCATGTAATTAAATAGTTTACCTTGTCACTACTGACATCAATGAGAGAATATGGCCATGGAACAACTGAAGATTTTGCTTGACCTATTTTACTCCACTGATTCCACTCCAACGGAAGGGGAGAGTCCTCATGACCTTTCACAATATCGTCTACCATCACACGAGCGTGGAGAGGTGGGATGGGCTTGAAATGTACTACAGTGTTCGGTCCGGTCTGTAAAACCCGACCGAATGCAACGTGAACAGTCCCACAATCCAACACTTGAAACAAATGACATGATTTAGCCACCTACATCAACTCACAACAGTAAGCAAGCTAATAAAATTATATTGTGTTAAAAGTAATGTTAAAATAACTAAGGAGGAAAAAAGAACAAACCACAAGGTTTTGATAAGGAAATGTGTCTCTGGTAGGAGAAGAAGGTGCAGGATGATCGACCATCGGAGTATCCGCCGTCGTGGTAGGAGCAGACGTCGGTCTAGCAGTAGGTGCCGGTGTAGGAGACACGGCCACTATCGATGTATCCGCCGTCGCGGTAGGAGTAGACACCGGTGTAGGAGTAAGTGTCGGTGTAGAAGCATGCACCTGGCCCAATACTAAAGCCTCAAGTCTTCGCAGGCGCTCCTCGTAGGCTTGACGCTCCTCAGCGTGACGTCTCTCCGACTCAGCGTGACGTCTCTCCGACTCCTCCAACCGGTCATGCACCCGTTCATCCACCATTATCTCTATCATTTCAGCCTGTGGTACCCTCGATCGAGACGTAGGAAACACGTCTTTTTGGCGAACTTCCCCTCCAAGCCCCCGCACTCGCCCTGGATGATCCTTTTGCCCAAGGGCCTTATTCAGTGGATCATCCTGAGACGGAGGGGCCGGAACCATCTCCCATCTCTCAGTCGAGCCAGACTATTTTAAATTAACAAAAATATTAGAAATGAACTTACTAATTAGTAAACAACTTTTAAATATATATACTTACAATCTTGGACGCCAACTCAGCAGTCTCGCTCTGCGGGAACACATATACTCCCTCGTCATTTTTCTTCATGCGACCCAGCATAAATGTTTGCACCCTACTTGCATCATCAACATCATCAATAACTGACTGAGTGCCGTCTTCATTAGTTTTCGTCAGTAAGCCCTCGCTCTTCCACTTCTCTAACCGCCCCGTGTATCCAGCTCGCCCCATGAAGTGCTTGTAGATATTCTTCGCCCGGTTACGTCTCGCTTGTTCTTGTTTCATCTTTACAAAATTTGTATATTTGTAAGTTATACATTAAAAAAAATATTTGTTAAATTTATTCCTTAAATACTTAAGAAAGAATAATTGTAAAAGTACCTTAAACTCTTCAGTCTGGCGATAGTCGTAGAATATCTTCCACTCCTCCTCCGTGATCATACCATCATACACTACCCACGGCGGTGACCTCTTGGAGCCCGGTTTGTTAATCCAGCCATCTACCAACCGATGCTTGAACTGTCGCAGTGATGTCGCTAGAAGTGATTCAATCTTCGTCCGAAGTTCATCCGCGACTTTGTACTTCTTCTGCACCATCTGCCAGATGATGTCTTTATCTGCCTTTTCTTGATCTTTCCAATCCTTATTAATCGAGCAATGGGATTTTACCATCAATCCCAAGTAGGAAGCAAACTGCTGCTTCGACCCACCACGATGTCGGAGGTACTTGTCCCAGATCAAATCGATTGGAGAATCTTTCTTCTCCTTCAACCCACGAGTCGGTCCACGTCCCTTCCGAGGGGGCTGCGAAGTAGATGCAGCTGGTGGTTCTTCAATAGGGACGTCATCGTCAATATCATCCAGCCCCAACAGTAAGTCCTCATCGACTCTATCGTCAGGATCCATAATCTGAAAAATAATCAACAATTAACAAGGTTAATACGAACATCTATTGAATCAAATATTGAAACATGACAAAAATTAAATAATATAATATTGTCAACCAAACTTACAAAATAACATTTCATCGTTCAATCCACAATCCTTCATTGTGGTCGGACCTTCGATATTCAAAATTAGTTACATTATCTACCTCCATCGGCAACCGAATAGGTACATCTGTTTCATCTTCACAGTCGTATTCATCCTCATCAACAATATTATCAATCCCAACTATCGATCTTTTACTCTGCATACAATAGACCATCTGGGATTAGATTGATCACGACAGTAGAATACTTGTTTTGCCTTTGATGCAACAATAAAGGGTTCATCAGTAGGAGCCGCTGTCGTTAAATCAACTATCTTCATACCATGATCCTCCTCACGATATCCCTGTTTGTTGTCCACCCATTTGCAACGAAATACGCAAGTTTCATAACTAATGTAATTCAAGACCCAGATATCCTCAATAACACCATAATATTCGTTCTTCAGTGTATTACGACTTGTTCCTGTGAAAATGTCTTGTGAAGCGATAAGATGCACACCACTGTTCTGGTTTGTCGATTTACAATCTTGACGTGCAGTGTAAAAAGAAAATCCATTTACAGAAGAAGGAGAAGTAGACAAATGCTCTTGCGCGCAGTATATAACACCTATTCAATGAAATTAGAATAAGGTTTTAATTTTATAAAAACTTGAATAATTGAACATATTAAACAAACGAACAAAGCTTAAATTCTGGAAAAAATTTGGCATGACCTTTGCGTATTTTTAGACACTCCACATTTTTTTAATGCAGAAATTAACAAACATAGCAGCAACATTAACTCTCGGCAAACCATACGAATTATATCAGACAGACAAGTATGCATATAGTAAATGTGTATATATATATATATATGATCAATGAACAAAAACATCCACCCCATTTCAACCCCATCATCACATTTCAACCACACTATGCAAATACATATTCTAATGATTGCAGAATACAAGTAGAATTTAGTATAACGTCTATTTGTGACAATATTATATATATATATATGTACATATATATATACATTTATATTACTATTTGTTTCTAAAATTATAATCAGAAATGCAAGTGATTTACCGTGGGTTCTGATCAGGCAAACCGGTGGCAGAGGTTGACAGCAGCAGATAGTGCGACAAGTAGACAATCCGACTGTGTGTAGTGAATACAATGAAATTAGAGTACAAGGTTTTAATTTGAAAAATATATGAATAATTGAACAAATTAACAAACAGATATATTTGAATAAACCATAACATTTTTAAAAAACTAACCTAATGATGAATAAGGATGATCAAGTCACAAATGGGAAGGAAGAGGGATTGTTCAACCGTAGAAACACCTATTCAATAAAATTAAAATAAGGTTAAATTCTGGAAAAAATTTGGCATGACCTTTGCGTATTTTTATATACTCCACATTTTTTGAGGCAGAAACAAACATAGTACCAACATCAGAAAGACTACTACGAAAACCATTTCATTTTCCCCTGCATAAACAAACATTTAAGAGAACTGTAGAGAATTGTTTTCATTCTTTTTTCCCCTGCATAAACATACGTCGTACGACTCTCTCTCCCTCCCTCGATCGCAATAACAACAACAATAATAATCATAATGTGACAGAAAATATAATATCTCAACCGACACTAGAAAATCAAAACATATCATCTAGTTTCTCGATCATTATTTCATCACTGAAGTAAGTTAGCTAGACAGATAATGCAAGAAACCATAACAAATTCAACAGCCTCCTTACTCACAGACGAATCCCCACTTCCACTTCCTCCACTTACCATTTCTCGTTCACCACGGAGCTTATCCATGTCAATCTCCCACAAATGACGTATTCACATATGTCCAGCTGTTACTACTCTTTGGATGATATTATCTAGTTTCTAGTGTTTCAACGAGAATAGGTATCTATCTCAAAGTTACTTCTGGTACTAACAAATCCAACCCGCTAAATAACACTCTTCTCCTCGCTCGCAAAGCAAATTAATCACCATTATTATTAAGAACTAATTTTCGAGCTAGTATTGCAGTAGTCTTCTCAAAGTCTAGATAAATGTCCAAAACTTCAATTAATCAAGATTTATAACTCATCATTGATGCCTTATTCAAAAAATAATAACTAAATATAAACAAACTACGTAGTTGAGTCAAGCATAGCAGAAAGAGAAGCCACCATCGCGTACAAAACCACCATATATTATACACTAGCTCGATCATATATTATACACCCCATACAATAAAAAAAACGAAGATAGTTTAGGGTTTTTCCTTGGGCACCGGCACTGATGAGGTCGACACTTCAGGCGAGGGGACGGTTGGTGAGGCCGAGAATGGCGACGCGGGCAGATCAGACAGAGGAGGACGGCACACACAGTCGACGGCGGAGGAAGATGGGCACAAGCTCGACGGCGGAGGAAGATGGGCACAAGCTCGACGGCGCCGGAGGAGGAGGACGGGCAAGCTCGACGGCGGGGAGACGGGGCGGTGGAAAATCGTCGATAAAATCGCAGGGGAAACAGAGAGCGGGAGGAGGAAGAAGAAAGGTCGGGTTTTTATTTTTATTAAATGACTTTTAAACGACGGTTAATCAAGGAACCGTCGTTAAAGACGTATAATAAACGACGGTTTTGTTAAAAACCGTGGTTTATAATTCTTACGGTAAAACTTTAAACGACGGTTGCTAACGAACCGTGGTTTATAAACCCGTTATACGACGGTTGGTACAGAACCGTCGTTTTATCTTCAAAGCGTACGAACTATATATGACGGTTGTTTGGAGAACCGTCGTTTATTCAATGAGGCGTGCACTATATATGACGGTTTGCTTAAAAACCGTGGTTTAAAATATTTAAACGACGGTTACAGATTTAACCGTGGTTTAAAGTGCGTCATTTAAAATCTTTTTTGTACTAGTGAGGGTTGAGTGGTAGCGTGAGAGATGCGCTAGATAGGAACTTCCAGTGTGATCTGGATACCAATAGTACCAGACCCGCCCTCCACAACCCCCGCATTAAAAGCTCGGGAAAGAACGCCAGAGAGACGGGAAACCCGACCTGGCAGTTACTTAATTAATGTATCAATATGAACCAGAATCTGTCATGCGGTGGATCCCGAGAACCGGAAACCCCGGAGACGGAAGCCGCTGGAACGACAATAACTGCATGCAATGACGAAAGGTCGAGACATCCTAATCCAAGGAGACCAGAATTTGTGGCAGCCTGGGGCGATATGCTTAGCAGTCGCGAGAACCCAGCTGGTCGAGCAGCAGTGAGAAGGATGCACCAATCGTGCGACCAGACGGACTTATGAGAACTAACTTGAACCGGGACACATGTCTACGGACCGCCCATAGTTAACTAATACCAACATCGGTACACTAACCGACCAAGAATCTAGTCAAGAGTAGGTACACCCACCCTGCCACACCCGAAGAGGTTGCAATACCTAACGGGCACAGCTTAGACAGCTACAAGCATAATTACGGGATATACCCGAATAGGACTACATAAGTAGTACCTAAATATGTTAAACCTCGGTAACCACAGGAAGAACGTGGGAACGAGCAACGAGGTAAAGCATAGAATTAAAATAGTTAAGGAACTCCGAGAGTGGAGGAGCAACCTAAATGAATGAGCAGCCACGTCAAGAGGAATGAGAAGCAGCTCCAAGGAGCAGTTATTCAATCAAAAGATCAAGGAAGAGCCGACAAGGCTACCAAATACCATGTGAACAATACCGTGACCGGTATGAGTTAACCCAAAAAATCGCCTGTACCGCGCACTTGCCTCGGCAAGTGCAGTATAACGGACAGCTAAGAGGAACTTTGACACGCAATAAGTACTTAGCAAAGTACGTGGATGGCTAAGGAAGCCGACATAGCACCACAAACCCTAAGAATTCTGAAACGAAACCTTGGAAAGGCCTAAAGGCCTGACCACTGTATAAAGAACATACCAGTCTGCAAGAAGTCAGACATGTAAGCAACAAAAAACACCCATGAAATGCCATGAAGATTTATTCTCAAACTCTAATCTTTTCCTTCTATAACTTAGAATTTTCCAAAAACCCCCAAAGTTTTTTTTAAACCAATCAGCAATCATAGTAAGTTATCATAGGACGATACAAGAGGAGTTGGCAACAGAATACTTCACCTAGGCGTGTGACTGACACTACGGTATACTAAACGAGACATGGAACGACCGCACTCCGAAGGAGCTTGCGGGCCTGACAGACCAATTATGAGTTAGTCAGGTAAGTGGCAACGTATAAATAAGATACTCCATGATGTATAGAAGTAGAGTACGGAACACGGGAAGTAGCCCACTCCATACTACGGACGAAGAGCCAATTCAAACCAAGACAGTTGGACACCTCGAATGATCGAAGAACATAAAGAAGCTTACCAAGCTGTAGGAGTCAAGAATCCAGTAAGATGACGGATCTAAGAATATAGCGTTAAGAAGTGCTAGAAGCACAGGGTATTAAGTAACGACATTGGATATGTCTCAGGGAATACATAATAACTGGAATGAATACCAGCGTAAGCAATAAGGCGAATGCCTAACATGAACATATTAATGTTCAATAAACAGGATAGAATTCCCATAGTATACTTCACTGAAGGAAATGACGACCTGACCAAGAAGGTCAAGGAGAAAGAATTAATAGTCTACCCAAGAACGGGAGACGCCACAACCCAAACGGGATAATTCAAAGTATGCATAACCGCAAGGCGGAGTAAGAAACTGAACATACCCAAGAGTTCAAGCCAGCTGTAATGGCGCAACTCAGTAACACCCTGGAGCAATCCGTGAAGGGTGCTGGAGGCAACAGTAGTTGAACGAAACATCGTGTAGAGAACACAAGTGTAAACTGAACACTCGGGTAAAACCCGAAGGGTTTCCACGAAACACGGGATACCCTAATTGCCAACAGGCATCGACTAATATCGAGATACTTCAGGCCTTCCAGGTACGGAAGCGTGATGGGACAACCATGCCAAAGAGCCCAGCAATATCTCCAAACCATTTAATGTTTACGGAGAAGTAGAAATTGTATAAACAGCCGCACAGAGCATGGCTCGAGACAAGGTGGCTTGTAAGCCGGAAAATTAACTACAATTTGTAGTTCCAAACATTGCAAACCTAAGCGTAAAGGCATAAAAGGAACAGTGGACAGTAAACCACTATCTTAGAGTGGGGTTACCACTTTTTTTTGTAGGGCCTATGGAGCGGCAATTGCGTGAATCCTCCAGAGAAAGGCTACCACCTAAATATGTAATGTGAAACCGCTAGAGCGGTGTAGTGAACCTTGAGCATGTGTATATTGCCAAGGAGTATATGAACTATAGTAGAGTGTAAAGAGGAACCTCGATAGCAGTAAAAGGAAACCGAAGAGTAATCGGCTGAGTAGTAAACACGGCATGTGTGCCATAGGAACTGCAGAGTAAGCTGTGCGCAAGTGCGCAGAGATTTAAAGAGTAGCGTATTTTGTTGAGCCAAGTAAACGGCAAGCCATATGTAAATGGCAGAAACACCTGGGCGGAAGCTAAAGTAGTAGCGGACGCCATGAAAATGAGTAAGAACAAGGTACGCAGTAAGCGACCATTGTAAGAGTATACAGTTAGTGATATGAAGCTGATGAGGAAATGTGGTAAAGGAGACATGTTCATTCCTATCTCATGAGAGATTTACGTCAAGGTTTACGCTTCTGCACTCTGTATGACTGAGTGTTTTGGTATGGCACTTGTGCGGTAATGATCAAGTGGGAGAGTCAGGAATTGAGAAATGTCAACGAAGCCTGTTGAGTGAGAATCTAGAGGAATGACCGTGCGGCCGTTGGCCAAAGATGCACGAAGAATGTGGGCCCGTAACCCACAGGTCCCAGGACCGATGAATGGTAAACGCAGAGTAGTATGAATGAGGAAATCTTGTACAGAAGCAAATAACAAACACGATTCAAAAAGCCTTTATTAAACGAGGAAGCACTACACACTGAGTAGTAGCTTGGCCTCAACCGACAGTAAGTCGGGAAAAGTATGTGAATAATCATGAAGGTATACAGAGTTATACAAAATAGATTTCCAAAGAACTGGAGAGAAAATCTATAACTCATCGAATTCGCATACGGTAAGAGATACCTAGCGACGATTGAGAACCTTTATTCCCAAGACACAAAGGGATAAAAGGGAGTGGATTAATACATTGAGAATACCAAAGGGCAAATTAAGCTCTATTTATCAGGTCACGCAGCAGAAGCTAGTGGACCGTAATTCAAGGTTAAGTATACCTAGCAATTGTGAGTAATTGGCAAATCCTAATACTCTGATGCCTTAGAAGCTAGAACCAAACCCGGTTATGAGTTAATTAACCGCATTAGAGTTAAACACTTCATGTTACTCGAATTAGTGAACCAATGTTCAGTGATAACATATGGTTGGTTACGCGGGCGTAACCCCTTTTAAGGGGGGTAGGGCGAGAAACCGCTGAGAGTATGTTTTACGTATAGATGCGTAAACTACTATGTGCATAGCACAAAAGGAATTGTTTTGATGTTTGGAACTCATGTTACATAAACATGTGTACCCATTCATTGTGTAATTGTGATTATAGTGCATGAGAGATGCAAGTAACGAGTATATATATTTATGAAAAAAAGGAGTAGAGAGACTCCTGGGAAATGAGAATCCCTTTAGTATTTGTCTGTTGAGATTAGACATGTGATATAATGAGTAAGAATCAGTATGAAACCGATGTGTAACCTAGTGGGAAGTGAGTTTCCCAGGTGATTTGATTTGAGGATGATTGATGGAGTGAGTTCCATCCTTTGGAGTTGTATGTTGTATGTTTTAAATTGAGTAATATTTGACTAATGAGGCCTTAAGTATGGAGTACCTAGGTAAAGGTAGTGAAATAAATTGAGTATAATGGATGACCTAAGTTACATAACTAAGAGGTAAATCGGAATGAATCGTTTTATGATTATGACTAGAAAGAGTAAAAGATAGAAAACGAAAATGTTTGACTATCTGATTGTGTGAAATTGACGTGGGAGGTGGAACTCGATCTGCTAGCGATCAAGGGAAACCAACACAAATTGGGGTGGAAGGATAGTTCAACACTGATGCTGATCACATCAGGGTTGGATGATTCTTGAAGCTCCCTATAAGTGGTCACAAGTAATCACGCTAGGAAAGATACAGCTACCATAAATCTGATTTGGAGTTGTGTGGTGTTTTAAAAAGAATTTTCAAACAGATTTTGAAAAAGAATTTTCTTCAAGTATGAAGATGGAAATAAATTGGTTTTAAAACCGCTGTCACCCGCCGATGGCTGAGCCTTAAGTCTTGATGACTGGTAGAACGGTGGGCGAGTATTAGTTTTGAAACCATTGCATCGTACATGCGGCGGTCCTAAGTGACCGGTTGGGGCGGTGTCAGTGTGTGATTTTTCTAAAGGCAGCGGGACGGGGAGAGTACCCTGAGATGTTCCTGTGTTGAGTGAGTCAACCAGAGTGCCTGAGGATATGTATATGTGTAACGTTTGGATCAGAACGAAGGGACCGTGGGCCAGAGAGAGTAAGTGCCCATTTGTCATGAAACGGCCGTGAACCTGAAAGAGTAAGTGTTCAACGTGACCGTACCTGAGGGATCAGTAGTGTATACTCGATATGGATTCGAGGACTGTAGTGCCTTCTTGTCTTCGGACCGATTCCATGGAGAGAGTAAAAAGAGTATTTTTGATTGCTATACATGTTGTGATATGTGTGTGGTATGTGTAGTATGTAATGAGACTGACTTGTGGAGTCAGTAGCGTTATACAAGTACTATAACCTTGGCGTAAAATGCCGTGAGACCAACCATATTAGATTCGCCAACTTTGAGGGCAAAGTTCCTTAAGGGGGGGGAGATGTTTAATACCCCGGACCTAAGAATAATGGTGATTTAATTACTCTAATAAAATTATTAAGGGCCAAATTGTGCCTAGAGAGTGTTGGTAAAAAGAATAAAACCAAAAGAAAAGAGAAAATGCATTAAACGCGAAAAACGCTAAAATGCGCATTAAATGAAAATAAGAGATATATGATCTCGTTAGGGTCCGAGATGGATTCCTAAGGCTTAGTTAGGCCTAATTAGAATACGGGAGTGATTCCCGAAGAAAACGGATCCAAATAATGGATTAAAACGCTAACGGAGTTTTAAAGCAGGTCTTTTGAGAAAACCCGAAAACGTGACTTTAAGTGGTCAAACGGACCCGTAAAAATTATAGTTGATTAAATAACTATAAATAAGTATTAATGGAAGCTTGATAACCATTAGAAATAAAGAAATGAGAAAAATCCGAAAAACGGGTCCGGTTAGTGAATAGTGCTAAACCGGGTAAAATAACGAGCGTTTTCTGTCAGAAACTGAAAAACGCTCCAGCTTGACTAACTAGTGGGGGCCGGTTTTATTAAATGAGCAGCCTCCCCCTCTCTTGTTTATTAGTTAGAAAATAAAGAAAGAAAAGAAAAGGAAAGTAAAAAGTAAAAAGTAGAAATGAGGATATTAGTCTCTCTCCTCCCTCACTTCTTCCTTTCCTTCCCCACCTCCTTCCTCCTTGCTGTCGTTCTCCCTCCTGCCTCTCTGTACAGAACGAAAATGGAGCTCCTCTCCATGGCTTCCACCACTTCCTCCTTCTTGCTCAAGCTTGATTTAAGCTCCAACTCAAAAATAACCACATATTTGTGATCCTCTCACCAAGCTCTACTGTAACACCCCAACCGTTAACTCATTATTACCTCTTAATCACGCAGCGGAACTCTAATTACAATGAGGTGATGAAACAACGCCGTTAGCCACCCATGCGGCTAACCAGGCTAAACTTACATACTGTAACGGTCTGATGAACTGGAACAACCGAGTACACATTACAAATACAATACTCAAATCTTTTCTCTACTATACCGAGTCTACAATGAATGGATGCCGACGACATATTGGTCTTACACTTCCTTCAATACATAAGTAATTAAAACTAACTACCCATGCAACCCACCGACCCCGTCCTACTCTCGAACGGTAACATCTCGGTGTACCTGTAAAGATAAAAACATCGCCCCTAGGGGCTCAGCTTAACGCTTTGCATAGGAAATTCACATACCCCGAGCGCTAACGGGGGTACGCCGACTACTTTTGTCGGATATACATGGAGTTCATTAGTCAAACAACATGCATCATAGCAATACAATATATATGTGTATTACTCAAGGAATCTACATCCAATCACGGAACACGATTCCTAACTAACATAACAGGTTGTTAGTGGCAATTGGTTACTCTAGGCCTTGAGGGTTTTATTCCTCACTATGCCTTGTTTACTTATTCAATACCTCACCCGCTCTCTCGGGTTACTTATCATAACACACCATTCTCTTGGGCTACTCGTACTATACTCAAACACACTCTTGGGTTACTTATTCTCATTATCTCACCCATACTCTTGGGTTATTACACTCAATATCTCACCCACACTCTTGTTATTATACTCGAGCTCTTGTAGATTTCTCGAGACAACAGGTCTCCTACGTCACGCTTGTTACTCTTAATACGTACTTAGGCCAAAACTCATGGCTCTCTAGCATAGTCTTACTTCCCGGTTTGACCTTACTCTGGGTCTAGCATGGTGGGAAGGTTCAACTAGCTCACGGAACTCTCTCTTAGTTCCTATCTCTTTTACTTAGGTCCGACTCTCCGGACTACTCTCTTTCCCATATACCATCTCTCTCGGAGTTATATAAGATCATGGATATTAGTCTAGAAGCATCACTCTCGATGTTTCTAATGAATTGGGAACATTACTTTAGTTCGGTTAATCTTAGGTTTTAGAGTTACCCATACATTACTTTACTCATACTTTGGTTACGTGCAGCACTAACAGGGTACAAACCTCATGAGAGGAGGTCGACCAAGTCTCAAGGGAGCTACTAATCCCTCAGGGTCTCTTTTACCCTCATCGCTAGTTCACGATCTTCGAACTATCTTAAATCCTCTTGAAGGAGGTTCATTTATCTTTCCACTCTCATTTGTTTCGTGGATTGTTTCAATGTGGTTTTCTAACCATTATCGGTATTTACTCAACCCGTACATCTCCTCACATTCTAGGGAGTTCATATGTTTGCGTTATCGTTATACTTTAACGGATAGTTTATGTGTTTGCACGTTTGCGTTATCATAAGCACCGACCCGATCTAGGGGTCTCTAGCCAAACGTTACTCACTACGAGTCGGTCCATTCACTATGTTAGACCACACCGGCATACAAGTATGTTAGCTCATTCAACATACAACAAGGCATGCATAATCAAACAAGGGATTATTTTCATGCTTTAATCTTGATTAAGCCGGCACACAAACACACAAATCAACGTAACTCGGTTAGCACGCGGAGTATGAGAAAATCATACCTTTCACCGGGGTTTTTACTTTTACTGTGTCATCTCACCTTGCTCTCGGGTCACACACGATCCTCTGATAACGTTTCAAACATTTATTAATACTAAGCTCATACGGAACATAATTAAATGTTATTCCTGTATTACCCCGTTATCCCGTTATCTTGGTTTCACTCTTGTTAATTTGAGTTCTCACTTCTCAAACACTTCTAACACTTTCTTACACTTCTTAGGGCTTTACATGTCACCAAACAAGGCCTTAACATCTTATAACATCATTAACATTCAAACCCCCATCATTTAAAACCTTTAAAATGCTCTCTGTAGGTTTCTGGGGGTGGTCCGGGACTTGGTCCTTAACCTAAGTCCCGACCAATTGCGAACTTAACTCTCGGGTGAAAATTACACATGGTCCGGGACCTTGTCCTGGAGTATAGTCCCCCGGACCAAAGCAGCACTTGCACTCTCGGCCTTAATTTAGGTGTGGTCCGGGACTTTGTCCAAGGACCAAGTCCCGGACCCTGCTAAAACCTGCTCCAAACTTGATTTTTCCACTCCAAATCAATCCTTAAACCACCCTTAATCTTTCCACAAGTTTTCCACATGTTTAATCACCTTAAAACATGCTCTAAAACTCTTCAAATCATAGGCTCAAACCTTACTCAAACTCTTGCTCAAATTCACACATTTTCATAACTTGTTTCTTGTTTTCTAATACTCTTGTAACAGATTTTGGTGTTGCCTCCCACCATTCAATACTCCACACAATAATGCCATTCCTAGCACTCCAAAGACATTATTTCCCCTAATTTCACTCTCTTCTTCACACTTTGGTTTTCAACCATTAGCCACTCAATTAACATCTCTTAAACACACCTAGTTTCTCCCATTAAATGGAACACTCAAGTTCATAATCTCCAAGCAAATTTTGACAGCACTTGCCTACTTTTTAAGCATATTCACCACACTTAAATCAGCTCATAAACACTCTTCTCCCTCCTGTTTGGTTTAAACATAAACAACACATCAAAATCCCATTTGCTCACATATGTACACTAACCTAACTTCAAGGTTTATTTGCACACATGAGCCTCATTAAACATTCTCATTCAACTCACATATTGTGGTATCATTACTACTCAAGCTCAAGGTTGTTTATACACACTAACATAAGTTTTCCCAAGGCAAATAAAACCAACACAAGGTAAGCCCATTACCTTGTTTATTCTCGGTTTTTACTCCTCTTCTTCCTCTTTCTCTTGTTCCCTCTTCCTCTTCTTGTTTTCACAACATACAAAGGAGCATAGATTGCCAACTACAATCATATCCCCACACACATATCAAGCTTATTAATTTAATTTTTTTCCCCACACAAAACTAGAATTACAAGAGCTAGTTTTTAGGGTTTAGCTTAGAGATTACCTTAAGGTATCCAAATGGAGAGTTAGGCAATCAAAATGATGAAGTTCCACCACTCCACAAGGACATGAAGAAACCGACTGAAATGGAAGAAAATTTTCAACGTGGGAAAATTTTCCAAATTGCAAGAACAAGCT
This sequence comes from Limonium bicolor, assembly GCA_023374045.1. Classification (NCBI taxonomy): domain Eukaryota; kingdom Viridiplantae; phylum Streptophyta; class Magnoliopsida; order Caryophyllales; family Plumbaginaceae; genus Limonium; species Limonium bicolor. The sequence continues at coordinate 118,654,082 of CM041783.1, forward strand.
AGGAATGATGAACTTTTGCTTATATTTTTACCTTAGAGCATTAAGGAGATGATGGAGAGTCAAAATAAGCTCTTCAAGCTTCAAAAGGCCCAACACCCATGGAAGTGAAGGTGGAGGAATCAAGATTTTGAGGGGTGGAAAACGTAGCCCTCGCCGATACGAATCTAACGGTATAACTTTTGTGTGATTCGGTGAAGAAATGAGCAAGCTTGAGGAGGAAGAAGATGGGCTGTGTGCTCTCTTGTGGAATCGCCGGTTGACAGAGGAAGAAGAAGAAGATATACAGAGGGATGGGCAAATAAAACGTGAAATGAGGAAGGAAAGAGAGTGAGAGAGTAAGTAACTACTTTTACTATTTTCACCTTTTGCTTTATTTATTTGTCTTGTCATCTTATTACTAATTACTAGCAAGCTTATTAATGTGTGTATACACACTAATTAAAACCGGCCATATACATTAGTAGCCCGGGTGTTATACCCAAAATTTCAACCCCCCGGAAGAAGTCTCTACTAATAGGCTAGTAGCAAGAGTTCCCAGTTCGATCGGCACGTTTCAGAGTACTAGGGACAGCTTAGTCATCTCCAGGGGCGTTTTCGTAATTTTTCAAGGCTCCTAAACCCCCTATAGACTTTCTCTCTCCTCCAAATAAGGGTCAAATCAATTCAAAATGCTTTGAAATTTTAACCCATGATAAAGGATGACATTTGAAGCATAATGGCGAATTTTGATTTTTTTTTTCGAATTTCCAATAATTTTCTAGCAATTTCTGATTGAATCTGACGGAAAATTGAATTTAAAAATATCCCAATATCCAAAAATTCGATTCCACTTTAGAAAAATCAGAAATATCATCCTTTACCCATGTGTAAAATTTTATAATCAAATTCCTTTTGGTAACCCTTGAGCTAAACGTCGGTAAATCTCGGTTTTTACCGGATTTTTCTATCTTTAAGGAAGCCTATATAAGGAACCTTATCCCGTGATCAAATCAGAACCTCAAGAACTCTAAGCAACCAGAAAACCTAGCCGTCTCATTCTCCTCACGTTTTTACACATCCAAGCACCAAAATCACATCAAAAATCTCTCGAAATCACCACCTAAACACACTTTTCAACTCCTAACACATCAACCATCATCAAACATCAACCAAACCACCTCCAAAACGTGAAGAACATCATCAACAATCAATAACCAGAAGCCCGGTCGAACTCAATCCGGAACCGGCATCATCGGAGCCTCCGAAGAATCCCCACGTGAAGAATCATCTTGAATTCGAAGGTAAAACAGGTTACAATCCAACTTTTCCTGATTCCCCACACGACCTTATTAACTCTCTGTTAAATTTTGGGTTCACTACCCTTCGTACGCTTCTGTATTGCCTTTTTATTCACTTCTGTTCCATAACTTGTTTTACCAAGTTTCGTGCATAATTCGAATTCAACTTGAGAACTTTCGATCACTAACGCATTGTACATCTTCCAGGCTACCACACCAAAAATTTGACACCCATAAAATTTGAGTCGAAAACACCTTCGGGAACAGCCTTAACGCCGCCGTCCGAGGGCGGTCCGCACCCACGGACGTCATGTCCGGGGTCCCGGACTCCTTGTCCGTAAGCCCGGACGCCCACGGACGGCGGCGAGATTTTTTAAATTTTAAAATTTAGGTTTTTCTAATAATGTCCGGGCCCACGGACGGCCTGTCCGTGGCCTCGGACTTTACAATTTTCTGTTTTCTGTTTAATTCGACTTTTATTGTTATGTAGGTTAACTGGGGTCCGTGGCTTCGGACATTAGGTCCGTGGCTACGGACGGAAACAAAATTGACCTAATTCTGCCTCCGAAACCCTAGTTTAGGTATTTTAATTTCCACTTTAATTTTCTGTCAAAAAATGCTAAAAAACACAAAAAACAGAAGCGCGCACCTAGGTTAAAAAGCAACTTTGTAGAAAGCCGTAATTAAACCAAGTAGAGGAAAAACGACCTAGGAGGGGTAATGAAAGTAATTGAACCCTAATTAAGTCGAATATCGAGCCCCCGAACCCGAACTCTCCTTTCCTAATTGATCCAGGTTAAAATTAGGTGGCGACTCATAATAGGTTCCAGTGAGCTAGCTTAGGTTTTAATAATTATTGTTATGTGACATAGTTAATAATCTTAGGCTATAAGTGGACCTAAAACCCGATTAGATCCTAATCAACTTAATCCACACAGGATAGGGTTTAAAATCGAGGCTCACAGACTGGCGACTCTGCTGGGGAAAACTTCTTAATTTTAACTTGTTTTAATTTTAAGAAAGAGGGCTTAACTCGAAAATGTTTATTTATGGCTTTATTACTTTGTTCGTTTACTTTTGTGCGCACTTTAATTTTCTGCACCTTTGCATCATATGAGAGCGGGGTCCACCTAAACCAATTTCACCCCGGGACCCGTTTGAGGTCCCCTGTCAGGGACTCACACCTTTTAGGTGATGTGAATAAGCGGGGGAAAAGAGGAGGGTGTCGTCTAACCACACCCCCTTAATACCTGGGCTTTAGCCCCAAGCGTTTTCCTGGCAGTGTCCTTACCTAGCCCATTGTTTGGTCAGTCAAAGACCGACCGTAGACGCACACCTCAGGTTATGTGAAAAAAGTGGGGAAGCCCTCAAAGAGAATAGCGTGCAAGCCCTATTCCTTTGAGGTGACCTGGGCCCATGCCCCAAGCACCTCTCCGGATCGATCCATACCCGTTTGGATTTAAACGTCTAGTGAGGACATGTTGAATTTGTGTGGGCCTTGTTTGCTTGTATGATCGGCCCATTACCCATCCTACAGATTGATAGGAACTTCTCCTACATTAACCTAGCCCAGCCCGAATTGGCAGCTCTATTTGTTTGCGGCCCAGAGGTCCTGTTTGGTTTAATATGTGAGTCATTCGGGCTTCGGCCCAAAAGCTTAGACTTAGGTGATTTCTCTTCTGGCCCAATTCGAATTATCCATTTAGTTCTAGGCCCATGAAAAACAAATCCACCTCAAGCAGTTCATGAAAATCCATCAGGCCTTTCCGTTTCAAGGTTTATTCTAGTCCAGGAAGACTTTCCACTTGGGCTTTGGCCCAAAGTCCTAGGTATAGGTATCATCTTCTAGGCCCAATCAGAACCACTCGGCCCAAATTCCAATTCACATCTAGGACATGGTTTAAAAATCATTTCGGCCCATGCGCCCTATTTCTAGCCCAAACACATTCTGGCCCAGGTGTCAAATTCTCAAAACATTCTGAGTACCGCATTCATAACTCACTTCATCTGGGCCCACAGACCAATTCATAGTTTTGGCCCACGAACTTTGCTCTCAATCCAGAATTTTGGCCCATAACATAAAACATTCGAATCCCAGATAGTTTGTGCAACCCATTCATTCTAGTTTCTGGCCTCAAGGCCCAACAGGGTCATCAAACGAATCTTAGGCTTCAAGGTTTCTCTCTCGGCCTAGAGGCCCATTCATAATCCATGTGGCTTCCTTCGGCCCGTTTGCTCCACTTCCACGTTAAGGGTATTCAGGCCCACACATCCGTTCTAACCTAGGGATCACTCTAGTCCATGCACTTCACTCTCAGTTTGGAAGAGATTCAGGCCCTAGTTCCTCCTACATAACCCATAGGCATTCCTAGTTCAAGTACTTCGTGGAGCCTACTAAGAGTCCAAGAAGAAGTCGATCACAGTCATCTTAGCGATATCCCGGCGGTCAAGAGCTCGAGTCTTCAGCATGCCGACTTCAGATGGTTCAGCAGGATTCGGATTCAACAGAAATTTTAGGGTTCCCATGCATTCTACTGCATAACCTGCCATAACATTCACCTCTCATATTTTTCAAAGAATGATCGTTTTCAAACCACTAATAAGAAGCATCGATTTTGTTGAATCATCTTCTTCCTCATGTTCACAAATGAATGACTTTTTCAAGTCTAAATGATAACAAAAAAAAAGGTTTTGTTTCACACAAGTTTCTTTTGAATGGTTCATGAATTAATTATTTCACGACAATGGAACACAAAGACTTGTATTTTGTTTCTGAATTTTGAGCATGCCTTACCAAACCGCACAACTCACCACATAATATCCAAACAACCCACAATGAGGTTCAAGGCCCACATCTATCAAACTGTTGTCACGAACCCCAAATCAATACTGGGGGCAATCTGAGTTTAGAATCATTGTCTTCGAATCTTTGTTTTTAAACGTGTGAACTAGTCTCTGAGTGAAATTCGCGAGAGTGTCTTGAGCGGGAAAACCATGAGTGAACGAGCGTGTCATTTTTACACGACTCCGGCGAGACCACATTCAAAGGTGAGGAAAACGGCATAACTCTGACCGAAGGAGATAATTTGTAAATTTACTCTTAGACCTGTGAAAAGTAACAAAGAACGGATACACAATTATCAGGAATGACGAAGCACCTAGGTACAGCACCACATAGCCAAAAGCTTGTGAACCCTGACGTTAAACCCTAGGCACCCCTGCTGAGCCTTTCATATATCCCTTTTCGATATTATGAACTCCACAAAATAACCCAGCCAATGATGAATGTCTGACCCGGTGACCAAAGGAAGCAAGGAGCCCGAGTCTCGGATAACATCTTCATCAGTTCAAAGAAGCAACTCCGCTATCAGCATGACGAAGCAATCCGTAAATGGTCCCAGAGTGACACAGGATCCAAAGAGCTCACACCAAAACAGCTCTCGAAGCCCAAAACCGGGAAACACAAGAACCCCGAAGGCAAAGTCAATAAAGGATAAAACAAAAAGGCAAACCCGAAGTGCCTCAAAGAAATCCAAATGACAAAAAGAGAAATAGTGTAAAGGACAACCTCAAAGGTCCAGGTCCAGAAGCTCGAAAACAACGTCAACACGAAGCAGCTAGATGACTTCAAGACAAGGAAGATGAATCTGAGAGAAGACACAAGTTGCAGCTTTGGTCACCCATTTAAGCTCCACATACCTCAAATATCCCTCCGTAACCCCATCATTTTTCATCGCACCCTACGGCCACGTTATAAGCTTTAAAGACTTCCGACTTGATAGTTGTGTGTCCAATCACGTGAAAGTAACAGATCAAATGCGTAAATCCATCAAACGTCGAATTCAATGGTCTAAAAGTTATGACCATGAGCGAGAAATGAGTGCATACACCAAACACGTCGAGTGTAGGTTAGGAAGGACCAAATCAGAACATAAGCCTTGACCCTGTAAGGACGAGACTCATTCGCACGTTTAATCAAAGAAAATACCGGGGGCAATCGATCGTCCCAATCGATTTGCATGAACTCTAGCTCAGATTGTCCTAAGGAAAAATACTGGGGGCAATTGTTGGTTCCAACAATTGCCATGACAACACCAATTGAAACCCAAAGCATGAGCACCACCATCCTACCAAAGGCACACATAAGCCCTTACCTCCACATCAAACACCTCAGGCACACATAAGCCCTTACCTCCACATCAAACACCTCAGGCCCACATAAGCCTCTACCTCCACATCAAACACTTCAGGCCCACATAAGCCTTCACTTCCACATAAATTCCATGGCCCGTCATAAGCCCTACCACCACTGAAAGAGCCCCGCAAACAAAAAAACCTATACTCTCACAAGGGGCACGTTCATCTTCTTTGAAACAAAGTGCAAGTCTGAAATCTTTAGTCAGGAAATGATAATTTCACTTTCCATTTCAGTAGAAAGATTTTCCTTTAAACATTGTCATGTTTGGCACCTTTTTCAACAATTTCTTGTCCTACACGATTTTCCTTCAAACACTTCAGTTTCATAAATCTACATCATCGCCATGTTTGGCATATTCCTAGCAATTTCTTGCTTTCAACCAACCTACATCATCGCCATGTTTGGCATATTCCTAGCAATTTCTTGCTTTCAACCAACCTACATCATCGCCATGTTTGGCATATTCCTAGCAATTTCTTGCTTTCAACCAACCTACATCATCGCCATGTTTGGCATGTTCCTAGCAATTTCTTGCTTTCAACCAACCTACATCATCGCCATGTTGGCATATCCTAGCAATTTCTTGCTTTCAACAAATCTGCATCATCGCCATGTTTGGCATGTTTCTTGCTTTCAACAAATCTGCATCATCGCCATGTTTGGCATGTTTCTTGCTTTCAACAAATCTGCATCATCGCCATGTTTGGCATGTTTCTTCCTTTCAACAAATCTGCATCATCGCCATGTTTGGCTTATTCCTAGCAATTTCTTGCTTTCAACCAACCTACATCATCGCCATGTTTGGCATGTTCCTAGCAATTTCTTGCTTTTGACAAATTAGCATATCATCCCCATAGCATCATCACCTTTTATACTTCAGGTTCCCGACACCTTATAATGCTCGGCGTATTCCATTCGAATTCAGGTTCCCGACACCTTATAATGCTCGGCGTATTCCGTTCAACTTATGGTTCCCGACACCTTATAATGCTCGGCGTATCCCGTTCAACTTATGGTTCCCGACACCTTATAATGCTCGGCGTATCCCGTTCAACTTATGGTTCCCGACACCTTATAATGCTCGGCGTAATCCATTCAATTTCAGGTTCCCGACACCTTATAATGCTCGGCGTAATTCATTCAATTTCAGGTTCCCGACACCTTATAATGCTCGGCGTACCCCATTCAGTCTCAGGTTCCCGACACCTTATAATGCTCGGCGTATTTTAATCACTTTCAGGTTCCCGACACCTTATAATGCTCGGCGTATTCCAGGTTCCCGACACCTTAAAATGCTCGGTGTATTCCATTCAGGTTCCCGACACCTTATAATGCTCGGCGTATTCCAGGTTCCCGACACCTTAAAATGCTCGGTGTATTCCATTCACTTTCAGGTTCCCGACACCTTAGAATGCTCGGCGTACTTCATTCCTTTATAGGTAGTCAACGCCTTAGAATCGCTTGACATTACTTCATCTTTTAGGTTGTCAACGCCTTAGAATCACTTGACATTACTTCGTCTTTCAGGTAGTCGACGCCTTAGAATCGCTTGACATTACTCCATTTGCATCATTTTAGGTAGTTAACGCCTTAGAATAGCTTGACATCATTTTCATCACCTTAGGTAGTCAGCGCCTTAGAATAGCTCGACACAACTTGCTAGATTTCAAATGGCATACGAGGTCTTTTAGGATCCAGAATTTTGGGGTATCACTCAAGCATCAACTAGTCTTTTCATCTTCATTACAAAGCCTAGTTGACGGGGGGCAATCTGTTATACCCAAAATTTCAACCCCCCCGGAAGAAAGTCTCTACTAATAGGCTAGTAGCAAGAGTTCCCAGTTCGATCGGCACGTTTCAGAGTACTAGGGACAGCTTAGTCATCTCCAGGGGCGTTTTCGTAATTTTTCAAGGCTCCTAAACCCCCTATAGGCTTTCTCTCTCCTCCAAATAAGGGTCAAATCAATTCAAAATGCTTTGAAATTTTAACCCATGATAAAGGATGACATTTGAAGCATAATGGCGTTGGAATTTGATTTTTCGAATTTCCAATAATTTTCTAGCAATTTCTGATTGAATCTGACGGAAAATTGAATTTAAAAATATCCCAATATCCAAAAAATTCGATTCCACTTTAGAAAAATCAGAAATATCATCCTTTACCCATGTGTAAAATTTATAATCAAATTCCTTTTGGTAACCCTTGAGCTAAAACGTCGGTAAATCTCGGTTTTTTACCGGATTTTTCTATCTTTAAGGAAGCCTATATAAGGAACCTTATCCCGTGATCAAATCAGAACCTCAAGAACTCTAAGCAACCAGAAAACCTAGCCGTCTCATTCTCCTCACGTTTTTACACATCCAAGCACCAAAATCACATCAAAAATCTCTCGAAATCACCACCTAAACACACTTTTCAACTCCTAACACATCAACCATCATCAAAAATCAACCAAACCACCTCCAAAACGTGAAGAACATCATCAACAATCAACAACCAGAAGCCGGGTCGAACTCAATCCGGAACCGGTATCATCGGAGCCTCCGAAGAATCCCAACGTGAAGAATCATCTTGAATTCGAAGGTAAAACAGGTTACAATCCAACTTTTCTGATTCCCCACGACCTTATTAACTCTCTGTTAAATTTTGGGTTCAAACTAACCATCGTACGCTTCTGTATTGCTGTTTATTCAAGCTTCTGTCCAATAACTTGTTTACCAAGTTTCGTGCATAATTCGAATTCAAATTGAGAACTTTCGATCACTAACGCATTGTACATCTTCCAGGCTACACACCCATAAAATTTGAGTCGAAAACACCTTCGGGAACAGCCTTAACGCCGCCGTCCGAGGGCGGTCCGCACCCACGGACGTCATGTCCGGGGTCCCGGACTCCTTGTCCGTAAGCCCGGACGCCCACGGACGGCGGCGAGATTTTTTAAATTTTAAAATTTAGGTTTTTCTAATAATGTCCGGGCCCACGGACGGCCTGTCCATGGCCTCGGACTTTACAATTTTCTGTTTTCTGTTTAATTCGACTTTTATTGTTATGTAGGTTAACTGGGGTCCGTGGCTTCGGACATTAGGTCCGTGGCTACGGACGGAAAAACAAATTTGACCTAATTCTGCCTCCGAAACCCTAGTTTAGGTATTTTAATTTCCACTTTAATTTTCTGTCAAAAAATGCTAAAAAACACAAAAAAACAGAAGCGCGCACCTAGGTTAAAAGCAACGTTGTAGAAAGCCGTAATTAAACCAAGTAGAGGAAAAACGACCTAGGAGGGGTAATGAAAGTAATTGAACCCTAATTAAGTCGAATATCGAGCCCCCGAACCCGAACTCTCCTTTCCTAATTTGATCCAGGTTAAAATTAGGTGGCGACTCATAATAGGTTCCAGTGAGCTAGCTTAGGTTTTAATAATTATTGTTATGTGACATAGTTATTAATCTTAGGCTATAAGTGGACCTAAACCCGATTAGATCCTAATCAACTTAATCCACACAGGATAGGGTTTAAAATCGAGGCTCACACCGGGTCATCTTTCGTCTTTTCGAATTAAACGCGTTTCGTCTCCCGGTTTCGTCACTATTCACTTACCGGGTCCGTTTTCCGGAATTTTCTCGTTTAATTAATTTTAATGGTTATTAAGCTTCCATTAATACTTTTTATAGTATTTAATCAACTATAATTTTTATGGGTCCGTTTGACCACATAAGGTCACGTTTTCGGGTTTTCTCGAAAAACGTGCTTTAAAACTCCGTTAGCGTTTTAATCCATTATTTGGATCCATTTTCTTCGGGAATCATTCCCGTATACTATTAGGCCTAACTAAGCCTTAGGAATCCATCTCGGACCCTTACGAGATCATTTATCTCTTATTTAAATTTAATGCGCATTTTAGTGTTTTTCGCGTTTAACGCATTTTCTCTTTTCTTTTGGTTTTATTCTTTTTACCAATACTCTCTAGCCACAATTAGGCCCTTAATAATTTTATTAGAGTAATTAAATCACCATTTTTAGATCCGGGGTATTAAAATCTACCCCCTTAGGAACTTTGTCCTCAAAGTTGGTGAATCTAAATGGTTACTCTCATGGGCGTACTATGCCAAGGTTATAATACATGTACAACCTTACAGACTTCACAAGTCTGTCTCATTTCATACTACACATACCACCACAAATCACAGCATGTATAGCAATCAAAAATACTTTTACTCTCTCCATGGAATCGGTCCGAAGACAAGAAGGCACTACAGTCCTCGAATCCACGTTGAGTAATATACTACTGATCCCTCAGGTACCGGTCACGTTGAACACTTACTCTTTCTGGTTCACGGCCGTTTCATGACAAATGGGCACTTACTCTCTCTGGCCCACGGTCCCTTCGGTTCTGATCAAAACATTACACATATACATATCCTCAGGCACTCTGGTTGACTCACTCAACACAGGAACATCTCAGGGTACTCTCCCCGTCCTGCTGCCTTTGGAAAAATCACACACTGACACCGCCCCAACCGGTCACTTAGGACCGCCGCACGTACGGTGCAATGGTTTCAAAACTAATACACGCCCACCGTTCTACCGGTCATCAAGACTTAAGGCCACAGCCATCGGTGGGTGATAGCGGTTTCAAAACCAGTTTCCGTTTCCATCTTCATACTTGAAGAAAATTCTTTTTCAAAATCTATTGAAAATTCTTTTTAAAACATCACACAACTCCAAATCAAATTTATGGTAGCTATATCTTTTCTTAGCGTGATTACTTGTGACCACTTATAGGGAGCTTCAAGAATCATCCAACTCTGATGTGATCAGCATCAGTGTTGAACTATCCTTCCACCCCAATTTGTGTTCGGTTTCCCTTGATCGCTAGCAGACCAAGTTCCACCTCCCACCTCAGTTTCAAACAATCAGATAGTCAAACATTTACGTTTTCTATCTTTTACTCTTTCTAGTCATATTCATAAAACAATCTGTTTCAATCTATCTTTATCATGGAACTTAAGTCATCCATTATTCTCAATTTGTTTCACTTACCTTGCCTAGGCATTCCATAATTGTGGCCTCATTAGTCAAATTATTACTCAACTTAAAACATGCAACATACAACTCCAAAGGATGGAACTCACTCCATCAATCATTCTCAAATAAAATCACCTAGGGAACTCACTCCCTCTTAGGTTACACATCGGTTTCATGCCGATTCATACTCATCATAACTCATGTCTAATCTCACTAGACATATACTATAGGGATTCTCATTCCCTAGGAGTCTCTCTACTCCTCTTTTCATAAATATTACATACTCGTTACTTGCATCACTCATGCACAATAATCATTATTACACAATGAATGGGTACACATGTTTATGTAACATGAGGTCCAAACATCAAAACAATTTTCTTTGTGCTATGCACATAGTAGTTTACGCATCTATACGTAAAACATACTCTAAGCGGTTTCTCGCCCTACCCCCCTTAAAAGGGGTTACGCCCGCGTAACCAACCATATGTTATCACTGAACATTGGTTCATTAATTCGAGTATTATGAAGTGTTTTAACTTCAGTACGGTTAATTAACTCATAACGGGTTCGGTTCTAGCCTCTAAGGCTTCAAGGGGTTTATGATATAGGTATACTTAACCCTGAATCACGGTCCACAAGCTTTTGCTGCGTGACCTGATAACTAGAGCTTAATTCACTCTTGGTATTCTCAATGTATTTCAATCGTCGCTTGGTATCTCTTACCGTATGCGAATTTGATGAATTTTAGATTGTCTCTCCAGTTCTCTGGGAATCTACTTCGTATAACACTCTATACCTTTGTGATTATTCACTTATTTTTCCCGACTTGTTGTCGGTTGAGGTCAAGCTACTACTTAGCATGTAGTGCTTCCTCGTTTAATAGTGGCTCATGGATTATGCTTGTTTCTTGGTTCTGTTCCAGAGTTCTTCATTCATACTACTCTACATTTACCATTCATGGATCCTGGGCCCCGTGGGTTACTGCTCACGTTCCTCGTGCATCTTTGGCCAACGGCCGCACGGTTATCTCTCTAAATTCTCACTCAACAGGCTTCGTTGACATTTCTCAATTCCTGGCTCTCCCACTCAATCATTACCGCACAAGTGCAATACCAAAACACTCAGTCATACAGAGTGCAGAAGCGTAAACCCTTGACAGTAAATCTCTCATGAGATAGGAATGAACATGTCTCCTTTACCACATTTCTTCATCAACTATAATCACTATCTGAAAATACTCTACAATGGTCGCTTACTGCGCACCTTGGTCTTTCTCATTTCTATGGCATCCGCTACTACTTTAGCTTCCGCCAGGTGTTTCGCCATTTACACACGTTGCTTGGCCTCTCAAATCATATATACTTGGCTCAACAATATACGTAGTCTACTCTGCGCACTTGCGCACTGCTTACTCTGTAGTTCATATTGCACATACAGTGTTTACTACTCAACTGATTACTCTTCGGTCTCGAATTGCTACAATCGAGGTTCCTCTTTACACTCTATATAGTTCATATACTCATTGGCATTATACACATGCTCAAGTTTGACTACACCGCTCTAGCGGTTTCACATTACATGCTTAGGTGGTAGCCTTTCTCTAGAGGATTCACGCAAATGCCGCTCCATAGGCCCCATAATAACAAGTGGTATCCCCACTCTAAGGTAGTGGTTCATTCTCCACTGTTCCTCTTATGCCTCTATGCATAGGTTTACAACGTTTAGATCTACAAGTTGCAGTTAGTTTACCGGCTATAAGCACATTGCCTTGCCATGCTCCATGCGGGCTGTTTATTCAGGTTTCATCTTCTCCGTATGCCATTAAACGGTTAGGAGGTTTTTCTGGGCTCTTTGACATGGTTGTCTCACCACTCTTCCGTACTTGGAAGGCCCTTTTATACTAGGTATTAATTCATGCCCTCTAGCAATTTAGGGTATCCCATGTTACGAGGGATCCCTTCGGGTTCTACCCGAGTGTTTGCTTAAACACTTGTGTTCTCAACACGATGTTTCGTTCAACTACTGTTGACTCTGGCACCCTTCTCGGATTGCTCCTGGGTGTTTACTGAGTAATGCCATTACATCTGGCTTGTACTTATGGTTATGTTCAGTTGTGACTTCGCCTTGCGGCTATGTCCTTGACTATCCTGTTAGGGTTGTAATGTCTCCCATTATTGGGTAGATCCTTGGTACCTTCTAATACCTTCTGGGTCAGGTCATTATTCTCTTCAGTGAGGTATAATGTGGGAATTCTATCCCGTTTATCGTACATCAATAAGTTCATTTAGGCATTCGCCGTATTGTTTACACTGGTATTCACCCAGTCATTATGTATTTCCTAAGGCATATCCAATGTCTATACTTAATACTTTGTGCTTCTCGCACTTCTTAACGTTATGTTCTTAGATCCATCATCTTACTAGATTCTTGACTCCCTTAACTTGGTAAGCTTCCTTGTGTTCTTCGATCATTCGAGATATCCAACTGTCTTGGTTTGAATTGGCTCTTTCGTCCGTAGTATGGAGTGGCTACTTCCCGTGTTCCGTACTCTACTTGTATACATACATGGAGTATCTTATTGATACGTTACCCACCTACCCGACTAACTCATAATTGGTCTGTCAGGCCCGTAAGCTCCTTCGGAGTGCGGTCGTTCCATGTCTCGTTTAGTATACGTAGTGTCGGTCACACGCCTAAGTGAAATATTCTGTTTCCAACTCCTCTTATATCGTCCTATGATAACTTACCGTCATTCTCTGGTTTGGTTTTTAAAAATTAGGAGTTTTTTGGAAAATTCTCTGTTTGAAAGAAAAATTTGAGTTTGAAAATAATTTCTTTACGGCATTTCAATGCCGGTTACTTCTACCAGGTCTAGCCTCCTGCTGACCGGTATATTCTCAATACCATGATCAGGCCGTTATGCCTTTTTCAAGGTTTCGTTTCAGAATTCTTAAAGTTTTGTAGTGTTATTTTGGCTTCTCTTGCCACCTTGGTACTTGCTAAGTACTTGTCACTGTTAAGATTCTCCTTAACGGTCCCGTTATTACTGCACTTGCCGAGGCAAGTGCGCGGTTCAGGCGGGTTTTGGGTTAACTCGTACCGGTCACGGTATCGTTCACATTATATTTGTAGCCTTGTCGGCTCTTCCTTCGTTTCCTTGGTGGATAACTGCTCCTTGGAGCTGCTTTCATTCCTCTTGACATGACTGTCATTCGTTTAGGTGCTCCTCCACTCTCGGAGTTCCTTAATTACTTTAATTCTATGCTTTACCTCGTTGCTCGTTCCCACGTCTTTACTACTGTGGTTACCGAGGTTTAACTTATTTAGGTACTACTTCTGTAGTCCTATTCGGGTACATCCCGTAATTATGCTTGTAGCTGTCTAAGCTGTGCCCGTTAGGTATTGCAACCTCTTCGGTGTGCAGGGTGGGTGGGTGTACCTACTCTTGACTAGATTCTTGGTCGGTTAGTGTACCGATGTTGGTATTAGTTAACTATGGCGGTCCGTAGACATGTGTCCCGGTTCTCGTTAGTTCTCATAAGTCCGTCTGGTCGCACGATTGGTGCATCCTTCTCACTGCTGCTCGACCAGCTGGGTTCTCGCGACTGCTAAGCATGTCGCCCCAGGCTGCCACAAATTCTGGTCTCCTTGGATTAGGATGTCTCGACCTTTCGTCATTGCATGCAGTTATTGTCATTTCAGCGGGATCCGTCTCCGGGATTTCCGGTTCTCGGGATCTACCGCATGACAGGTTCTGGTTCAGATTGAAATATTTACTAACTGCCAGATTGGGTTTCCCATCTCTCTGGTGTTCTTCCCGAGCTTTTAATGCGGCGGTTGTGGAGGGCGGGTTTGGTATTGTAGGTGTCCAGATCATACTGGAAGTTCCTAACTAGCGCATCTCTCACGCTACCACTCAACCCATAGCCCTAAGTCTCTAATTCCTAACTCGGTATTTCCTAAGCTCGGTATTTCCAGTCATCAGAGCGATACTTCGTTCTGATACCATTTTTGTAACACCCCAACCGTTAACTCATCATTACCTCTTAATCACGCAGCGGAACTCTAATTACAATGAGGTGAAACAACGCCGTTAGCCACCCATGTGGCTAACCAGGCTAAACTTACATACCGTAACGGTCTGATGAACTGGAACAACCGAGTACACATTACAAATACAATACTCAAATCTTTTCTCTACTATACCGAGTCTACAATGAATGGATGCCGACGACATATTTGGTCTTACACTTCCTTCAATACATAAGTAATTAAAACTAACTACCCATGCAACCCACCGACCCCATCCTACTCTCGAACGGTAACATCTTCGGTGTACCTGTAAAGATAAAAACATCGCCCCTAGGGGCTCAGCTTAACGCTGCATATGAAATTCACATACCCCGAGCGCTAACCGGGGTACGCCGACTACTTTTGTCGGATATACATGGAGTTCATTAGTCAAACAACATGCATCATAGCAATACAATATGTATGTGTATTACTCAAGGAATCTACATCCAATCACGGAACACGATTCCTAACTAACATAACAAGGTTGTTAGTGGTAATTGGTTACTCTTAGGCCTTGAGGGTTATTCCTCACTATGCCTTGTTTACTTATTCAATACCTCACCCGCTCTCTCGGGTTACTTATTCATATACACACCCATTCTCTTGGGCTCTCGTTATACTCACCCACACTCTCGGGTTACTTATTCTCATTATCTCACCCATACTCTTGGTTATTTACACTCATTATCTCACCCACACTCTTGGGTTATTTATACTCAAGCTCTTGTAGATTCTCGAGACACTACAGGTCTCCTACGTCACGCTTGTTACTCTTAATACATACTTAGGCCAAAACTCATGGCTCTCTAGCATAGTCTTACTTCCCCGGTTTCGACCCTACTCTCGGTCTAGCATGGTGGGAAGGTTCAACTAGCTCACGGAACTCTCTCTTAGTTACTATCTCTTTTACTTAGGTCCGACTACTCTCGGACTACTCTCTTTCCCATACACTCCTCTCTCGGAGTTATAATAATATCATGTATATTAGTCTAGAAGCATCACTCTCGATGTTTCTAATGACTTGGGAACATTACTTTAGTTCGGTTAATCTTAGGTTTTAAGAGTTACCCATACATTTACTTTACTCATACTTTCGGTTACTTGCATATACCAGGTAAAATCCTCATATAGGAGGTCGACCATGTCTCAGGGAGCTACTAATCCCTCAGGTTTCTTTTACCCTCATCGCTAGTTCACATCTTCGAACTATCTTAAATCCTCTTGAAGGAGGTTCACTTATCTTTCCACTCTCATTTGTTTCGTGGATTGTTTCAATGTGGTTTTCTAACCATTATCGGGTATTTACTCAACCCGTACATCTCCTCACATTCTAGGGAGTTCATATGTTTGCGTTATCGTTATACTTTAACGGATAGTTTGTGTGTTTGCACGTTTGCGTTATCATAAGCACCGACCCGATCTAGGGGTCTCTAGCCAAACGTTACTCACTACGAGTCGGTCCATTCACTATGTTAGACCACACCGGCATACAAGTATGTTAGCTCATTCAACATACAACAAGGCATGCATAATCAAACAAGGGATTATTTTCATGCTTTAGTCTTGATTAAGCCGGCACACAAACACACAAATCAATGTAACTCGGTTAGCACGCGGAGTATGAGAAAATCATACCTTTCACCGGGGTTTTTACTTTTACTTTACTGTGTCATCTCACCTTGCTCGGGTCACACACGATCCTCTGATAACGTTTCAAACATTATTATTAATACTAAGCTCATACGGAACATAATTAAATGTTATTCCCGTATTACCCCGTTATCCCGTTATCTTGGTTTCACTCTTGTTAATTTGAGTTCTCACTTCTCAAACACTTCTAACACTTTCTTACACTTCTTAGGGCCTTTACATGTCACCAAACAAGGCCTTAACATCTTATAACATCATTAACATTCAAACCCCCATCATTTAAAACCTTTAAAATGCTCTCTGTAGGTTTCTGGGGGTGGTCCGGGACTTGGTCCTTAACCTAAGTCCCGGACCAATTGCGAACTTAACTCTCGGGTGAAAATTACACATGGTCCGGGACCTTGTCCTGGAGTATAGTCCCGGACCAAAGCAGCACTTGCACTCTCGGCCTTAATTTAGGTGTGGTCCGGGACTTTGTCCAAGGACCAAGTCCCGGACCCTGCTAAAACCTGCTCCAAACTTGATTTTTCCACTCCAAATCAATCCTTAAACCACCCTTAATCTTTCCACAAGTTTTCCACATGTTTAATCACCTTAAAACATGCTCTAAAACTCTTCAAATCCTAGGCTCAAACCTTACTCAAACTCTTGCTCAAATTCACACATTTTCATAACTTGTTTTCTTGTTTTCTAATACTCTTGTAACAGATTTTGGTGTTGCCTCCCACCATTCAATACTCCACACAATAATGCCATTCCTAGCACTCCAAAGACATTATTTCCCCTAATTTCACTCTCTTCTTCACACTTTGGTTTTCAAACCATTAGCCACTCAATTAACATCTCTTAAACACACCTAGTTTCTCCCATTAAATGGAACACTCAAGTTCATAATCTCCAAGCAAATTTTGACAGCACTTGCCTACTTTTTAAGCATATTCACCACACTTAAATCAGCTCATAAACACTCTTCTCCCTCCTGTTTGGTTTAAACATAAACAACACATCAAAATCCCATTTGCTCACATATGTACACTAACCTAACTTCAAGGTTTATTTGCACACATGAGCCTCATTAAACATTCTCATTCAACTCACAATATTGTGGTATCATTACTACTCAAGCTCAAGGTTGTTTATACAACACTAACATAAGTTTTCCCAAGGCAAATAAAACCAACACAGGTAAGCCCATTACCTTGTTTATTCTCGGTTTTTACTCCTCTTCTTCCTCTTTCTCTTGTTCCCTCTTCCTCTTCTTGTTTTCACAACATACAAAGGAGCATAGATTGCCAACTACAATCATATCCCCACACACATATCAAGCTTATTAATTTAATTTTTTTCCCACACAAAAAACTAGAATTACAAGAGCTAGTTTTTAGGGTTTAGCTTAGAGATTACCTTAAGGTATCCAAATGGAGAGTTAGGCAATCAAAATGATGAAGTTCCACCACTCCACAAGGACATGAAGAAACCGACTGAAATGGGAAAAATTTTCAACGTGGGAAAATTTTCCAAATTGCAAGAACAAGCTAGGAATGATGATGAACTTTTGCTTATATTTTTACCTTAGAGCATTAAGGAGATGATGGAGAGTCAAAATAAGCTCTTCAAGCTTCAAAAGGCCCAACACCCATGGAAGTGAAGGTGGAGGAATCAAGATTTTGAGGGGTGGAAAACGTAGCCCTCGCCACGAATCTAACAAGAGTGAATCGTGATATTTTATGTGATTCGGTGAAGAAATGAGCAAGCTTGAGGAGGAAAGAAGATGGGCTGTGTGCTCTCTTGTGGAATCGCCGGTGACAGAGGAAGAAGAAGAAGATATACAGAGGGATGGGCAAATAAAACGTGAAATGAGGAAGGAAAGAGAGGTGAGAGAGTAAGTAGTAACTACTTTTACTATTTCACCTTTTGATTATTTATTTGTCTTGTCATCTTATTACTAATTACTAGCAAGCTTATTAATGTGTGTATACACACTAATTAAAACCGGCCCTATACATTAGTAGCCCGGGTCATCTTTCGTCTTTCGAATTAAACGCGTTTCGTCTCCCGGTTTCGTCACTATTCACTTACCGGGTCCGTTTCCGGAATTTTCTCGTTTAATTAATTTTAATGGTTATTAAGCTTCCATTAATACTTTTTATAGTTATTTAATCAACTATAATTTTTATGGGTCCGTTTGACCACATAGGTCACGTTTTCGGGTTTTTCTCGAAAAACGTGCTTTAAAACTCCGTTAGCGTTTTAATCCATTATTTGGATCCATTTTCTTCGGGAATCATTCCCGTATACTATTTAGGCCTAACTAAGCCTTAGGAATCCATCTCGGTCCCTTACGAGATCATTTATCTCTTATTTAAATTTAATGCGATTTTAGCGTTTTTCGCGTTTAACGCAAATTTTCTCTTTTCTTTTGGTTTTATTCTTTTTACCAATACTCTCTAGCCACAATTAGGCCCTTAATAATTTTATTAGAGTAATTAAATCACCATTTTTAGATCCGGGGTATTAAATCTACATTCCTCTCTTTTCAAAATCCAAAAAGGGTGAGTTTCGTTTTATGGGTGTTGGCCATTGGAAGGGAAAATCACCATTTCGAAGCTTGAAGCTCCTCTTTCATCCAAGGTAAAAATATCCAAAGAAAATTTGCATTTTTTTCTTCATCTCCTTTGTTGGCCGATTTTGGCAAGCTTTAATGCCTTTGAATTTCCTTGTTTGAGCTATTCTCCAAGTCTTCAATGGTGGCTTGGGAGTTCCCCTTTGATTCTTGATCAAAACCCCAACCTACGGTTTCAAGGTAATCACCCATTAAGAGCTTTAAGCATTTCTAAATAATGAGGTTAAGTGTTTTTACTTAAACTCATTCATTGCCTTGTATATTGATTTGGAGATGAGCAATTTCTTGGCCTTTGGCCGATTTCCAAGCAAGAGAAAAGATAAGAGAAAGAAGAGGAGTGAAAAGAGGAAAGGCTTGTGAACAAGAGGTAAGTAATTTACCTTGAGCCTAGTCTAATGCTTTTAGAATTTGGGAAGGGAAAAATAATTAAATGAATGAATGAACCCCACATGTGTTGTGGTAGCAATGTGCTTGTATGGAAATAATGCAAGTGAGAAACATTGTGAATTTAGTGTTGGATTAAGTGTTATGCATTTTGTGAATTATGCATTGTGAGGTATTTGGAGAATTGATGAGTATTGATGGTTTATATGTGTGCTGATAGAACCCTTGTGGTTTGGCTAGTTTTAGGATGAAATATGTGAAGAAATGAGTTTTGGGCAAAGTTAGAAAGTAGCCAAGTTATGGCAAAATTGTGTAGAAATTTGAGGGTTTGAGTATGGTTGTGAGTAAGTAATGACCTAGAGAAGCTAGGTGTTGATGGTGGTTATTTTGGCTTAGAAAATCACCATGGGAATACTTGTTAATAAGAGGGGATTGATGCTAAAATCTGTAGCAAGAACTTGTGTAAATGCCTAAGGAGCTTTAGGAAAAGGAATGAGAATTCAAGGTTTTAAGAGTGATTCAGGGAACTTGGTATGAGTTGTGCATTATCTTGGAAGATATGGAATGGTCAAAATGAAAGAGAGCATAATGCAAAGTGTTGAGGAGAAGTTAGAAATGCACAAGTGTGCATTAGTGTAAAACAAGAATGAAAAACGTGTGAGATTGAGCAAGAACTTTAGTAAGGAATAAGCCAATGTTTTGAAGAGGATTAGAGCATGTTTTATGATGATTAAACATGTGAAAACTTATGGAATTATTAGGAAATGATTAGAGGTGATATAGGGGTTTAAAAGTGGTGAAAAAACTGCAAATTTGACAGTTCCAGGGGTTTGTCCGGGTTTGCAATCGGAATGCAAACCCAGAACATAGCAAAAACATGGCAGACGGTCATCCCAGGGATGGTCCGGGTTTGTTAACCCGACACAAACCCGGAACACATGAAAAATACGACAGAAAGTGATTCCAGTGTTTGGTCCGGGTTTGTAACCCCGGACACAACCCGGACCAGGCCAGAAATGTAACAGAATGTGTTTTCTTGCATTCTAATGATGGGGAATTGAATGGTAATGATAATATAAGGTAATTAGGACATGAATAATGATGTTTAAGGTCATTAGGGAGTAAAAAAAGTTTGATAAGTGAATGAGGAAGTTGTGAGTTTAAGAACACATGAGTAAAACTAAGTTAAACGGGATAACGGGGGGTTAAGTACGGGAGTATTAGTTTTACATACAGTAATGCTTTGATGTTAATAAAAACATTTGAATGTTATTAGTGGAACAAGTGTGAACCGAGGAACGAGATGTCACACGGTAAAGCTAACCCCGGTGAAAGGTATGATTTTCTCATGCCCCGTATGCTAACCGAGTTACTCTGATTTGTGTGTTTGTGTGCCGGCTTAATCAAGATTAAAGCATGGAAATAATCCCTTGTTTGATTATGTATGCCTTATTGTATGTTGTATTAACTAACATACTTGTACGCCGGTGTGGTCTAACATATGCATAGACCGACTCAAGAGAGTAGTGATTGACGAGAAACCGTAGTACTAGCCGGGTAGTCTCATGAACAAGTGGAATATGCCACACAACAAGCATCGATTTAAAGTTATAACGATAACACAGAACATATGAACTCCCTAAATATTATGTGAGGAGATGTACGGGTTGAGTAAATACCCGATAACGGTTAGAGAACCTTATTGAAACAATCCACGAAATAAATATGAGTGGAGAGATAAATGACCTCCATCGAGAGGATTGAAGTTAGTCCAATAATGTGAACTTATAAGAAAGGTAAAAGAGACCTAAGGGACTATGTAACTCCCTTGAGACATCGTCGACCTCCTATATGAGGATCTTACCCGGTATAAGAAAATATCCGAATATATAAGTATATGATTGTGAGGGTAACCCTTAAACTTAAGATTACCCGAATTTAAGTAAAGTTCCCAAAGTCATTAGAAACATCAAGAGTGATGCTTCTAGACTAATATACATAAATTATTATAACTCCGAGAGAGGAGCGTATGGGAAATTGAGTAGTCCGAGAGTAGTCGGACCTATGTAAAAAGAGATGGGAACTAAGAGAAAGTTCCAGGAGCTAGTTGAGCCTTCCCACCATGCTAGACCCGGAGTAGGGTCGAAACCGGGGAAGTAAGACTATGCTAGAGAGCCATGAGTTTTGGCCTAAATATGTATTAAGAGTAACAAGCGTGACGTAGGAGACCTGTAGTGTCTCGAGAATCTACAAGAGCTTGAGTATAAATAACCCAAGAGTGTGGGTGAGATAATGAGTGTAAATAACCCAAGAGTATGGGTGGGTGAGATAATGAGAATAAGTAACCCGAGAGTGTGGGTGAGTATAGTACGAGTAGCCCAAGAGAATGGGCGTGTAATTGAATAAGTAACCCGAGAGAGCGGGAGAGGTACTGAATAAGTAAACAAGGCATAGTGAGGTATAACCCTCATGGCCTAAGAGTAAACATATACAACTAACAACCTTGTTATGTTGGTTAGGGATTGTGCTCCCGGTTTGGATGTAGATTCCTTGTGTAATATACATATATATTGTATTCCCATGATGCATGTTGTTTGATTAAAATGAACTCCATGTATATCTGACCCTAAGTAGTCGGCGTACCGCGGTTAGCACGCGCGGTATATGCGAATTTCATATTCAGCGTAAGCTGACCCCCTAGGGGGAACGTTTTTAGTGTGCAGGTACTTGAAGCTGACCACCGTTCGAGAGAGTAGGACGGGGGCTGCTATGAAGCATGGGTAGTTAGATGGTAATTACTAATGCATTTGAATGAGGTGTAAGTCCGAGTATGTAATCGGCATCCGTATATTGTAGATTCGGTATAGTAAAGAAAGGATTGAGTATTGTGTTGTATGAAGTACTCGGTTGTTCCAGTTCATCAGACCGTTACGGTAAGTAAGAAAGGCCTGGTTAGCCACATGGGTGGCTAACGGCGTTGTTCCACCCCTTGTTGTAATTAGAGTTCCGCTGCGTGAGTAGGAGTATTTAGTAACGGTTTAAGAGGTAATGACGAGATTAACGGTTGGGGTGTTACAGTTTTGAAAACTGAAAATATAAGGGGTTGGTTTGGTATTTTACAACAATTTACAACTATATGTTATAATTGTTTTAATGACTTAAATGTCATAACATAAGTTATGTAACTATAATGTAACATTATGTTAACTATGTGGTGGATTTTGTAAATACTTAAGAACATAAGTGCTGTTCGAGAAATAGTAACATTTTTAAATGGAATTTATAATATGGTTTGATGTTATAAGAATTATAACATTTATAATATAAGAGGTATTCATTAAAAAGAATGAATATATATTATAAGATTTACCATATAGAAAATAGTTCCACAAAGCATACACATAAATAAATATATGTTATGATGGAAAAATATAATATGCTTAATGACCATGTACTTTCATAATTAAAATGACATATGATAAAAGGAAAAAGAATTACAAACATTGGATATGGGATTCTAAAGTTAAAAGCGTTGTACATGTGATAATAAGGATTCATGTAATTAGAAGTATTGTTACATATGAACTATACCACATTGAATTTAAAAAAAAAAGAGAGAGACAACCTTAGAAAAATAAATACTAAGGTGAGATGCGTAGTGCATGACAAAGAATCACACATGCAATAGTGAAACAAACTACATGTTGTACAAACATACATTAAAGTCACATGCGATAACAAGTTCAACAATAACTATATTAATATACAAGACAAGACTACGCACGTAATATGACACTTTTCCAATCTCGAGTTAAGCCGAAAACCCGACAAACAATGACAGTTAATAACGGGGGATTAAACGGGAGGTATTAGTGACGATACAGGGGTACCGTAGAGTTGAGTTGTTATACGGGATGCTAATCAGTAGCATTATGTATTGTTTAGATTGTTAGGGACGACACACAGAGCATAGGATCTTGCCGATTCATACTCCACCGTAATACTCATCAGGGTGAACGGTATGTTGTTATGTGTCTCTGATTGTCTCTGAGGGCTTCCTCAGTTCAGACTTCTGTGTGATCTGTGATAAGATTGTTGTCTGAATGTTTAATTAAATATGCATGAATTGTATATTTATAGCTGCTTATTATTACTGTTGTTGAGTTAACAGTATCGGTTCGTATATATGGACCTATATATATAAAACGAACTAGCGGCTATGGTGCTATCTTATATGAAATATAAGGAACGTCAGAAAAACGTTGTAGCACTAGGATAATAAGATATACATATTATCCGAGACTTTTATACAGAGCATTGGCCTTTCTAAACGCCGCTCCCGTATCTAACATGGATCCCGAGTTTACAGACTCTGGATTGGACTAATGACCTTAGTCTGCTGTGTTAGAAAAAAAAAATGGTAATGCGATGGTAT
Source organism: Limonium bicolor (assembly GCA_023374045.1). Lineage (NCBI taxonomy): Eukaryota > Viridiplantae > Streptophyta > Magnoliopsida > Caryophyllales > Plumbaginaceae > Limonium > Limonium bicolor. Next base: position 118,677,752 of record CM041783.1, read on the forward strand.
AATTAATTAATGGAAAGGAAGTAAAGCCAGAAGGATGTGGCTCTTGGTGCGCGCTGTGTGATCCCAAAAACGATACCAGGATGTCCGCGTACGGGATCGTAAGTATCAAGAAAATTCCCGTGAGCTAGAATGGCTCGTTGTCAGAGACTCTACCGTTGGAGTGGTTACTGCCGTGGGTGACCCGCCATAATATATGGGTAACTAGAGACATGTCGTTTTAACGAGACATTGTCACTAGGTATAACTGAACAATTAAAACAATTGAGACTTGTACAGTGGCGAACAATATTGGCTTCTATACCATGGACGAGACTTAATACTTGTTTATTATTCTCGTTGTTTCGCTTTGTTGTTCATTGGTTATACTTGTGGTTATTTTAGTGTGTGTTGATGGTTGTGTTATTGTATGGATATTAATGTTATTTGATTTACAGTTTTAAATATTAAAACGGTATTGCATGTAACGAACCTCATGCTCTCGACCAAATAATTGAGGGGTCTTTGGGGGCATGACGGGGCATGTGATAACATACTCAGCAGGGGCTGATCCATACCACAAACCATTTTTATTTCATGAGAGTAGCTGGTGGTCGACGCGAGGCGCGACGGTTGTAATATTTCTGTTGTTTAAGACTTGGTACGGTTTAATACTGATGACTTTTTGGACTCAGGTTATGTAAAACGAGGTGGATTTGTTTTAGATGCTCACGAGAGTACGGTCTGTAATAATTGGTTACTGTAGGTTTGTTTTAAATTGTTTAAAGTTCTACTATCTATCCCTTGTGGTCACTGCGGGAATACGTTTCGCATGTTGATTATCAGGTAACTCGTTATCACCCGTATGGGCAAGTGATAACAGTGACACCATAGCAGCGACAATCTGTCATTTACCGCGCGATATAATTATTATGTGCGACATTTGTAGGAATATTAGGAGCCGAATTAGTAGGGGTGTTACAAAATTGGTATCAGAGCGGCGAGAGTACCGCTCTGATTACAAGAGATAGTAGTTTAAGTACCGTGAGCTTAGGTTATTCACACACCAGTACCAAGAGGATAGTTGTAAATGATTTGAGTTAAGTTACGGTAGGGAAAAGTACAGTATTTATACTAAGAGCTGACTTTGGTTCTGAATTCTTCAGATGTCTTCTGGAAGACGATCAGCTGGCAGAGGCAGAGGAGGTGGTGGAAGAGGAGGCAGGCCTGGAGGAGGTCCTCCGGAGGCCCCAGCCGTGGGCGTGGATGAGACGGGTAGCTGCCTGGTCTTCACTCAACTAGCCCAGATGGGAGGTATCCATATAGGAGCACCACCTGCACCACCTATAGTCCCACCCGTTACCCGCACCTAGAGAGCCGAATTGGCTGAAGAGCGTAGCTGACACGCGGAGTACCTACCTATGATGGAGTTGCTGACCCCACTGTCCTCGAGCGATACATTGTTGAGCATGAGAAGGCCTTCGATGCCATTCATGTGGCCTGCTGAGCACCGGGTTAGCATAGCAGCCTTTCATCTGAAGGATGCTGCCAGTATGTGGTGGAGGTCCGTGAAGGCACATTACCTTGCTATAGAGGGTTTTGGATGGACAGGTTTTGTGGAATTGTTGAGAGAGAAGTACTATCCTGCTCATTTGAAGCAGAGGAAGAGGAGGAGTTTGAGGCCCTGAGGCAGGGTAGTATGACAGTAGATCAGTACTACTCCTTGTTTATTGGGCTCTTGGACTTTGTACCAGGAGTTGTTTATTCTGATGCTGTGAAAGTAGAGAAGTTTAGAGGCGGGTTGAGATATGTTATCAAGGCCGCCATGGGTGCTACCTTGTACCCTACGGTTCAGGTAAAACTAATTGACAGTTTGTACCTTGTAACTCAGTTGATTTATTACCAGTTCGGAGAACTCATTGATACATTGCAGGAGTGTTATGACGCCGCTTCTCGGACTGAGATGATGGTGAACAGCCGGGAGGACGGCCAGGGGCAGAAGCGTAAGGCCCCAGAGAAGGAGGCGGAGACTGAGGCTGGAAGCGGAGGCAGTAAGGGCTGGAAGTAAGAACCGCCTAATAAGTTATTTAATCCATTTAAATTACTTACTTACTGCCTGCTTTATACCTGCTGTTCCCGACACTTTGACGATCACATGAAGAAAAAGTTCTCCTGGAGGGAGAAGAAGAAGGAGCAGGCCAGCCAAAAGGGCAAGGACAAGGTCCCGATGCTGACCGGGCCTACCTACTACGATGTGCAGCCTCTTAGATCTGTACCCCCTAAGGGTAAGCGATCTAACCTTGTGAATGAATTGTGTACTACACTACCCATTACCATCCTTGTACTAATCTGAGTGTGATATGATAATAGGTTCTGCACCCCAGCGCCACTTTCACTGCAAGCGCTGTGGTAAAGACCACCCGGGTGTCGACTGCACCGGGCAAGCGGTGGACTGCCACCATTGTGGAAAGAAGGGCCACAGGTCGTTCGAGTGCTTTGCTAATCCAGAGAGCCGAGCGTACCGCCCGCAGAAGGGAACTCATAGCGCACCTACTGGAGGAGGTGGAGCTCGAGGTGGCTAGAGGGGGCCGGCGCCCCAAGCCCAGAGGGGGCAGCAGCATCAGCAGCCACAGCAGCAGAAGCAGGGCCAGAGGAACCCGCCGGGCAACCGTATGCTGAATGCAGCGGGAGCTTCAAGCGCTGGCACTAGTACCCAGCGCGGTGAAGGTTAGCATTTGAAACCTTAACCATTGTATGAGAGCATGACTAAGTGTTAAACGCTTTACCTTAGCATGAATGTGTGTTTTAATTACCCTATAGATAAACAACTTACCTAGGAAACCTGTTACCACTTAGGAGATTTCGACATCTGCTATCCCACACACTACAAGACAGAGATCACCTAGACCCGTGGAAGAAAGACGGAAGTACCCTAGTGAGTTGTGTCATGTGGTCAGACGGGCATGATACTTCTCAGAGAGTTCGTAACCCTAGATGAGCAAATCGCCATAGTGAATGAGTGTAGGGCTTTGGGTAAGGGCATAGGAGGATTTTATACCCCTGTATTTAATAACGGTTCTAGAATGAAACTGCACATGATGTGCTTAGGGAAAGATTGGGATCCACAAGCTAGGGTTTATCGAGAGGTGAGGATGGTAGGTGGCGTATCTATACCTAGCATACCTGAGAGTTTCCTAACCTTGGTGAGAAACGCAATGGATATTGCTCAAGACTGTGAGACTTATCCATTACCCAACATGACACCTGACGTTTGCATCATCAACTACTATGAGCAGGGAGGAAAGCTTGGGATGCACCAGGACAGTGATGAGACGACCGAGTCCATCACCAGAGGAATACCGGTTGTGTCATTCTCCATCGGCGATGATGCTGAGTTTATCTATGGAGACCAGAAGAGGATGGATCTAGCAAGCAAGATCATCCTCAAGTCCTGGGGATGTGTTAGTATTGGTGGAGAGTCAAGGCTTGTATACCATGGTATTAAGAGCATAAGCTCAATACCGCACCACCAGCTTTAGTGAATGATACCCCGCACATCCGACTGGGCCGTTTAAATTTGATTTTCAGACAGTACTGATGTAATAGCATTAGCTAAGTGTGTAACCTTGTATAATACAGTGGATGAATGAAATAAGAGTTTTGTACCTTCAATTATATGTGTTCAGTTTGTTGATACCGATAATTTATAAATTCAGGCTATGGAAATGGAAAGGAGGGTACCATCTGCATCTTAGATATGGCGCAAGCCAAGGAGTCCGGTAATGTCATCACAGGTATGACAATTACAACCAACAGTAAATTAGTGATTTATTGGGACTCGATGCTGATACGAGAGGTGATCTCAGGTACCTTTCTGTTGATGGTGGTGTTAGTGCTTCCATATTGTTCGACTCAGGGGGCTTCACATTCTTTTACTTCCTCGGCATTTGCTAAGAAGATGTGGGCCACCCCCGAACAGCTTTCAGACTTTTCAGTCACCCTTCCTTCGAAGGAGAAAGTAGGTTGCACCAGACAGTATACAGGGTTAGAGATCAGCATTATGACTGAGACCTTTCCCATCGATCTGATTGAGTTCAAGAATTTGGGTTTTGACATTATAGTGGGCATGGATTGGCTACAGAAGCATAGGGGCCGCCTTCATTGTGCAGAGCATCGACTACTACTGAAGGGGCCGAGCGGCAGGACAGTGTCATACCGCAGTGTGAGGAGAGAGCCGACTGTCAAGATCGTGTCAGCATTGTCCCTGATGAAGGATGTTAGGAAGGGCCGACAAGCCTTCCTCTGTTATGTACAGGACACGAGACAGAGCGACGTGACGGACGTAGACATTCCAGTCGTGGTAGATTTTCCTGACTTATTTCCTGACGAGCTGCCAGGCATGCCGCCTGTGCGCGAGGTTGAGTTCGCCGTCGACTTGTTGCCAGGTACGGGCCCCATTGCTAAGGCACCTTACCGTATGGCACCGGCTGAGATGAGGGAGCTGAAGCTACAGCTGGAGGACCTCCTCGACAAGGGATTCATTCGACCTAGTGTTTCTCCTTGGGGTGCTCCAGTGCTGTTTGTCAAGAAAAGGATGGCAGTATGCGACTCTGCATCGACTACCGCGAGCTTAATGCGGTTACAGTCAAGAACAAGTACCCATTACCACGGATAGATGATTTATTTGATCAACTGAGAGGGGCCAGTGTGTTCTCGAAGATAGATCTCAGATCTGGCTACCATCAGATTAGGATTGTAGAGGGTGACGTTGAAAAGACAGCTTTCAGGACACGGTATGGACACTACGAGTTCACCGTTATGCCATTCGGATTGACGAATGCGCCAGCCATATTCATGGAATTGATGAACCGCCTTTTTAGAGAGCATCTTTATAGTTCAGTTGTAGTCTTCATCGACGATATTCTAATCTATTCAAAGACCAAGGAAGATCATGAGTTACATTTGAGACAGGTGTTGAATATTATGAGAGAGAACCAGATGTATGCCAAACTCTCTAAGTGTGAGTTCTGGTTGGACAGCGTGTCATTTCTAGGACAGATTATATCAGCTAGCAGCATATCTGTAGATCCTGCTAAGATTGAGGCAGTGAAGAGTTGGCCAAGGCCGAAGACAGTCACAGACGTCCGTAGCTTTCTGGGTTTGGCCGGTTATTATCGAAGGTTCGTAAAGGACTTCTCCAAGGAGGCTAAACCGATGACTAATCTAATGAAGAAGGAATCCCAATTCTTATGGTCTGCAGAGTGTGAGCAGTCCTTTCAGACGCTGAAGGATCTCCTAACATCGGCGCCCGTTCTTACTATCCCTGAGGGCACCGATGGGTTCGAAGTATATTGTGATGCCTCTGGAACCGGTCTAGGCTGTGTGTGCTTATGCAGCACGGGAAGGTAGTTGCTTACGCATCCCGACAGCTGATGAAGCATGAGGTGAATTACCCCACACACGACCTTGAGTTAGGCGCAGTAGTCTTCGCTTTGAAGATCTGGTGACATTATCTTTACGGTGTGACAGTCACTATCTACTCTGATCATAAGAGTTTACAGCACCTCTTCTCTCAGAAGGAGCTGAACATGCGACAGAGAAGATGGGTCGAGTTCTTGAAGGACTACGACATAGACCTGAGGTATAAGGAGGGCAAGGCGAATGTAGTAGCCGACGCCCTGAGCCGCAGAGCTCATTCATTATTTACACTGTTAGCCAGCAGCAGCAGTATGATTGATGAGATACGAGCTGCACAGGAGAGTGACCAGTATATGGAGAGCATCAAGCAGAAAATTTTGGAGGGTTGTTTTGAAAGTCAGAAGTATGACTTCGAACTGTGTGATGATGGCATGATTCGACTGAATGGCCGTTTGTGTATTCCGGAGTCTTCTCCTGACTTGAAGGAGAAGATACTCCATGAGGCTCATTGCTCGTCATTATCCGTCCACCCCGGTTCTTCGAAGATGTATAAGGATTTGAAGGTTCATTTCTGGTGGAGGGGATGAAGAAGGATGTAGCTGACTACGTGACTAGATGCTTGACCTGTCAGAAGGTTAAGTTTGAGCATAGGAGACCCGGAGGTTTAGTGCATGTATGCCTATGGTGATCCTGGAGTCATGTTGGAACCATCTCGCTTGTGATGGTGTTTCGAGGAGCTCCGATTATTCAGGTGCTCTCCAGCCACTAAGAGAGGACTGAACACGATGATGGTCTTTGTGGAGTTGTGATAAGGTAGATTGTGAGTGAAGGTGACTGGAAGGTCTTGAAGATTAGAGTGGTTCCAGATAGGACGGATGGGAGAGTTGTCCGAGCATGCGATGGTTGCCGAATCTAGAGTTGTACTGATAGGGCTCGATTTTTGTCCAGACTGGGGAGCAGGTTCAGAAGCCAGCATGCGAGGGTACGAAGTTGAAGCTTAGTGAGCGTGCATTACTCCATCACACGACGGTCAGAGTGAGAGGACCATCAGAGATGGAGGCATGCTGAGGGCATGTGCCTTAGACTTTCAGGGGGTTGGTTAGAGCGACTACATCTGATAGAGTTCGCCTACAACAACAGCTACCACTCCTCGATACAGATGCCACCGTTTCAGGCACTTTATGGTAGACCATGTAGGACTCCCTTATGCTGGGATGAGGCCAGCGAGAATACGCTTCTAGGACCTGAGTACCTAGAGTAGATTAAGGAGGATGTCCTACAGATTAGGAAGAACATGAAGGCAGCTCAGGACCGGCAGAAATCATATGCAGACACCAAGAGGAGGGACATTGAGTTCACTACCGCCGATATGGTATTCCTTAGAGTGTCACCCATGAAGGGGATATTCCGGTTTGGGCAGAAGGGCAAGTTGAGCCCGAAATATGTTGGACCTTATGCGATTAGGGAGCGAGTGGGCCCGTTAGCCTACAGACTGGATTTGCCAGCAGAGCTCGGGAGGGTGCACGACGTTTTTCACGTTTCACAGTTGAAGAAATATGTACCCCACCCATCGCACGTTTTGCAGCCAGAGACTTTAGAGTTGGACCCGCTCTACGTTATGAGGAAGTACCACTCCGCATTCTCGATACGAAGACGAGACAGACTAGGAACAAGACCGTTAGCATGGTCAAGGTTCTCTGGTCGAACCATGAGGTGGAGGAGGCAACGTGGAAGTTAGAGGACTCCGTGAGAGTGAAGTATCCCGCACTCTTCGTGAAATACCCTGAACTTAAATATGGCGATTTAATTATTCTAATATAGTATTTAAGGGCCTAATAGTGCCTAAGTAATTTTGGTAAGGAAAATAAATCCTAAAGAAATGAGAAAACACTTGAAAAGTGGAAAACGCTAGAATAAGCGTTAAATAACCATAAGAGGTACGAGACCTCGGTTAGAGTATTATGAGGATTCCTAAGGCTTATTCATGCCTAATTAGTATACGGGAACGATTCCCGAAGAAAACGGATCCAGAAATGTATTAAAACGCTAAAAGAGCTTTAGCACACGTTTTTCGGGGAAACCCGAAAACGTGACTTTAAGTGGTCAAACAGATCCGTAAAAATTATGAATCATTAAATAATAGTTATTAACCATTTATGGAAGCTTAATAACCAATAAAAATAAAGAAACGAGAAAATTCCGGAAAACGGGCCCGGTTAGTGAATAGTATCAAAACCGGGTAAAATAACGAGCGTTCTCTGTAAAAGACGAAAAAACGATCCAACTAGCAGTAATGTGTGGGGCCGATTTTTAAGGGGTCAAATAACCCTCTCACACACATGTAACTAGCTAAATTAATGTAGAGTCAAAAAAGCAATAAGGTGGGAAAGTAAAAAGCACTCACACACTCTCTCTCCCCTCATTTCTCTCTTCTCCCTCCTTCCCTCCTTCCCTCTCCATTGGTTTTTGCCCTCTCTCTCTTCTGGTTGGGCGATTTCAAAGCCCCAAAGGAAGCTCCCATGGCTTCCTCACTTTCTTCCTCATGCTCTAGCTCCATTTGAGCTCCAAATGTAAAATAAATTACATATTTGTAATCCCCCTCATCCTCCTCTACATTTCTATCTTTTCAAAATTCGAAAAGGATGAGTTTCATCTCCATGGGTTTTCCCCATTTGAAGAGAAAAGCACACCATTGTGAAGCTTGGAGTCTCCTCTTTCCAACAAGGTAAAAATCTCCGTGAAAGACCTCACTTTTCTCCATCTCTTGGTATGGCCGATTTTTGGTCTCTCTCTTACCTTGTTTTTTCCTCTTGTTTTGGAGCTTTGCTTCAACCCCAATGGTGGTGAGAATACCTTCTTGGACCAAGGGCTAAAACCCCTCCTAAAGTACTCCAAAGGTAAACCTTTAGAATTTGTATTTCAAACACTTCAATGAATTAGTGTTAATGTGAGGGCTAGTAGATTAATCATGCTTGTCTTTGTGTGCTTGGGTGATGGGAATGGAGTTGGCAACTCCATTCCCAAAACCGGTTTGGACAAGAAAGAGAGCAAGAGGAGAAATGGAAAAGAAAAGAAGGAAGTATAAGCTCAAGGTAAGAGCCCCTTCCTAATGTAAATTCTATTGCATTAGAGTAATGGGAATGGGTAAATATTTAAAGAACCCAAATTATTGTATTGGTATTGTAGTTTGTGGAAATTTGAGTACTAGTGAGTAAATGTGTGGATTTGTAGGCCTTAGAGCCAAAAGAAAGGTGTATGTATATTAGTAATGCTATTTGAGGAATAATGAAGTATTGGTAATGTGATTGAGGAAACATTGGTGTATTAGGATTTTGTATGTGTGCTAGTAGGACCCTTGTTGGGTGTGGCTAGCTTTAGGTTGAACTTGAAAAGAGAATGTGTATTTGAGGATGTAGAAAAGAAGGTGAACTATGGCAAAATTTTGGTAGGAATTGTGCATTAAAGGGTGACTTGGTGAAAGGGAGAACCAAATAATGTATTGGGGTTAGTGGAGATGCATAATGACCATGGATTGGTAATTGGAGGATAAGGATAAAGTATATAAGAATCTGTAGCAAGAAGTGATAAAAATGTACTGGAGAAGCTAGGAGAAATTGGTGTGCAGGATTTGTAAAATGAGTGTTGGAACTTGAATGTAGGTAGTGTAATGGCTAGGGAATGAATTGGCATGGTAAGGAGAGGTATTTAGAATGCTTGGAATGGCAATGATTGAGGAAGTATTGGATGGGAGAATTGAATGGTAAAATCTGTAGCATAAGTGTAACAAAAACTGTTACATGTGTTGAAGAAAAGTAAGGAAATTGTGTAAGTTGTTTGATGGATTTAGTAATGGATTTGGTGGATGAATTAAGGTGATTTAGAGGGTTAATTAGTGCTAAAACATGTGGGATTACATGTAGGAAGATTGGGGAAGAAATGGGTAAAGAAAGAAGTGGAAAACAAAACCTGTAGGCATGTTCTGGAACTGTCTGACCCAAAGGTTGGGTCGGACGGTGGGTCGGACAGACCCAGACCCCGGAATCGAAAGCTACTAGAATGGTCCAACCTAGAGGTGTATGGGTCGGACGGACATTTCAGAAGACGGAAATCTTACTGGAATGGTCCGACCCAGGGCTTGGGTCGGACGGTGGGTCGGACGGCCCTAACTTATAAAAAAAAACAGTAGTGACCTAGTAATCATATGTATGTATGTATGTAGGTAAGTACATAAATAAAGGACCTTATTAATATACCATTAATGTGACAACAATGGTAAGGAAGTAAGTATGGGAGTAGGAAAACAAGTATGAAAAGTAATTAAGTAGGTTGAGAGTATGAGAACATTAAGTATACCGGGATAACGGGGTAAGTACGGGAATAGTAATTATTTGTGTATCGTAAGAGTATAGTATTAATAATAATGATGGAACATTATCAGTGGAACAAGTGTGAACCAAGGAACGAGGGAACACACGGTAAAGCTAACTCCGGTGAAAGGTATGATTTCCTCATGCCCCGTATACTAACCGAGTTACGTTGATTTGTGTGCTGTATGCCGGCTAATCAAGACTAAAGCATGAAAACGGTTTATTGCCTTTCGTTGTATGTCTTGTTGTATGTTGATTGAGCTAACCATTCTTGATTGATCGTGTGGGCCTCACTTAGTGGCGTAGACCGACTCATAGATGAGTCTTATTGTGTATCGACTCGTAGTAAGAGTCATGTGTGAACCAATGGAACCGTAGCAACGCACTAAAACAACGAACCAATAAACGATAACGTAAACCAATGAACTCACTTGAATGTGAGAGAGTGTACGGGAGTAATAACCTCCGATAACGGTAGGAGAAACGAAATGAATAATCCACAAACAATAAGTAGTGGAAGTATACATGTAACCTTTATCAGAGGAATTAATCTTGGTGCAAAACATGAACCAAGAGAGTAGTAAAGAATGATGAGGGATCTCCCAACCCCTTAGTAATTAGTCGACCCATTAGGAGAGGACCCGACTGATGTAAGTATGCCCGAACGACAGAGTATTGATATGTTGGGGAAACCCTTAAATCTGAGGATACTAGACGGTGGTAATTCCCTAAGCTAACAGAGGTTATCGAGAGAGAAACTTCTAGGCTAATCCAGGAGATTGTAATATGCTCTGAGAGAAGAATGTTGGGAATTTGAGTAGTCCGGTAGAACGGACATTTGAGTATTTGAGGAGCTAAGTGTATAGCCCTCGTATTGTAGGTCGGTGGCGAGTCTTGTGTATGACTCTGCCCAAAGACCAAAGTAATGAGTAATAAGTATTGCGTATGTATGAGTATCGAGTAAGAAGCAAGTATGAGTATGTAATGAGTACCGAGTATTGAGTACGTATGAGTAAGTATAGAGTATTGAGATGTAAGAGTAAGTATGGAGAATTGAGTAGTGAGTATGCACTTGTACAGTAACGAGTACAGAGTAAGGATCGGGTACGAGTAAGGCATTGAACATGGAGTGATGAGTATGCAAGAGTAAGGAGTAAGTATGAGTAGAGTAACGAATATCGAACTCAGTACGAAGAGTAATGAATGTATAACAAATATGAATGGTTGACTATTGAATTGTCTTCCTCAGTAATCATTGAACTTGTATATTTATGTAGGTATTTTTGATGTATTGTTGTAGTATGAGTATGTATGTATGCATGTAAAATGAACCCCATGTATATCCGACCCAAGTAGTTGGCGTACCGCGGTTAGCATGCGGTATATGCGGATTTCATATGCAGCGTAAGCTGACCCCTCGGGGGACCGTTTTTAGTGTGCAGGTACCCGAAGCTGACCACCGTTCGAGAGAGTAGGACGAGGACTGCTATGTAAGCATGGGTAGTTGTATAAAAGGGATTGTACTTGTAATGTATTGGGAAATTGAAAGTCCAAGCTGGTCGGTAACTTAAGGTATTGTAGTATACTCGGTTATAGTAATGATATTGAAGTTGTAATTGAATTATGGATAAGTAAGCAATGGGAAGTATTGTATTATGTAGAGTACTCGGTATGTTCATATTCATCAGACCGATAGTATGTAGTATTGTAATCCGCCTTATTAGTCACGTGGGTGACTAACGGCATTGTACACCCGCCGTTGAGTAAGTAATATCCGCTGCGAAGGTAAGTATTTGTACAGTAATGACGGTATTAGCGGTAGGGGTGTTACACTTCGAGTAGTAGCTGTGATACTTGTACGGGTTCGTGGTCAAACCCTTTTTAATGGGGGTAGACACCACTTGGCGTGCGCATATGTTATGCATTAGGTCTTGTTTTGGTGGTGTGTTTTGTTGGTATGCTGCGTCATACATGTTTGTTTGGATGATTATATGTTTAATACATTTTATGTATGTGCCTTAGTGCACTTGTGTGAATATATATATAGTACCGCTGAGTACTTTGGTTGATGTATTGGTTGTGCACCTTGTTTAGTGCTATGAAATGAATGAGTATATACCATGTGATTTGGTTATTCGATATATGCTGTATGTATAGACTAGGTTTGAACCTAGTGGGAGTTACTCCCTAGTGATGGACTGATTGATTACTTAGTGGAACTTGATTCCTTAGGTGAACTATAGGATTAAGGACTTCGGGACGAAGCCTTTTTAAGGGGGGTAGACTGAAATACCCCTAACCTTTAAAACTTAATTAAATGGTCTATTAATGATCTAAGATGATTAATAAACATCTAAATACTATTGGGGAACAATCTAAAAGATCTCAACAAGGCAAAACATGCCTTAAGATCGGTAAAGCCAAAAATGTGTTTAAAGCACCATAAAGATTATATGACCTCAAATAGGATCCAAAGTGGACTCCTAAGTATTATAATGAAGTAAGGAACACAACAAAACCGTTCTCAAGGAGAACTAAGCTCAGGAACACCCTGTGACGCAAAAATGTGCACTAAAACACCTTAAAGCACGTTTTTGTGAGATTGCCCTCTAAATTGGTTTTTAATTGGCTTAAAGGTTATAATTACCTTTAAATATGATAATATATCACATTATATCATATTAGGAATTTGATTCCAGAAATTTACAATTTTTACAAATTTAATATTAAAATTATTAATAAAACCCTAAAGTGAGGCTCGCATGAGTCAATATTGACCAAGTATGGTCAATGGTCAATTAATTGACCCATTTGACCATGGAAGTCGGCAGGAAAGGAGGGAGGAGACAGCTCACAATCATTGTTAGACAATTGCTACCTAATACCATTTACTTTTGAAAATAAACTTACCTTTTTCAATTATTTCAAGCCTTTTCAATCATTCTCTTCCTCCTTGTCCGATCCCATCCATTCCAGCCGAGCTCCTCCCCTTCCTAGAAGCTCTCAAGCCTTGTTCTTGAGCATGGAAGGCAGATCTAACTTCTAAGCTCTTAAGGTAAGGTTTTAAGGTCATTTTTAGCTCTTTTTCTTCATCTCTTCACTACCTACACCTAGATTTCGTGGCTCATCAATTCCTATGGCTCATTCTCAGTGTTCTAAGGTTAGAACAACATCTAAACTCGGCTGAAGCAAGTAGAGGGACCAAGGTTGCTCAAAATTGCATTTTAAGGTAAAAACATACCTTAAGCCTCTCTACACTCCAAGAGATTTTCTTCCTCTGATTTTTATGAGTTTATACACTCATAATCTTCATATTTACATGTTCATTCAGTTGGTTAGCCATTTGGAGCAAGGGTGACCGAGATCCAAAGGAAATACCTTCTTTTAAGGCATTTTGCCAAGGTAAAATGAACTACCATAGCAGCTTGTTGTTGTCTAGCTATTTCCTATGTTGATATGGTGAATTTAACACCATTAGGTGTGCTTGGTACAGGCTGAATTCAGTTGGAACTCCTCTTGCATTTTTAAGGTGATTTTTGCTTTAAATCTTACATAAATATTCCTTATGGTTAAGCTCAAGCTTGGAGTGTAACCATATCTTGTTTTGGTGTATTAAACATGTCTAAATCATGTGGTGAATTTTCCTACAAGAGGCCGAGTGCATACAAGGGGCAAATCAAGGTATAAACACCTTAAAACTTATGATTTTATAATTTCTAAGCTTATATAAAATTATTGCCGTGAGTGAACTTAAAAATATGGGTCATATTGACCTGAAAATGAAAAAAAAATGACTAAGAGAAATTAAGCTAGTCATTTAAGAGATTTAATTAACATAATGGTCAAATTATGACATTATGTGGAAAAATAATTAAATCAAAGTGAGGCCGAGAAATATATGCTATATTTGAGAAATTTATTATGTAATTTATTTTGCAAGTTCAAGGTTGTAATAAAGCCATGTCATTAGGCCATTTTAATTTAAGTTTATAAGCTTATTTAGTTTATTTATGCTTATAATTAAAATTGGGGTCAAACGGTAATTACTAACAAAATATTAGGCCGAGAGCTTAATTTAGAAGAATTTAGAGTTTTTAAATGAATTTAATAAAAATTATAACATTTTATAAAGTTTTGGGTCAAAATTGTAAAAATATAAAAGTATGTGTAAAGCTTGGTAATTACCGAAAGGTTTGGGTCCAATTCGGTACTAGAAGTCAAAGTTGACCATATAGGAGACTTTGACCAAGTTGGAGAATTTTAGAAATTAAAATACAACCTTATATTAAGATAAGTATTAAATTGTAAAAGTTTTATAAGAGATGGGGCTATAATGTAATTTCCAAAAACTTGGGGTTACTAAATGGAGTTAGTACAAACCTTAGGTTATTAGGAATTTTCAGAAGTTGATTTGGTTAAATTTGGAGTTTATATGAATTATATAAGTATAATATAAGATATTTTATAAAATTGTTACAAATGGGTAACATATGTGGTAAAACCGAGATTTAGGGAAAGTATAAGGTTAGTAATGATGTTTGTAACCTTTTGGTATAGTTTGATGATTTTTGGTATTATATATAATGTTTTATAAAGACATATGTATAATATATGGTTTTAATGGAATTAGAAAACTATGTACTATAAATTGGGAGATTTGATAAATATAAAAAGTTTGGTGGTGGAAATTTAATTAAAACAGTCCTAGGGGCTGTTCAAAAATTATAGTCTTTAAAAAACTATAGGTTATGATTATTTTAAGCTTTAAAGGGTATAATATAAGGTATATGATATAAGTGACAATGAAATATAATTTGGGATTAATAATTGTGATTTATAGAAGTTTAGTGGTTGTTGTGAAAACCGAAAATATAAGGGGTTGTTTGGTATTTTACAACAATTTACAACTATATGTTATAATTGTTTTAATGACTTAAATGTCAACATAAGTTATATAACTAATGTAACATTATGTTAACTATGTGGTGGATTTGTAAAACTTAAGAACATAAGTGCTGCTCGGAAATAGTAAACATTTAAATGGAATTTATAATATGGTTTTGAGTTATAAGAATTATAACATTTATATTATAAGAGGTATCATGAAAAAGAATTGAATATATATTATAAGATTTACCATATAGAAAATAGTTCCACAAAGCATACACATAAATAAATATATGTTATGATGGAAAAATATAATATGCTTAATGACCATGTACTTTCATAATTAAAATGACATATGATAAAAGGAAAAAGAATTACAAACATTGGATATGGGATTCTAAAGTTAAGAGAGTGTACATGTGATAATAAGGATTCATGTAATTGGAAGTATTGTTTACATATGAACTATACCACATTGAATTTAAAAAAAAAAGAGAGAGACAACCTTAGAAAAATAAATACTAAGGTGAGATGCGTAGTGCATGACAAAGAATCACACATGCAATCGTGAAACAAACTACATGTTGTACAAACATACATTAAAGTCACATGCGATAACAAGTTCAACAATAACTATATTAATATACAAGACAAGACTACGCACGTAATTTGACACTTTTCCAATCTCGAGTTAAGCCGAAAACCCGACAAACATTGACAGTTAATAACGGGGGATTAACCGGGAGGTATTAGTGACGGTACGGGGTACCGTAGAGTTGAGTTGTTATACGGGATGCTAATCAGTAGCATTATGTATTGTTTAGATTGTTAGGGACGACACATGGAGCATAGGATCTTGCCGATTCATACTCCACCGTAATACTCATCAGGGTGAACGGTATGTTGTTATGTGTCTCTGATAGTCTCTGAGGGCTTCCTCAGTTCAGACTTCTGTGTGATCTGTGATAAGATTGTTTGTCTGAATGTTTAATTAAATATGCATGAACTGTATATTTATAGCTGCTTATTATTACTGTTGTTGAGTTAACAGTATCAGTTCGTATATATGGACCTATATATATAAAACGAACTAGTAGCTATGGTGCTATCTTATATGAAATATAAGGAACTGCAGAGTGGATTTATCATGAGTGATTTAGAAGAGGTGTAGTTATTAAAAGAAAGAAATTAATACTCAAAATATCCGTCGGGCTGCAAATTAAAACCCGGTCGTAGTAGTGTAGAAGACAGAAGCGGCCGGGGTCAAACCGTGGGACTTATAGCGAGCTAAAGTAGTTCCTAAGCTTGTCACAAAAGGGGGGAAGTTAATTGACTTGTTTTTAGAGAATTAAAAGAGCAGATTAAATTACTGAGTGCAGATGAATTAAATGGAACTCCGGGTTCAGGTTTTATATAATCTGATTAATTATGCTATCTCTTCCGGTTTAATAAATTAGTTTGGCAAAATTCCTTTTATTATCCTAAGGACTAAGTCATAGACCCTTAAGAACTCATTTACCAGAAAATGCTCGGTCTAATCAAGGTTCGAGCACTACTATGTAAACGGACGTTAAATTCGAGGAATTATAATTGCATCTGTAAATACTAACTTATTAAATCATAATAAGTTTTCTCCAGATTTACGGCTTAAATAACCTGTCTATTTATCACCTGGTCTGATCAAAATAGACTTAGGAAAGCATTTTAATAAATTCATGTAATTTATTAAAATGGTGAGAGAAATCCTTTGAGCGTAACAAACTGTATTTATTAAAACCGGTAGAAATATTGATTACATAATTAAACAAACCATAATTAAAACCTTGCCCGGAGCAAATCCTCCTTAGCCAGACATATTAACTGGTAATAAATCTGACAGAGGTTGGACGTAATAACAGCACGGAGACGTGATTAGTGAATGGAGAAATGGAGAGATCGAAGAGTGAAACATGTACGTAGGTTATTGTAAGTGAAGTGGGTGAATTTGAGAATTTAGAGAACTGGGGTATGAGATGTACGTGAGTGTTAATGGAAGAGAATGAATGAGGTGAGAATGAGTGATTTTCTGGTTTTCTCCGTGCACTCGTACAAGGCTGTAGGGAATGGGTATTTATAGATGAAATGAAGAGTAGACTCCCGTAGATATTTGATTGCTTCATTGATTGAAGCATTAATTGCAGGGGACAGGAGGTGGAGACCGTGAGCGATTTAAGGTAGGCGGTACTCGGAGTAGATAGATAAGACGATTCAAGTTGAAGACGACGACTGCGCGAAGAAGAAACTAGCCCGGGTTGATTTTAGTCTGTACCGCCTCTTAACAGGCGGTTTCTTGTGCTGACCGCCTCGCGGTTGCCCTAGAGGTGTCCGCCCCATTATGGGCGGTTGTGTGTGAGTGGTCCGCCTCGCGGTTGTGCGAGAGTGGTCCGCCTCGTGGGTGAAGTCCGCCAGGCGGTTGCACCAGTCTCGTCCGCCACTTATCAGGCGGTTGCCTGTGAGACGTCCGCCAGGCGGTTGCATCTGAGACGTCCGCCTCCTCTTGGGCGGTTGCAGCTTGACCGTGGCCTATTTTACTTCAAACTTTGACCGGCTCTAGATTCTTCGTTTGGACTCTGTTTCCTGAGCCGTTTGCGTCCACGCGTTCGTCTCTTCGTCTATTTTACTCCCGGCTTGGTTTTCCTCATGTTAAACCAATAATTTTGTGAGAAAAACAATAAAACATAAACTAGAGGAAAACTAACCGAAGTGGAGAAATGAGCAAGAAAAGTGCTAATATTAAACATGAAATACACCTATAAAACATGCTCATTTTGACACTTATCAGGAACGTCAGAAAAACGTTGTAGCACTAGGATAATAAGATATACATATTATCCGAGACTTTTATACGGAGCATTGGCCTTTCTAAACGCCGCTCTCGTATCTAACACTGGATCCCGAGTTTACAGACTCTGGATTGGACTAATGACCTTAGTCTGCTGTGTTAGAAAAAAAAATTGGTAATGCGATGCGATGGTATAATTAATTAATGGAAAGGAAGTAAAGCCAGGAGGATGTGGCTCTTGGTGCGCGCTGTGATCACAAAAACGATACCAGGATGTCCGCGTACGGGTCCGTAAGTATCAAGAAAATTTCCCATGAGCTAGAATGGCTCGTTGGTCGGAGACTCTACCGTTGGAGTGGCTACTGCCGTGGGTGACCCGCCATAATATATGGGTAACTAGAGACATGTCGTTTTAACGAGACATTGTCACTAGGTATAACTGAACAATTAAAACAATTGAGACTTGTACAGTGGCGAACAATATTGGCTTCTATACCATGGACGAGACTTAATACTTGTTTATTATTCTCGTTGTTTCGCTTTGTTGTTCATTGGTTATACTTGTGGTTATTTTATTGTGTGTTGATGGTTGTGTTATTGTATGGATATTAATGTTATTTGATTTACAGTTTTAAATATTAAAACGGTATTGCATGTAACGAACCTCATGCTCTCGACCAAATAATTGAGGGGTCTTTGGGGGCATGACGGGGCATGTGATAACATACTCAGCAGGGGCTGATTCCATACCACAAACCATTTTTATTACAGGAGAGTAGCTGGTGGTCGACGCGAGGCGCGACGGTTGTAATATTTCTGTTGTTTAAGACTTGGTACGGTTTAATACTGATGACGTTTTGGACTCGGGTTATGTAAACCGAGGTGGATTTGTTTTAGATGCTCACGAGTATGGTCTGTAATAATTGGTTATTGTTGGTTTGTTTTAAATTGTTTAAAGTTCTACTATCTATCTCTTCGGGTCACTGCGGGAATACGTTTCGCATGTTGATTATCAGGTAACTCGTTATCACCCGTATGGGCGAGTGATAACAGTGACACCATAGGAGCGACAATCTGTCATTTACCGCTGCGATACAATTATTATGTGCGACATTTGTAGGATTATTAGGAGCCAAATTAGTAGGGGTGTTACATAACTTGTCAATCCAACTCCCCTGGAAGTCTAAGGCACATGCTCTCAGCATGTCCTCGAGTGTCTAAATTGTACGCTCAGTCTGACCATCTGTCTGAGGATGAAACGCGGTACTCAGCTTCAGTTCTGTACCCAACGCTTCTCTGGTAGCTCTCGAGTACCTCGAAAGGAATCTGGTATCTCTATCTGACACTATGGTCTTCGGTATCCCGTGATGTCTCATAATTTCCTTCTCAAATAACTCGGCTAATTTGGTCACCTTCCAAGTATCCTTCATCGGTATGAATCGGGCTACTTTGGTAAGGCGATTCATCACCACCCATATCATGTTGAGACCTCCCCCAGCAGGTGGAAGTCCAACTACGAAGTCCATAGAGATATCATGAAACTTCCACTCCGGAACTGGCATCGACTGTACCATTCCGCCTGGTCGTCGGAGCTCGAATTTCACCTTCTGGCATGTGAGACACCTCAAGACCAACTCGGTAACATCCGTCTTCATCCCTGACCACCAGAAGTACCTCTTCATGTCTTTATACATCTTTGAGGCTCCCGGATGGATGGAAACTGAAGAACAGTGAGATTCCCTAAGTATACGGTCTTTCAGATCCGTGTTGCCCCGTGATATGCATAATCGGCCCTTAAGTCTGATCAGATCATCATCATGAAGTCTGAAGTTGTATTTCTGACTCTCAAAGGTACCATCTATCAGCTTCTGTCTGACCTCCCCCATGTACTCATCTGTCCTCTGAGCCTCTCGCACCTCATCAACCAAGCTAGAGAAAGAAACTAGCGAATGGAGTGAGTGTGCTCGACGACTCAAGGCGTCCGCTACAACATTGGCCTTCCCTTCTTTGTATTGGAGGTCAATATCATAGTCCTTCAGAAATTCTAACCATCTCCTCTGTCTGAGATTCAACTCCTTCTGAGTGAATATATATTTCAAGCTCTTGTGATCGGTGTAGATCGTCACACTAACCTCGTATATGTAGTGGCTCCATATCTTCAAAGCGAAGACTACAGCTCCCAGCTCTAAATCATGTGTGGGGTAGTTCTCATCATGTTTCTTCAACTGGCGTGAGGCATATGCCACCACCTTGCCATGTTGCATGAGCATGCAGCCCAGCCCTCTGCCGGATGCGTCACAGTAAACCTCAAAGCCCTCCGTACCATCTGGAATAGTCAGAACCGGTGCAGTGGTCAATGAGTCTTTCAAACTCTGAAACGAATTCTCACAATCAGCCGTCCACACGAACGGTGCATCTTTCTTCATCAGACTGGTCATCAGCTTCGTGACCTTGCTGAAATCCTTAACAAACCTCCGGTAGTAACCTACCAAACCCAGAAAGCTCCGAATGTCGGTAACTGTCTTCGGTCTCGGCCAAGTACGCACGGAATCAATCTTTGCTGGATCCACCGAGATCCCAGCATCTGAGATGACATGACCCAGGAAAGAGACTTGGTCAAGCCAAAACTCAAACTTGGAGAACATAGCATATAGCTGGTTCTCCCTCAGTATCTCCAATACCTTCCTCAGATGTTCCTCATGGTCAGCTCTTGATTTCGAATATATTAAAATGTCATCAATGAATACCACAACCGACTTGTCCAGCTGCTCCCGGAACAAGCAGTTCACCAGATCCTAAAATTTCGCTGGTGCGTTCGACAAACCAAACGGCATCACTGTAAACTCATAGTGGCCGTATCGTGTCTGGAATGTCGTCTTCTCAATATCTCCCTCTTTAATGGCTATCTGATGATACGCCGATCTGAGATCAATCTTGGAAAACACAGATGCCCCCTTCAACTGGTCGAACAGATCATCAATGCGGGGTACTGGGTAGTTATTCTTCACAGTCACTGCATTCAACTCTCTGTAGTCGATGCAGAGGCGGAGACTACCATCCTTCTTCTTCACGAAGAGAACTAGCGCTCCCCAAGGTGATACACTCGGTTTGATAAATCCCTTATCCAACAAATCTTTTAACTGTTCTTTCAGCTCATTCATTTCTGTTGTAGCCATGCGGTATGGTGCCTTGGCTATAGGTCCGGTACCAGGTAGCAACTCGATGGTGAACTCTACCTCCCGAGTGGGTAGCATGCCGGGTAGTTCCCGTGGGAAGAGATCGGGGAACTCCAACACTACCGGTAAGTCGGGGTCGAACTCGGGGTCTCTCTCTATGTCCTGTACATAGCAGAGGTACACTTCATCCTTTCTCCTCAACTCCTTATACATTGCTATAGCGGTGATGATCTTAGTCGAAGGCTCTCTGGGCCTCTGGCGGTATGATATCGTTACCCCAAACGGGCTCCTGAGCAGCGATCTATGCTCGGCGCAGAGGATACGACCCTTGTGCCGCTCCAACCAGTTCATCCCGAAGATAACATCAAATCCCAACTCCCTGAACTCAATAAAACTGACTGGAAAGTCTTCCCCCTTAATACTGACAATGGCCCCTCGGTAGTAGCGAGTGCAGCGAACCTTCTCCTTAGACGGGAGCGTAACCGTGAAGTCGGGTAGCTCAGCAGCGTCTAGCCCCAACCTTCTCGCAAAAGATTCCGAGACAAAGGTATGAGAGGCCCCTGAGTCGAAAAGAACTGATGCCTCAATCCCATTAATCGGAAAGGTGCCGGTGAGGATAGTACCGCTGGCGTCGGCCTGTGCCTCCGTAAGTATGCTTAGCGCACCTTCCGTACCGAGCCCATGACCTAATTGTATTCACAAGCTTCATAAGTAATGATGGTATAACAAGAGTCATAACAATTTATATGAACAACACTGTTATTTTATTCATAACCATCCTGTTTACAACATGTGCTTTAATCTTACATCTCATTCCTTATCCCATACTATAACATTACATGGCTAATATTGTCTAAAGGTTAGGTTTAACCGTCCTGGTCTCATATGTGTCGCATTGATTACTGCTGACGGTGCTGTATTCAGCTTGATTCTCTTAGTCCCATGGTACAACATCCTTGATTCTCCTCCCATAACTAACACATCCCTTGACTTAAGTATTAAATTATTAGAACGGTCCGCACGCTTCTGCTCGCCATACAAAAATTCAGTGTCATCTCCAATGGACCAAGACACTATGGGTATCCCTCTTTCGAGAGACTCCGTTGTCTTGTCCTTGTCCTAAAGTAGTCCGAGTCGCCTGTGCACACCGCAGAAATTACATTCCACCTTATTCCCCTTACAGTCAACTCCGGGGTGGTCCTTGTTACACCGCTGACAGTAGTAGTGTCGTTGGTAGCCACCACCGGTTTCCTTACCTGTCTCAGTACCTGATTACACATGGCATCAATGATAGTCTCTCTATATTGTCAACCATTCTTAATTCACCCAAAATATATTTCCTTACCCTTTGGCACCCTGGAGCACAGGGGCTTAGCAGCATAAGCATAAGTCAGCTTCTGCGGCTCATCAGTAGCCTTCTCCGTTCCCTCCTTTCCCTTTTGGTTCTGGCTCTTCTGGGCTTGAGGCTGGTACTTCTGTTTCTTGTACCCACCTTGCCCTTGGTGTTCTGTACTCTTCCCAGCATTCTTTCTCTTGGAATTATCCTCGTCCCTCAGCTGGACGGTTATCTCAACCTTAGCAGCGGCATGATAGCACTCCAGCTTTCCAAAGTATTAGTTTATCTTATATTCCAAAGTCTAAATCATTGTCACTTATTCGTATTTCAATTACTCTTATTACCTACAAGGTAGTATAACTCGTCGGCCCCATGTCGTAGCGGAGTCGGTGGCTAAGCCCGCCATAGAAGCGGTCCACCAGGATCTGGTCTGAATATCCAAGACCCGGTAGAAGACGAAGCAAGGCGGTAAACTCCGAGTAATACTCGTCTACCGTCATCTTGTCCGTCTGCTTGAGCGCATCCAACTGTAAGCGCTTCTTCGTCTGGACATGGGCGGGGTAGTACTTTGCTCAAACTAGTGCGGTGTACTGCTCCCAACCGAACTCTGGATTGGCCACATGCTCGGCCCTCACCAGCTTCCACCAATCGCCTGCCGCTCCCTTCAGATAAAATGCAGCCAGGCGCACCTTGATCCCAGCTGGGACGTCAAGGGTCTCGAAGGCGGTCTCCAGCTCGGAGATGTATGCCTCAAGCTTGGCGGGATCAGTCTCCCCCTGAAATGACACGGGTCGAAGGTCTGATAGGCTCTTCACCCAGTTTGGTTCCCGGGGCTGTGGCGGTGGAGGTGGGGTGCACCAGGCTGATAGCCCATGTGCCCTAAAGTGGCAGCTACGATCTCTGGGATCGTCTGCCCTCCCGGTATCTCAGCCTCGTCGCCTCGACCACGGCCTCGGCCTTGTCTCCTTCCTGACATCTAAATAAGCACAACTCACATTAGTTTCAAATCCATAACGATTTCGGTTCAAGGATTTGTATCGTCCATAGACGGTAAAGACGATCCACACTTAATAGTGGTCATCTGACTCTACTCAATCTAATTTCTCACACCTTTAACCCAATACTTATATCTTAACTTATATCCTAACTCGGTGGTCACTTATGTCCGGTTTTTCTTGATCAGAGCGTAACTACGCTCTGATACCACTTTTTGTAACACCCCATCCCAAGCCAATCGTGGTTATCGCAAGACTTAACAACATATTCACAATGATCGCAGCGGAATAAACTAGCACCGGGACCTTGCCACGGTCTGATCAAAAGAACATACTGAACTTCACTAATTTACAACACTTATCCAATACATACCGTCCAAAATGCCCACCAACCGAGTTTCGAGTATCTCAAGTGACACATAAACTTCCATCAGTTTTAATATAACAGATGGGCACACATGCGAAACCCGTGCTCAAAAATAAATAACCCATCCTAAGTCTAACCGCTCCTACTCTCGTGGTATGACTTCATGGGCCACTTACCTGCAAGTGTAAAAAAAAAGCCCAAGGGGGTCAGCACGAATGCTGGAGACCCTCTCGTGGACGACCCAAGCTAACGGAGCTACGATGACTAATTTTCGATAGCATGGAAGTTGATTAGAATCAAAATCATAATATGAAATGCAATAACAACAACAAACCACAAATGAACATACATAGTTCACACTCCAATGAACGACTCAAGCGTTCCCTTAACAAGTGAGTTAGATCTTAACCCCTTAGGTCCACATTCTCCTTAATCTTATATTTGCCAACCATTCTACTATTAGACTGGTTAGCCCTTAATTGGTTTCTTATTTTTATAGAGCTTGGTTAACCCTAGCCGGTAGCAGTGCACTTACTAGCAATAAGCAACCGTTCTTAATTTGTTGGGGATGTAGGCTTGATCCCCCCACGCCATCCTTAATGTGCCTCCCACCTCAAACAGTACTCCGGGTGGTCGGGTCGGTTTGTTGACCCTAGGCGACGAGTCTGAGGGCAAGTCTTATTTAGAAGTCGGATCTAATTCAGATACCGACCTCCCCCAATACACATGTGTCGGTACCATTCCGGATTCCTCACTCCCACCCCAAGTTATGGTTTGTGAAAAGTATTACAAACCTTGTGTCAGTTAAACCTTATCGGGTATTAACCAACTATTACAAATACACCATTCCTCTCCTTATTTCAATAGGTACCAAGCTTAGTTAGTAGCTATCCTTAAGCCTCGTGGGTTAGTGTAAAGAAAACACCTACACAACGAGAACATTAATATCCGGTTGCATGCTTTATCTTGTCTTAGTCATATCAAATAAACAGATAGCACACAAGCCGAGGGACACCTCGGTAGCAAGCAGGTCACAAGAAATACTGTACCGTTCACCGTCGGCGATTGTTCGGTTTATCTCCTTCCAAGTCCCAATTCACAAGTCCTAAAACATTCATTCAATTTTAAGTCATCATTTAGCCCAACTTAACGTTATTTACTTACTTAATCTTTCTAAACATTAACATTTACCCATTGTCATTTACTAAGTCCTTGTGGTTTTTATCTTAAACGTTTAAGCGCATTGTTTCTTATTGTCTCTTACTTTTGTTCACCCACTTAGTAGCTATTTTACCCATTAAACATGTCATAGACAACCATATAACTTCAATACCTAACATTCCTCTTCATTCCCAGTTAGTACTCTCTAAGTTCTTAGAACTTAACCTTAAACACTTAAAATCCTTACACTTAATCCTTAAGCCCTCATATACTCACTTATCTAATCACCATTGCCCTCTTAATAGCTTACTACTAATGCCCCCTTATCCTCCTTAAATTAATTTTTTTTTGTTCTGGTCCGGACCGCCCCACTGGGGAGGTCCTAGGGGCGGTCCACAACAGAAAGTCCCACGACTGCAGCAGACAACAGGACCTCCCCACAGGGGCGGTCCACTGCAGAACCTGATTTCTAAAGTGTTTTTCTCCTCTTTTTGGACTCCGTTTTCACCCCAATATTTTCCTAATCATTCCTCATGTTTTTCCACATGTTTTAACATCATTTAAACACCTTAACACCTCCCTAAATCATCCAACAACCTCCTTAAACTTTTACTCAAATTCTTACTAAATCCTTAACACCTAAAGCTTAGGTCCTTATACTTCCAACTTGTGTTTTCACCTACGACTTCCTCTAACCAAGGTGTCTTTCTAATTACCACATAACTACTCCTCATGTATCATTGCTCACACCTACTCCCTTTTCTCATCCTTCTAAAAACTACATAAGCTATTACATGTTTACGAGTCATTATACCCTAGTTTTCCTGTGAACCTTGCACAAGTTTCCTAACTTCCTTAGTCTTGGTCTTGGTGCCTTAAACTCAACATGTATAACACCCCAACTACCACCGTACACATAACATTAAACTGCAGCGGAAAATTCAACTCATCACATTACTTAATTCAATGGTGTTACACGCCGTTGACCACCCACGTGGCTAACAAGGCAAATACATAAACATTGTACCGGTCTGATGGGCTAAATTCCCGAGCGACTACACAATACGTTCCCCTTCCATTAACAACAACAACAACATACACCTTTCAACTATACCGAGTGTTTATAAACTGATGCCGACAACAATATCGGTCTTACTACACCTACTGTATATATACACTTAAATGAATACCCATGTACAATGACTACCCCGTCCTACTCTCGAACGGCTTCCAGCTCTCTGTACCTGAAATAGGAAAAGAAGAGAAAGGGTGGCCCCCAAGGGGCTCAGCACCTTTGCTGGTATGGTAATCCCGCAGCCCACATGCTACCGGGCCACACCAACTAATTTGTCGTTTAGCATGCGGTTGATTATTTTTAAATCATGCATGCAACTGTAAACACACAACACATAATCATTTCACCTCAACGGGCTCAACAACGGATAACATATCCTTACTTAATAAGTCACTCATGGTATTCATTATCCCTAGAGTGTTCCTCCTCTAATGGAGCTACTTCCTTAATAGACGACACTTACCCTTAAATCGGGTTATCCTTAAATGCCTCTTTTCCCAAACTGGGATTCATATCCATGATCCACATACACCACATTATACAACATATCTCATTCCTCACATAACAAAACATAACGAAACCTTTCTTGTTTCGGCGCACACATGATAACATCGCATTCATTTTAAACACCTAACGTATACATATCATAGCATAGCAGGGGAAATTGCTTAGCACAATATTAACACAAACACCATAAGATCGGTTCACACAAGGAACCTTCCACCATAGTTAGTATATATAGTGAGCCTAGAGATTATTGCCAATCTCATGCTAAGCTCGTTACCAACCTCGTTACCGTCCAGTTATATCGAACGGTTAACTTAACCCAAGGTGTGTCGGATATAGTAATCCCAAGCACACCGAAATAACATTTGTATGCCCCTGTGGCCCGACGTGAGTCAGTAAACTAGCTTTGGATAAGCTAAGGGAAGATTGAAACCAAATTGGAATACAACCTATACATACACCAAGAGAGTCGAACCGGATATGACATTGACTCCCGTCCATCACACGCGTGGCCGGAACAACCGGACTCCTCACCCCCCGTTAGTACATATATACTTATAAATAAGTAGTTAGAGATCCATTATGGAGCCTACCACATCCACACACCATTCGGTATCATAACCGAGTTAAGCACACAAGGGAGGTTCACACACTTGCATACAACAACAATATCCAACTAACTCACACATAGCCGTGGTTAGAACGTTCCCAAGGTTTGGGTCGTTAACTCCGAATACTGATCTCTCACGTGTTCCTAGTTCTAGTAGCTAAGGTTCAACACTTATTTGAGGTTAAACGGTATCGGAGACCAGCTGCGCCACATAAATGAATTACTATAAACTCATTACATGTTTTAATCTTACAAGGTGGCAAACACTCAGCAAAACACATTGGCATACAAGCCGGTGTAATCCGGTAGGACACAGGTTGCAAGAAAACCATACCTGTCACCGGAGTCCACGTTATCACGTCCCCTTATGTTCCTCGAGCAATTCTCGAACAACTGATAACATTACATATACCTTTATTAACTTTGGGGTAACATGATTGTTGAATGTCTAATGCTCATAACTTTCCCCCGTTAACTTAGTTAAATAACTTTACATTTTTAACTTGTTTTACTCTCACATTTTAATACAACTTTTCACCCACTTAATTGTCATTAAAACTCACCTAACATGTCCTTAACCACTTTATAACGTCATTACCTATCAATCCCCATCATTAGATATCATTTTGCAACCATAAACAACATTTTTGGTCCGACCGACCTTACCGACCGAACTTGTCCAAGTTCGGTCCATTCCAGAACACATTTCCGTCAAAATTTTCTACTCCAACCGACCTTGTAAGTTCGGTCGCATGTTCGGTCTATTACCGAGAGTTTCTTCCCTTTGAAAATTCAAGCCCGACCGAACTTGCCAAGTCTGGTCCCATGTTCGGTCGGTTCCAGAAACTTAATCCATACATAAAATATAAGCCCGACTGACCTTGCAAGTCCGGTCCCCAAGGTCGGTCCATTCCAGAAGCCAATTCTCGCAGGGTAAACTGGGCTCGACCGAACTTGCAAGTTCGGTCGCAAGTTCGGTCTGCCCCAGACCCTTGTTTTCCTTTTCTCATTCAACTCCAAACTTCACCACATCTATCCTAGCACACCCTAACCTCATTTGGGCACTTCAAACACACCTTTAGCCATGTACTAAACTCTCTAAACTACACACCAAAACCATCGTATCATTCACAAATTCCTTACAAAATTCTTAGCACTTGGAATGTTTCCTCCTTAAGATTCCCAAGTGGTATTTCACCAATAATGACCACTATACCAAGGTGTTTCCTCTACACCTTAACATCATCTCTCAACTTCTTTTCTTACTAACTAAACCTCCTTTTTCACATCTTACCTAAACATCACTTGTTCCTTGGATATCAACATTACCTAAACCTTAAACAAACTCCTCCAAGACTTAAATACATTCTCAAAACACACATTGAATTCCTAGAACTTCCAAGATAATACCTAACTCCTTGCATCACTCTAAATCACCTTAATACATGTTTTCTTCTCAAGTAAACATTTATTCACCTTTAACACTTCCTAGTTCACCAAATCTTACTTAAAACACTTAGAACTTCTTACACATTTTCCCAAATTTGGCCATAGCTTCTCTTGTGTATACTCACATCCAAACACTTAGGTTTTTTTACCTTATTTCATTCAAGAACACCTAAAATCCATCAACCGCATTTTTATACACAAAGTTCACACATTTAGCACTACATCACTGTAACACCCCAACTCAATCCAAATGTGGTCTCACAACTTAACAGCATATATATATACATGTCACAGCGGAATTCTTTACACTCCAGGACCTTGCCACGGTCTGACTACAGAATATACCGAACATTAGTACATAACAACCTTAACCAAATACATATTCTTCTTACAATCCTCTCAACAACCTATACATCTTACTAACTCAATTGCCATACGAGTGTACATGCACAACTCATAGGTCACACTTAATCCTTAACACTTGTATCCTCTTCTTACTCTTGCGACGGCCGCTTCCTGATGTACCTGTGTAGTAAAAACAGCCCCCAAAGGGGGTCAGCACGAATGCTGGTACGATCCCCTCATGGCCCCCAAGCTAACGTGGCTACGACGACTAATTGTCGATAGCATGGAGGTTGATTAAATGCACAACATAATAGTAAATGCTGTAAACAACAATCCATATATGAACAATCAAAGTTCACACGCAATGAACGACTTAAATGCGTTCCCTTAATTGGAGAGTTAGTTATTTAACTCCTTAAGTAATGTTCCCTCTTAACCTTAGTCCATCCTTATCTTACCTCAATCTGATTCTTATCTTAATCTTAGAAACAACCATCCTTTAATCAGGAGTGGATGTAGCTTATCTTAATCTTAATATTACAAACCATCCTTTAAAAAGGAATGGTTGCAACTTATCTTAACCTCACCTTAATCTTAATCTTAATAATACAAATCATCCTTTAAAAAGGAATGATTGTAACTTAACTTAATCTTACCTTAATCTTAATCTTAATGATACAAATCATCCTTTAAAAAGGAATGATTGTAACTTAACTTAATCTTACCTTAATCTTAATCTTAATCTCAATCTTAATCTCTATATACAAACCTTTCCTGGAAGGGATTGGCCGTATCTAGTTCGAACCTGGGATTTAGGTGATCCCACCGCACCATCTTAATGCCACCTACTCTGGACGGGAGTCCAGCGTAGCTGAGCCGGCAACCGGCCCTAGGCAACAAGTCCGAAGACAAGTCCTTAATCGGAGGTCGAATCTACTATAGATAACGACCCCCTTTTCCTTAGCATGCATGACCGGAGATCGGTCCCGGGTTTCCTCACTCAAGTTCCAGTTAGTAGTTATCTCAAAACCCTGTTTGTTGGTTAACCTCTTTCGGTTCATATCGTCCCTCATTAGGGGGCGTTCCTTAGTCTCACTCAATTCCTTACTAAGCATTGGTTAGTAAGTTCTCACGGTATGTTGTGTTAGTTTTCAAACATCACACAACAATACAATATATATAATATATTCCGGTTGCATGCTTTATCTTGTTTAGTGAGCACACAAAACAAATAGCACACAAGCCGAGGGACACCTCGTTAGCAAGCAGGTCACAAGAGAACTGTACCGTTCACCGTTGGCCGTTCAGTTGCTTAATCTCTTCCGGAGTCCAATTTCCAAGTCCTAAAACATTCATTCAGTTTTAGGTTGTTAATCACTTAACTCAATTCAACTTACTTATCTTACTTAACTTACTTAACCCTTAATGATCCCCACCTAACACCTCTTAAGTCTTACAACTTAATCTTGCAAACTTAAATCTTAAACTTTTAAGTTTATTCTTAACTTAATCCCTTAGGTCTTTATACCTCTAATCATCATTGCCCCCTTAATGGGGGTACCATTAATACCACTAAACTCTCTTAGGGTTTCTTTCTTTCTTTTTTTTTTTTTTTTTTTTTTTTTTATGGTCCGACCGACCCACCGACCGACCCACCCCCTGGGTAGGTCGGCTGCAGAGAACATCCAACTTCACAGTTTCAGCCCGACCGACCCACACTGGGGTCGGTCCCCTGGGTAGGTCGGCTGCAGAAACTTCCCATACATTGTCAAACTTTCTCCAAATTTTTCCTCAAGCCTCCTAATGTGTTCTAACATCATTTGGCACATCAAACACACCTTATAACCTCCACCAAACTCATTAAAATCACCTCCAAAGATCATTCCAACCTTTAGCTCAATTCTTGTAAACACTCCTAACACTTATCATATAATTCCTTACATTACCCACTTGTATCTTTACCAAAACTTCAACCAACCCAAGTGTTCCCTCCTTAACAGTTTGGGCACTTCATAAACATTATTTTCCATCTTCAGTTCATTTACCAAAACTTCCTCAAGTCATCTTGCATAACCATGCACAAATTCCTCTCTTTTCCATTTGTTACTCATCATT
Source organism: Limonium bicolor (assembly GCA_023374045.1). Taxonomy (NCBI): domain Eukaryota; kingdom Viridiplantae; phylum Streptophyta; class Magnoliopsida; order Caryophyllales; family Plumbaginaceae; genus Limonium; species Limonium bicolor. Next base: position 118,708,357 of record CM041783.1, read on the forward strand.
CCTAAACTCTTGGGCATACCTAAACATTTCTTGTCATCCTCTTAGCACCTTAACCTTGTTCTTCTTTACCTTAACTATACTACACCCTCCTTGGACATTTCCACCTCCTTTTACTCACTTACTCACCATTATCACGATCGTACGCTCTTTTACATTCCTAGTCATTTTCCCTTGATGACTTACAACATCCTCCTACCTTTTTCACTTCCATCACCCAAGTCCACACATTACCATTCAACTAAACCTTACTAGTCCACCACTAACATCATCACACTTACACAAGGTTCTCAAAACTCTCATTGTCTTACTCTCTAGTTCATACCTAAATCTCCTTAAGGCATTATATACCTTTCCTTAAAACTTATGCACAAGTCTTACATTCCTCATATCATGATTTTGGTGTGTTTAGTACACTCATCTAAACTCTAATTGCTCATAAACCATCCTAGGTCATTCTAATTCTCAAGAACTCCTTAGTTAACTCATTTCCACTCAAATTCCATTTAATGATTACTAGTGAACCCTAGGGCATATCAACTCACCACTACCACTTAAACACTTTGTTTTCTACTCAAATTTCGCCATAGCTTCCCTAGTATCTTATCATGCCAAAATGCATTATTTTTCCTCATTCAACCATCTCACACACATCAAGTTCTTCTCATCTAATTTTCTCACCCTAATCAACTTATTCACATCATACTCAATATATTGCAATAATCTTAAATTGCATAGCACTAAGGCTCTTAAATGACATGGCTCTTAGGCCCTTAAATGACTTAAACTTAAACACTGAATTTCCCACATATAAAAGCCTTCAACCTGCAAATACACCCATCAATCTCATAGTAATTATAATGCTCTTAAAATCCACCTTAAACTTATACTACTAACTCATTCTCATTGGCTCCTTAGTCACAAGTTCACAAGCTTATTTAAGTTCTTTTCTTAGGTTATATAACCCAATACACAATGTAAGCTCTAAGCCACATTGGTATCCACTTAAAATCATCCCTTAAAACTTAAACCACCATTAGGTAAGCATTTTACCTTGTTTTCTCAAGCTTATCTTAACTTCCTCCTTAGACCTTCTTCTTGCATGAATCTCGGCCACCACTTAAACTTCCCTTGCCAATGTTCTAATCAATATTCAATGACTCACATGAGTACTAAACTATACACAAACCTCAAGGAGTAAACCCTAGAATAAAAATGTGTTCTAAGGTATTAAACTGAATGTTTTACCTTGGATTCTCAAAGCAAGCTTGGATATGAATTAAGTAGGACCTCCTCTAGCCCTTGGAGAATGGAATCAAGCTAGAACAATGGATAAAAATGAATCCCCATGAGTAGTAATTTTCGGTAATGTGTAGAAATGGTGGAAACATGGTTTTTCTTACATTTTCTTTACCTTAAGAGAATGGAGAAGCTAATGAGCTCTTCAAACTTATTTTTCCCCCTTCAATGGCGATTTCCCATGGCTCCAAAATGAGGCTTTTCAAATTTTGAAAAGATAGGAAGCAAGGCCTTGGTCTAACTAAGAGAAATCTATGCTTAGTTTTTGATTTGGAGCTAAAATGAGGAAGTTATGGACATTTGAAGATGGAACAAGTATGGAGCTGGCTGGGCACGGTTTGGAACAGAGAAAACAAGAAGAAAACCGTGGAAGAAGAAGGGGAAATGAAGAAGAGAGGAGAGAGGTAGGCTAATAAGGATATTTGCTTTAAAAAGTAAATAGTAACTTTCTTTACTTATCTCTCTTTTTTCCCTTATTTGCTTAGTCATGTGGTGACTCCCCACATCAAAAACCGGCCCCCCTCTTGTAATTAGAGATATTTATGGTCTTGGTTGACCATCTCATTGACTTATGTTGACTTAAGCCTTAACTAGCACTAAATAGTTACTATTCACTAAGCAAGGCACATAATCGGGAAATTTTTGATTTCTCATTGATTTAGACCTCCTAATGTGATACTAATTAGTACACATGTTGATTAAAGAGTAATGATGGACATTTAGCCACTCAAAACTCAATTCTAAGACAATTTCTCAAAAATGTGCTTTAAGACTTCTTAAAGCACATTTTGTGTTTTAACCTGTTTTCAAGCTTGGTTTTCTTTGCTAATTGATTTAAAATGACCATTAGAATATTACTAAGGTCTTCTCATGATATTTGGGTACTCACCCAAGTCTCTCCAAGCTTAGAGCATGTTTTTGCCCTGATTGCCCTTAAGGCACTTTCTTGTGTTTTCCTTGGTTTAAATTATCTACCAATCTTTCTAAGGCATATTCTAGCCTTACTACATCATAATTTGATGTTTACTTAGCATACTTAGGTTTGGGGTATTTCAATCTACCCCCCTTAAAAGAACTTTGTCCCCAAAGTTCCCATGCATCTTATCTTATTAGAATACATGTCTTACCTCATTCCTTAGATCATATAGATCATACTTATGTATACTTAATCTCATTGGATCATTAGATCCGCCATATTCTTATACTTAAATATCACACAACATGCTTAAGCATGTGTAGCACTCAGAATTCCTTTTGTTCCTTTTTGATGATTAAAACATTCACATAACTTCCAACGTATTCTCCCATGTCACCGGTCCGTAGACAATGGCTCATTCGTCCTCGTCACCATGGGCCAGAATACAAAACACGCTGCTCTCCCCATGTCACCGGTCCGAAGACAAAGGCTCGTGCGTCCTCGACTTCATGGGCGAGACTCAGTAAAAAGGTAATCCTTTTCACGAGGTCATGTGAGGAATAATTCCTCTAGTTAAAAATACAATCAACTCCAATTTCATTTTATCCTAAGGCTTCTATTCTTAGTGTGATTTAATTGTGACCACTGGTAGGGAGTTTCAGGAACCATCCAACCCTGATGTGATCAGCATCAGTGTAGAACTATCCTTCACCCCAATTTGTGTTCGGTTTCCCTTGATCCCTAGAAAATCAAGTTCCACCTCCCACGTCATTTTCAAACATCCAAATAATTCACTCATGTCCAATTTTCTATCTTTTTAGTTCTTCTAATCATAATCAGTACATCTCCAAAGTGTGGACTCATTCCATCAAACATTCCCAATTCATCTCTTAGTAATTACCTCAAGACTTAAATTCCTACTAAATTCTATATCAGTCTCATACCAACTTCCACTGTCTCATACCACATAGCATTACTATTCTAAAATAATCATATCAAATTGCATCTCATAATGTTATCTTATTCTTATCTCCCACATAGTCTCATATTGACTCATACCTCATATATTCTTATTTCTTAAGTCTCCTTAAACCTCTTCCTTAATTCTTTTAACTTGTACTCACACCGGAGTTAACAAGATAGGTACTTAATATGTATGGTATTCACATCTTCTGTGTGCAACAACCATGATTTATCTTAAAATGTTTATATAAAACATATTCTCAAGTTATTCTGTGCTATGCACACCGTAGTTTATGTACTCAGTACATAAACATACGCTAAGCGGTTTTCGCTCTACCCCCCTTAAAATGGATTACGCCCACGTAATCAGCGTCACATCATCTTTGAACATAAGTTCAAGATATCTAATTCTTACCAAGCATTCTAGCTTCCACGCCATCTATCTTACTTATAATTCGATCAGAAATGACTTAGTCTCTGTATCGAGGATTCTTAACGGTACTTATACCGTATTCTTAACTTAGTTTGGTCTAATCTCAAAGTAGTGGTCTGCTAGCTTCCGCTGCGCGACTCTGATAATCTTAGGCTTAATTGTCTCAATGGACACGTGTTATCTTTATATATACACGGCCTTAATGAGTTGTAACTCGTCTATCTATTCTCCTTGAAGATCTTATGCTCATACTCTCAGTATTTTTCTCGAATGTCTAGATTGTTCTCCCCAACTGACCTTTGGTCTGAGGATGATTCTTAGTCTGAGACTACTGTTTAGTGCATAATGCGCTTTACAGTCTTAATCTCTTACATCTTAAGGCATGTTCAATGTCTGACTTAAACAATCCGTGCTCTTCGCATTTCATAGTCCTGAATATCTGTTCTTTGGTTCCTCTGCGTTGCTGGCTCAACTGAATTCTTCTTCGATTGTCTGTGGTAGTAGCTGCTCTCGTGTGATCTGCGTCGTTGTCCGTGGTACGGAGGACTATCCCTGTTCCTTACACCACTCGTCTCATGCATGGGGCGTATTGGTACATTACTACTTACCCAAATAAACTCATAAATGAGCTGTCAGGCCTGCAAGCCCCTGTGGGGTGCAGTCGCCACGTCTCGTTTTAGTAAACTCATAGTGTCCGTCACACGTTTAGCTATTGCTAATTATGAAGTATTTGTTGTCGATCTCCTCTTCATCGTTCCATAATAACATTTATTGTTCTTCTTGAAGTTAATCAAGGGAAATCCATTTACTGCGTTCTTGGGTATGGTATGCTCTAGCTCCTTCCTGTATTCCGTACTGATTCTATTTCTTAGTAGCTTAGGTCTCTTTCCATAGAGCCTCTTATCTTCTTTCTCATATTCATTCTATTAGGAAAGCACTTCCAGTTCCTTAGGAATGGGTAGTGTGCTTCCTGTGAAGTCTTACCTCACCAGGTCCAGACTACTGGCATCACTGCTCAGTTCGTCTATCATCTTATTTCCTTACTTATGCTGGTCTTAACTCATAAATCTAATTGCCTCAGTGTCAATATTTGACGGCTCATACATAATGGTCGCCTTACCGCGCACCATGACTTAATCCACTTATCTAACTATTGCACTCTCGACCACTACTACCGTGGTAGTCGGTCTTTACCATGTTGCCCATTAATGGTGCAACCCCTTATTCACTTATTCTAATGTCTTACCTTATACTCAATCCCTTCTTGGTGTAAACACACTGGGAGTTCTTTCATTCCGGCATAGGCGGTTGTCGTACCGTGTTGTAAAATAGTTGACTCTTGATATGAAGATGATCTGCTCCAATCTCAGATTCGTAAGTAGGCAAATCTCTTTCGCTTTCTTTCATCCTTAATGATGTTATCTACCATGTGATTTAATTGGTTACTGAAGAAATTATCACTGAATCACAGGCTCTCCTGAGCATCGATCAATTGACGTGCCACAATGTGCAGTCACAATGTTTATCTCTGACCATTACTAATTCTTACATCCTGGGTGTTGGATATGGGGTCTATCTGTGCAACCTTCCTTATTACTCAAGTGTATCTGGTATGTTCTAAGGTAATCTCAAGGTTCATAGTTTCCATTTTCTAAATAAAGTGTATTTTATCTCTAATATGTGAAAGCCCTTTTGAGGGGTTCATTCCCACTCATGGCCTCACAACAAGGAGAGGTATCCCCACCCTAAAAGGCATGGTTCGTTCTCCGCTCCCGTCCTTAGCATTATCTCAATGTTCTCATTGGTACCCTTTCTTGGCTTAAACAAGCTCTCTTATAACTTATTGCGCCTCGGGCTCTGATGTGGTTAACATCCTTGGCTCGTAGGCTCTTAATGCTTAATGTCTCAGTTCATTATTTGTACTCTTACTCATCTGCAGGTCATCCCAATAAGATCATGGTTCTTTGAGCACTATCCACCGTTAGGTTACATACTAAATGTAGTATCGGGTTTCATGATAAGTTGTTGTATCCTGCTTCCTGATAGGGAAGTTGTTCAGGTGATCTGAGGTTACTTAATGTCTTGACAATACTATCATTTTATTAGACCTATGTCTTTTAGCAAATGAGGATAAGTTCGTATTAGGCGTTTGCCTTAAGGTGTCCAAGTTGGATATCATCCTGTCGTCTTATACTTCCATCTCAACGCTTCGTTCAACTTCCGTTGACTATGCCACCCGTTGATGATCAATCATACTTGGGTATTAATGAGTTAAACGAACAGTATTAGCTGTCATTCATCAGTTGTTCGGCTCGACTATGCCCGCTCCTTTTTAGAAAACGTTATGTCAACGGTCTCAATGGTGTCTTATTTTACATTCCTAGTATGTTATTGCTTACATATTGTTTTCCTCGGATCACCGAGCGGTCTCTTAGGTTTTCCCTTTGGAGTTCGGGATTGTGTTCTTACCGTACTGCCGGTTGTTGTTGTAGCGGGTTATACCGTTGCTAGCATTTATACGGTTTAGTATTCTGTCTAAGCTCAGCTCCCTGCCGACTGATGTGTCGGCTCATCTCATCATGGTCAGGCCGTCAGGCCCTTCCAAGGTCTTATTTTTCCATTCCTATGGTTTTACAATCCGGTATTAATATGCGTTTCAACTGTAGTGTTCTCCTATTTCGCCTTGATGGCTTTTCGTGTGGCTTAACCGTGGTAGCACTTGTTATGGCAAGTGCGCCATGCAGGATGGGTTATTGGTACAAGGTACATCGGTAGTGACACTTCCTTCTAATTTCCATGTAATTGGTAGTCCTCGGGACTCCTTCGATAATCTCTTATTTTGGATAACCGTCCATCCGGCAGTTTCCTTGTTGTTTGACAGTACTGTCATCTACCAGGGCGTTCCTCTTTCTGAGGGAACCCCTTAATATTTTCTTATGTCTTAATCCTCCCTCCTGTCTCCACACATTTTGTTGTGGTTATTAAGTAGTGATTCTCCTTTAGGCACTACATCGTAGTCCTATTTCGGTATACAATTTGTATGTGTTTCCACCGTTGTCCGCATTATGTTGGCCAGGTTTTATAGCCTTCCTCATTGTATGGGGTTTGGAGTTCCCGTTTCTAACTGGACTTTCCAGTAATCTCAATCCTCATGCTTGGTATTATCCTACTGTTATGCTCCTTCGGACCACTGTCCGGTACTCATGTCGTTTCCCTTTTCCTTTCTATTGCACCCGTAGTGCTTTCCTTATCATTGGTATTGCGGGTTATTTCGACTGCGTAGCATGTCGACCCTTGTTGCCGGTAATTACCGTTCCCTTACTGATAGTATTCCATAGGTAGCGCCTGTTTCTCAGCTACGCTCCATTAAAACCTCCAAGTTCTCCATAACTGTTGTGCAACAAGATGTTTCTCGTATTGCTCACTGTTAGCTAACTGCCAGATCGGGTTTCCCCGAGTAAGAGAAGGCTTTCTTCTCTCTGGCGTTTGTTCCACAAATTTAGGGTTAGGGATGTGGAGGGCGGGCCTAGGCACTATGGATATCCGGTAAACACCGGGGAGTCCTGGCTAACGCACCTCACACTCTATCTCTCAACCCTTAACCCATAACCCATAACTCAATCTCAACCTCAATATTCTCCTAAGTTCGGTATTTCTTGTCTTCAGAGCGTAACTACGCTCTGATACCACTTTTTGGTATCAGAGCAATGGTTGCAACTTATCTTAACCTCACCTTAATCTTAATCTTAATAATACAAATCATCCTTTAAAAAGGAATGATTGTAACTTAACTTAATCTTACCTTAATCTTAATCTTAATGATACAAATCATCCTTTAAAAAGGAATGATTGTAACTTAACTTAATCTTACCTTAATCTTAATCTTAATCTCAATCTTAATCTCTATATACAAACCTTTCCTGGAAGGGATTGGCCGTATCTAGTTCGAACCTGGGATTTAGGTGATCCCACCGCACCATCTTAATGCCACCTACTCTGGACGGGAGTCCAGCGTAGCTGAGCCGGCAACCGGCCCTAGGCAACAAGTCCGAAGACAAGTCCTTAATCGGAGGTCGAATCTACTATAGATAACGACCCCCTTTTCCTTAGCATGCATGACCGGAGATTGGTCCCGGGTTTCCTCACTCAAGTTCCAGTTAGTAGTTATCTCAAAACCCTGTTTGTTGGTTAACCTCTTTCGGTTCATATCGTCCCTCATTAGGGGGCATTCCTTAGTCTCACTCAATTCCTTACTAAGCATTGGTTAGTAAGTTCTCACGGTATGTTGTGTTAGTTTTCAAACATCACACAACAATACAATATATATATAATATATTCCGGTTGCATGCTTTATCTTGTTTAGTGAGCACACAAAAACAAATAGCACACAAGCCGAGGGACACCTCGTTAGCTAGCAGGTCACAAGAGAACTGTACCGTTCACCGTTGGCCGTTCAGTTGCTTAATCTCTTCCGGAGTCCAATTTCCAAGTCCTAAAACATTCATTCAGTTTTAGGTTGTTAATCACTTAACTCAATTCAACTTACTTATCTTACTTAACTTACTTAACCCTTAATGATCCCCACCTAACACCTCTTAAGTCTTACAACTTAATCTTGCAAACTTAAATCTTAAACTTTTAAGTTTATTCTTAACTTAATCCCTTAGGTCTTTATACCTCTAATCATCATTGCCCCCTTAATGGGGGTACCATTAATACCACTAAACTCTCTTAGGGTTTCTTTCTTTCTTTTTTTTTTTTTTTTTTTTTTTTTTTTATGGTCCGACCGACCCACCGACCGACCCACTCCCTGGGTAGGTCGGCTACAGAGAACATCCAACTTCACAGTTTCAGCCCGACCGACCCAGACTGGGGTCGGTCCCCTGGGTAGGTCGGCTGTAGAAACTTCCCATACATTGTCAAACTTTCTCCAAATTTTCCTCAAGCCTCCTAATGTGTTCTAACATCATTTGGCACATCAAACACACCTTATAACCTCCACCAAACTCATTAAAATCACCTCCAAAGATCATTCCAACCTTTAGCTCAATTCTTGTAAACACTCCTAACACTTATCATATAATTCCTTACATTACCCACTTGTATCTTTACCAAACTTCAACCAACCCAAGTGTTCCCTCCTTAACAGTTTGGGCACTTCATAAACATTATTTTCCATCTTCAGTTCATTTACCAAAACTTCCTCAAGTCATCTTGCATAACCATGCACAAATTCCTCTCTTTTCCATTTGTTACTCATCATTCCTAAACTCTTGGGCATACCTAAACATTTCTTGTCATCCTCTTAGCACCTTAACCTTGTTCTTCTTTACCTTAACTATACTACACCCTCCTTGGACATTTCCACCTCCTTTTACTCACTTACTCACCATTATCACGATCGTACGCTCTTTTACATTCCTAGTCATTTTCCCTTGATGACTTACAACATCCTCCTACCTTTTTCACTTCCATCAAAAGTCCACACATTACCATTCAACTAAACCTTACTAGTCCACCACTAACATCATCACACTTACACAAGGTTCTCAAAACTCTCATTGTCTTACTCTCTAGTTCATACCTAAATCTCCTTAAGGCATTATATACCTTTCCTTAAAACTTATGCACAAGTCTTACATTCCTCATATCATGATTTTGGTGTGTTTAGTACTCATCTAAACTCTAATTGCTCAAACCATCCTAGGTCATTCTAATCCTCAAGAACTCCTTAGTTAACTCATTTCCACTCAAATTCCATTTAATGATCACTAGTGAACCCTAGGGCATATCAACTCACCACTACCACTTAAACACTTTGTTTTCTACTCAAATTTCGCCATAGCTTCCCTAGTATCTTATCATGCCAAAATGCATTATTTTTCCTCATTCAACCATCTCACACACATCAAGTTCTTCTCATCTAATTTTCTCACCCTAATCAACTTATTCACATCATACTCAATATATTGCAATAATCTTAAATTGCATAGCACTAAGGCTCTTAAATGACATGGCTCTTAGGCCCTTAAATGACTTAAACTTAAACACTGAATTTCCCACATATAAAAGCCTTCAACCTGCAAATACACCCATCAATCTCATAGTAATTATAATGCTCTTAAAATCCACCTTAAACTTATACTACTAACTCATTCTCATTGGCTCCTTAGTCACAAGTTCACAAGCTTATTTAAGTTCTTTTTCTTAGGTTATAACCCAATACACAATGTAAGCTCTAAGCCACATTGGTATCCACTTAAACTCATCCCTTAAAACTTAAACCACCATTAGGTAAGCATTTTACCTTGTTTTCTCAAGCTTATCTTAACTTCCTCCTTAGACCTTCTTCTTGCATGAATCTCGGCCACCACTTAAACTTCCCTTGCCAATGTTCTAATCAATATTCAATGACTCACATGAGTACTAAACAATACACTAACCTCAAGGAGTAAACCCTAGGTTAAAAAATGTGTTCTAAGGTATTAAACTGAATGTTTTACCTTGGATTCTCAAAGCAAGCTTGGATATGAATTAAGTAGGACCTCCTCTAGCCCTTGGAGAATGGAATCAAGCTAGAACAATGGATAAAAATGAATCCCCATGAGTAGTAATTTTCGGTAATGTGTAGAAATGGTGGAAACATGGTTTTTCTTACATTTTCTTTACCTTAAGAGAATGGAGAAGCTAATGAGCTCTTCAAACTTATTTTTCCCCCTTCAATGGCGATTTCCCATGGCTCCAAAATGAGGCTTTTCAAATTTTGAAAAGATAGGAAGCAAGGCCTTGGTCTAACTAAGAGAAATCTATGCTTAGTTTTTGATTTGGAGCTAAAATGAGGAAGTTATGGACATTTGAAGATGGAACAAGTATGGAGCTGGCTGGGCACGGTTTGGAACAGAGAAAACAAGAAGAAAACCGTGGAAGAAGAAGGGGAAATGAAGAAGAGAGGAGAGAGGTAGGCTAATAAGGATATTTGCTTTATAAAAGCAAATAGTAACTTTCTTTACTTATCTCTTCTTTTTCCCTTATTTGCTTAGTCATGTGGTGACTCCCCACATCAAAAACCGGCCCCCCTCTTGTAATTAGAGATATTTATGGTCTTGGTTGACCATCTCATTGACTTATGTTGACTTAAGCCTTAACTAGCACTAAATAGTTACTATTCACTAAGCAAGGCACATAATCGGGAAATTTTTGATTTCTCATTGATTTAGACCTCCTAATGTGATACTAATTAGTACACATGTTGATTAAAGAGTAATGATGGACATTTAGCCACTCAAAACTCAATTCTAAGACAATTTCTCAAAAATGTGCTTTAAGACTTCTTAAAGCACATTTTGTGTTTTAACCTGTTTTCAAGCTTGGTTTTCTTTGCTAATTGATTTAAAATGACCATTAGAATATTACTAAGGTCTTATCATGATATTTGGGTACTCACCCAAGTCTCTCCAAGCTTAGAGCACGTTTTTGCCCTGATTGCCCTTAAGGCACTTTCTTGTGTTTTCCTTGGTTTAAATTATCTACCAATCTTTCTAAGGCATATTCTAGCCTTACTACATCATAATTTGATGTTTACTTAGCATACTTAGGTTTGGGGTATTTCAATCACAATATAGTGCATAACTTAAATTGCTTGGCACTTAGGCCCTTAAATAACATGGCTCTTAGGCCCTTAAATTGCATAAACCTTAAACACTGAATTTCCCACATAAATAATGCCTTTGACCTGCAAATACATACACCAAGACATATGTTCTTTTACTAGTCTCTTAAGAACACTTTACTAAGTCATTCACCATTTGCTCTTTAGGTAGTTTTAACAAGCATTATAAGCTCATTTCTCCTAAGGCATTAAACCACATTGAGATAGCATATTTACCTCTTTTCCCTCACAACTTCTTTCTTGTTTCCTCATAAAACCGGTAAGGCATTTCTTTCCTTGTCAACTACTAAACAATATACCAACATTGAAATGAGTATACAAGCTTTATGTTTCATCTCATTGTAAACCCTAGGTCTACATATATTATCTTAAGGTATTAAAATGATTGTTTTACCTTGGAACGGAAAGAGAGCTTGAATATATATCAAGCGAGGACTCCACCAAGCCCTTGGAAGATTCAAATGAAGCTAAAACAAGCAAGGTAAAGACACCATGGTGAGGTGAATTTTCGGCCATGTACTAAAAGGAGAGGAAACTTGATTTTTCTTTGAGATTCCTTACCTAGAAGCAAAGGAGAACAATAATATGTGAAAAGGTGAGCTCAAGCTCCATCAATGGTGAATCTCCTTGGCACCGAAATTGAGTTCTTGAAGATTTGAAAAGGTAGAAGTGTGGAGCTTGCTCCAACTAGAAGAATGGTGGTCTTGGAATTGAATTTGGACCATGGAGCTAGGAGTTACAAGTGGTCAAAGATGGAAAACAATGGTGGTGTTGGTGTTGCTGTAGCAGCTCGTAAAAGAGAGCAAGAAGGGAGTTTGGAGACGTGTGAAATGAAGAAGGAAAGGAGAAATGAAGATAGAACTTGCTTTAACAAGATATTTGTATTATAAGGTAACTTTCTCCTTTTTACCTTCCTACCCTTCCTTTCCTTAATTGATTTTTACATGGTGGTGACTCACCTTCATAAAAATCGGCCCCCATATACTTAGAAGGGTATAATAGTCTTTGTTGACCAATTTAATTACTTATAACAACATATGTTACAAACTAGCTTATAAAAGTCACTATTCATAAAAACAAGGCACATAGAAGTGAAATTTTTGATTTCCCATTGATGTAGACTTCCAAATGTGATACTATATAGTACACATGTTAATTAAAGAGTAATGATGGACATTTAGCCATTCAAAACTCATTTACAAGACAATTTTTCAAAAACGTGCTTTAAGACTCCTTAAAGCACATTTTGTGTTTTAACTTGTTTTCAAGCTTGGTTTTCTTTGGTAAATGATTTAATATGTTCATTAACATATTTATAAGGTATAGGTATGACCATTAGGTCTTATACAAATTTATCCCAAGCTTAGAGCACATTTTAGCCCATATTGACCTTAAGGTATTTTATTTGTGTTTTGTCTGGTTTCATTGTCCACCAAGGTTTCCTAAGGACTTAATTAGCCTTATAAAATCATAATTAAATATTATCAAGTCTTGGTAGGATCTTTGGGTCCTAACCAAGTTCACTCCAAGCTTAGAGCATGTTTTTGCTCACACCGTGTCTTAGTGTTTTATTGTGTTTTAACTATGGTTTAAACTATACACTGATGTTCCTAAGGCACTTTTTAGCCTTTAGATAACATATTTAAACATTTAATCAACATACCAAAGTTTGGGGTATTTCAACATGGAAACCCTTAGTTCCTCCTAAACATCCCCTAAATCATCCTAGTGCACAACAACTCCATAGTTTATTCATTTTCACTAAAACAACCCTTAAGGTTTACTAGAACATCCTTATCCGTAAAATCTCCTTAAAACGTCTTAAACACTTAGTTTCTCCACCAAATTTTGACATGGCTTCCCTAGTATACTCCTACACCCAAGCACTTAAATTTTCACCACTTTCACACTATAAACACTCAAATTCTCATTACACCATCTTAACACACAATATACACCCAAACTACACTACATCACAATATAGTGCATAACTTAAATTGCTTGGCACTTAGGCCCTTAAATGCATAAATCTTAAGCACTGAATTTCCACAATATATATTGCCTTTGACCTGCAAATACACACAATAAGGCTCCCATTGCAATATAAGTGTTCTTATAATTCACCTTGAATTACCTAACTATCTCATTTCTCATTTGCTCCTTAATCACAAGTTCTCAAATATAATCATTGTTTCTCCTCGGTTTTAATAGCCCTTTCCTAATGTAAACTCCAAGCTAACCTTATCACATATCTAAATCCCATCTCTTAATGCATTAAACACCTTAAGGTAAGACATTTACCTTGTTCTTTTTCAAGCTTCACAAACTTTCTTCCTTAGGTTTTCCCTTGATCAATCTCGGTCACCAAATCAAACTCTCCTTGCCAATGTTCTAACCAATATTCAATGACTCCAATGAGTACTAAACAATACACTAACCTTATGGAATGAAACCTAGGTCGAAAATGTGTTTTAAGTTATTAAATTGATTGTTTTACCTTGAATTCTCAAGACAAGCTTGGATATGAATCAAGAAGGACCTCCTCTTACCCTTGGAGAATAGAAAACAAGCTAGAACAAGGCATAAAAATGGAGCCACATGAGTAGAAGTTTTCGGTTATGGAGAAAAATGATGGAAACCTAGATTTTCTTACATATTCTTTACCTTAAGAGAATGGAGAAGCCAATGAACTCTCCAAGCTTGAGTTTCCTCCTCTAATGGCGGTTTGGCTTGGCACCAAAATGGAGCTCTTGAAGTTTTGGAAAGTTAGAAAGGAAGAGCTTGAGCTAACTAAGAAGAATATGTAATTTGTTTTGGTTTTGGAGCTAAAATGAGTAAGTAGTAATCAAAGGAAGGTGGAGCTTACGTGGGGGCTGCTCTTCACGTCAATGGAGAAGGAAGAAAGCAAGAGAAACCGATGGTGAGAGAAGAGAATGAAGGGGTGAGGAGAGAGGTATACAAAGGTAAGATATTTATGTTAAAAGGTGAATAGTGAATTTACTTACTTTTGCTTTCTTCTTTACTTAACTAGATAAGTGCGGTGAGTCACACTTAAAAACCAGCCCCCTTGGTCAAATGAGGTATATTGTGGTCTTTGTTGACCATTTAATTGACTTACTTTGACTAATGTCTTAAACTAACACTATTTGGTTACTATTCACTAAACAGGGCACATAATTGTGAAATTTTTGATTTCCCATTGATTTAGACTTCCTAATGTGATACTAAGTAGTACACATGTTAATTAAAGAGTAATTATGGAAATTTAGCCACTCAAAACCCATTTACAAGACAATTTTTCAAAAATGTGCTTTAAGACTCCTTAAAGCACATTTTATGTTTTAACTTGTTTTCAAGCTTGGTTTTCTTTGGTAATTGATTTAACATGACCATTAGGATATTACTAAGGTCTAAGAATGATATTTGGGTGCTCACCCAAGTTACTCCAAGCTTAGAGCACATTTTTGCCTAAATTGCTCTAATGGTGTTTCCTTGTGTTTTCTTTGACTAAAATTGTTTCTTGATATTTATAAGGCAATATTTAGCCCTCTTATATCCTAGTTAATCATCTAGACAGCATATCTAGGTTTGGGGTATTTCAACCATACAAAATACTTACCTCTTCAATGGTTAGCCAGTTACACATCCGGCTTAATCGGATGTTCATTACTCTTTTACTCATTACACAATACTTACACAATCGTACTAAAAAATGCTTACTTACTTTTCCATACTTATTTACTTACTCTTACTTACTTACTTACTTTTACTCAAGTTAAGTCGGTATGACCTCCGGGCAGGGACTACGCCGTCACACCACCGGGCTTTAGGTGGCTCACTAATCCAGGATGCTACCCATTTAAGGGATTTGGGCCGTGGAAAAGATTTAAGCCAAGATTTGGATCAAACCTCTTGTGTCTCCGCCTCCTCACGCGTGGCCGAAACTATATCGGACTTCTACTCATTCCAATTTACCAATTTATTATGTTAGATTGGTTAGCTTATTAGGAATCAGTTAGAAGTCCATCACAATATCATTCTGTCACCACAATGTACATCAAGCATACACACACTTCATTATCATCCATACATTTAATGAATTATACAAACTAGAGTTTAAGATAGCATTTAAGAAAGAACAATATCATATAAGCACAAGTAGGCTCAATAAATCCGATTCGTGCGTTTATCTTATTTAGGTGATCAGTTAGCACACAAACACACAAATCATAGTAGCCAAGGTAGCATACAAGGCATGAGAAGTTCATACCATTCACCGTTGTACTTGCAACCGACTTTCCTTCGGTGTTCACAATTCAAGTCCTATAACATACAAACGATCGAGTGGTTAATTAACTATAACTAACTTAACTCGTTTACCATTTTACATTTCCCGACTTATACTTACTATGTCTTTACAATTCTTACACTTACACATTGTTTACTTACTCTTCATCACTTTTAAAACTTGTTTATACTCTTAATGACCTTTAAACATCATTAATTAAGTACTAATTATCCTATACCATCATTACCATCTTTTACCATATCTTAAAAGCCATTTTAAAAACTTATTTTTAATAGTTTGGGTTGGTCCGGGACATTGTCCGGGTCTTAGGTCCCGGACCACCCTGTGGTCTGAACTCTCTGGTTGATTTAGTGCCTAGTCTAGGTCCTTGTACAGGGGTTAAGTCCTGGACCAAACAAGGGCAAAACTCTCGAACTGATTTTTATGGGTGGTCCGGGTCTTGTACCTTGGACAAAGTCCTGGACCAATGTAAGCTTGAACTCTCGAACAAAATTATGGGGGTGGTCCAGGTCTTGTACATGGGACCAAGTCCCGGACCAAGGTTGCAGTGAAGTCTCGGCCGTTTTAATCGCATGGTCCGGGAGTTTGTACGGGGACCAAGTCCCGGACCTGCTGCTACCTCCTACAGATTTTGCAAATTTTCTTTCTCTGTTACAATTCCTTCCTTGCCTAATTAATTCCCCATTGTTCCTACACTTAATCCCACATATTTAAGCACCTAATTAGCCTTCTAAACATGTCTAATTCCATTACTAACTCATTACTTCTTTTCATACTAATTCACACATATATTTTCTAAGTTTTCATTCCAACACTTACACTATTATTCCTAGTTGTGTTTTGCTACAGATTTTGGTTCTCACTTCCTCCATTCATGGTTTCCTCTCCTAATGCCATTTCTAAGGTTTACAATGCATTATCTATCTCTCTTAGTCTACCCACTACTTAACTCCATTTACAATCTAATTTCAAAATGTTTCTCCACTCATTTCTAGTTCTTAAGTGTTCTAGGTTCTAGATAAAATTTGACATAGTCTCCCCTATATTTTTACATTTGTTCCACATTATTTTCACTCACATTTGTCATTCACATCACCTGTTTATTTACAACACTAATACACAATTTTCCAACACAAATACTAGACATTAAACACTCATTTAATTCCTGCACACAACATCTATTTCCATCTAGGTTTTAACAAGTTTTCAAGTGTCTTTTAAAGCTTTAAAACATTTTACTCTTCTTCCACATTATACTACTACTCAATACCATTTACAATACTCATTTAAAATTACAAAAAATCTGATACACAATGCATTGCAAAAGCTACACAAGTGAGTGCAATTTACCTTGTTTTCTTACTAGCTTTCCATCTTTCTTCTTTCTTCTTTCCTCCTTCCTTTCTTTTTCCCTCTTCCCACAGGTTAGGGAGATTCGTATCTCAAAAGCTACAGCCCATTGATATACACCACCATTTCAATACAAACTAACCCTTAAATTATCTTTAAAGCTTTAAGGTATATTTTAGGGTTTAGGAAATGCATTACCTTGCAAGTATGTAGAAGGAGTGTAGAATAGCAACAAGAGCAAGATTTCCACTCCCCAAAAGAAGCCAAAATCGGCTGGGCAAACAAGGTAGAAGAACTCAAGGCTTAGAAATTTCTATTTTGCAAATAAGAGCAAGAAATGCTAGTATTTTAGGAATTCTTTTTACCTTAGACCAACAAGATGAAGAAGAGGCTTTTAATGGTGGTCTTCATCTTCAAAACCAAGAACACCCATGGAGATGAAGTTGGTTGTTTTCGAATTTGGGAAAGAGGAAATGCTCTCCTTGATGAGAGGATTCTAATAGTACTAATTTTGTAATTTTTGGTGGAGGTTTGAGTATTTAACAAGAGATGAGAAGGGAGAGTTCTGGAGGGGGCTCTCAAATCGTCATGGAAGGGGCAGCTTGGGGAAGAAAGAAAATGAGAGAGAGGTGTGATACGTAGGAAATGAGAGGGAGTAGGAGAGAGAGGGTAGAAAGGCAAGTTTCTACTTTTTGCTTTTGTTTTGCTTTTTGTCTTTTGTAAATAAGAGATAATTAAGAGAGTGAGAGGGGGAGCAAAATCGGATCACACACTGCACACACTCACATTTTAAATTTCTATTTACAATAGAGGACACACTAGTTTAGTTTATTTACACTCTCACCCCACAACTTCCCGTTTTTTACAGTTTTTACTATTTTCTCGTTTAATTGATTTTATTGGTTCAAGACCTTCATTAATGTTTATTAATGACTATTTGGTTGACCAAAATTGTTACGAGTCTATTTGACCCGCTTAAAGTAGCGTTTTCCCGATTTCCTCAAAAAACACGCTTTAAGGTTCGTTTGTGTTTTTAATCCGTTTTAAGGATACGTTTTCTTCGGGATTTGTTCCCTCATGGTTATTTAGGTATAATTAAGCTTCTAATATAATTATTAGCCTAATTAATCACTATTTTTAATTATGGGGTATTTCACCGCGTCCACGACCTGACATTTGAATTCACACAAATGTACATTAGCATTGTGCTTACAAACGTATCGGGTTAAGCGATCATAATGCCCTTCAGGTGACAAGGTGAATCCACACTTAATTAGTGGTCAACCTTTGTATTTTCACATAATAGTTCACTCTGTAACTATAGTTAGATTTCCTAACTCGGTATATTCCTAAGCTTGGTAATCTGGTCATCAGAGCGATACTTCGCTCTGATACCACTTTTTGTAACACCCCAACAATAAACTCCACACTTAATAATTAATCACAGCGGAAAGTATAACATAAACACTAACTCAAAAGGGCAGTGTTACACGCCGTTAGCCAACCACGTGGCTAACAAGGCTGTTACTTACAAAATGTACCGGCCTGATGGACAAGATTCCCGAGCATAAGAAACAACATTTCGACAAACTTCCATGTTTACACTAAACCAAGTGATAATGTACAAAAATCACATTTCTAGTTTAGTTCCACCAAAATACAACCACGAGTGTATATCCAAAAATAATAAAAAAAATTCGTTTTACTCCTTGTTAGAGCGACTCTGCTTCTTTGATCCTCATCCTGAAAAATAATGGTGGTGCCTCGAAGGGCTCAGCAACCCTTGGCTGGTATGATTAACGTGCAGCCCGCCGACTACCAGGATACACACAACTAATTCTCATAATAAACATGGGGTTCATTTTAACAATCAACATACATACACATATCGACATACATACACAACATAATCAGGAACGAATCGCTTAAGGAAACGAACCAAAATAAAAGTTAGCCAGATATGGTGAGCCTAGAGAATGATATCATTCTCATATCGAGCTCCTTACTTAACATGTTAACGTACTGTTTATCGAACGTATAATTTTACTTAAGATGTGTCGGATGTAGTGGATTCAAACACACCATACACATATTCCCCCTAACCCCGAACTTAAGTCAAGGCAGGAAAGCCATTTAAAAGACTCGTGGGAGATTGAATTCCAAGTAGGAAAACAACCAAACATTGAGAAAGTTAAATCTGATCCAGATATCAACTTCCATACATACACGCGTGACCGGACACCCGGATTTCTCACCCCCAGGTTATACTTTGGTTAGAAGCTCCCTTTGATGGAACTTATCACATCATGTCAATTTTTACTTATTCAAGTCGATTAGACTCGGAAAGGAGGTAAGTCACATTCACACATAATAGTACACAAATAACACATGAATATCCGTAGTTAGAACTTTCCAGTAGGTTGGGACGTTAAATCCAAATACCATTCTCTTATGTGATCCTAAGTTAGTTAGTTAACAGGATTAGCACATATCCGAGTTTAGACGGTATCAGAAAACAAAACGTGGCGCGTAAATCAAATACTATAAACTCGTTACATGCTTTATTCTTATAAGGTGATAAACATCCATAAAAACAAACAAGCATATAAGCCGGTGTAAACCGGTAGCAAACAAGTTGCAAGAAAACCATACCTTGGTCCTTGTTGTGTTCGTTGCCCACCGAATGCAGCTCCTATACATAATTTAATCATGTCCGTTAATTACCGTACTTACCCTCTGATTAACTAATTACTTTACATTACATTTGGTGTACTTTCACACTTAAACTTATAATTGTTCACCCTCTTAATGGTCATTATAAGTCACCAAACATCTCCCAAACAATTATATAACAACAATACCAAACAATCCCTATCATTCAATGCCATTTTCTACTGTTCAAACTGGTTTTTAGTGTGGTCCAGGAATAAGTCCGGACCTATAGTCCCGGACCAGTTGATTTTGTAAGTTTCGAGACATTTTTGGTGTAGTCCGGGACCTTGTACTTAAGGTAAGTCTCGGACCAATCTTATACCTCAATTTTGGCCTTGTTTTGATGCTGGTCCGGGACATGATGCAAGACTTAAGTCCCGGACCAATGTTGTAGGCAATTTTCGGCAGTTTTTAGGTGTTGGTCTCAGACCTTTTCCTGGACCTAAGTCCTGGACCTTGTAACCTCCTGTTACAATTTTCACTTTGATTTTGCTATCCTAACTTCATTTCTTACTCATTTATTCCATAGTATTTCCCCAAGCATTGAAGCATGTTCTAACACCATAACTATGCTTTCAACCTTCCTAAACCATTGAACAAACTCATTACCTAATCTTTGATTAAATTCACACAATTTCCCACTCTTGTTCTCCTAGAACTTGCACTTTGTTTCCTAGGTTCCAAAAATGCAGATTGGCTCTAACTGTTTTACTCATTTTTGCATCATAACTAATGCACCTCTAGATATGCAACCTACATCATTTTACTTCTAGTTTTATTTAATTACATGATTCTCTTTAATTCTAGCCCTAAGGTGAATATTTAACTAACTTGATCTCTAAAACATCTAGTCTTCCCTAGGTCCTTTCTTCTCACAAAAACACTTGAGACATTTAGTTTCTATATAATTTTGCCAGAGTTTCCCTACAATTTTAACATGCTCACATACAATATTCAGCACACCTAATTCAATTCAACAACCAAGTTCATTCTAGGCACTAACCACACATCAATTCCAGCATATTCCCACAACCACAATAAGACATTTTAAACTTAAATAACTTGGCTCCAAGGCCTTTAAACATCAGCAATAAGCTACAACATTTCATTTCCTATCAAGCTTATCTTGATCACTATTATACCAACAAAGCAACACTAAGGAGTATTAAGGCTAGTACATTAACCATATTTCAAGTCTCCCTTTCCTTTCCTTCTCCTTCTTTTTTCTTGCTTAAAAACCGGCCAAATGGGGGTGTTTTCTAATGCTATAGACCATGCCCAAGAACACAATAAGGACTAGATAATACTGAAGCCCTTGTAGAATTTCTAGAATTAAAAGAGTGCTTAAAGCACTTAAAAGGGAGAATTACCTTCTAACATCAAAATGAAGTATAGGGTAATCAAAGTGAGCAAGCTCCAACTCCTTCTTGAATATAAAACAAGGCTAAACAAGGAGGGAAATGAAGCTCAAAAATCTGGAAAAATCGGCATGAGAGAAAACTAGGAAGAAGAAGCTGTTTTGAAGTTTTTCTTACCTTAGAACAACCAAGGGGTTGTCTAGCTCAAGAAATGATGTTCTTCCCTTCAAAAGGAGCTACATCCGTGGAAGTGAACTCTGGAGTTTGGAGGTTTTGAGAGATGGAATAGAAGCTCCAAGATGAGGGGAGTAAGATGGTGTATTTATTGTGTTGTTTTGACCTTGTTCAGAGCTTGAACAAGGAAAAAGAAGATGAAGGTGGTGGAGGGTTTAATAAATAGCCATTGTTGGGTGCTGGGAGGAAGGAGAGTGCTGGAGAAAGATAAGAAATCGAGAGAGACTAGAGAAATGGGAATGGAAGAGAGAGAAAAAGGTAAAAAAAAAGTGACTTTGTACTTGTTTCTACTTTATTGAATTTATCTCTACTAACTAAAGAGGAGTCAATAGATGAGAGATGGAGGTAAAAACGTGGGTACACAAGAGGATTTCATATTTTTACAAAAATGAATGAGGGGCATTTTGGTCCTCTAGCAATTAACACCGCATAAGTCCCCGTTTGACACTATTCATCAATCCGGGACCGTTTTCTGGATTTTTCTCATTTTGTTAATTTTAGTGGTTCTTAAAATTCCATTAATGTTTAAGTATAGTTATATGATTGACTATAATTTTTATGAGTCCATTAAACCCGCTTAAAGTCACATTTCCCGGGTTCCTCGAAAAACATGCTTTAAGGCTTTGTTTGTGTTTTTAATCCACAATATGGATCCGTTTTCTTCGGGAATTTTTTCCACATGTACTTAGTATGTAACTAAGTCCTAGGAATACATTTAGGACCCTAGTATAGGTTATATACCTCCTATGATTACATAACACGTGTTTTTACGTGTTTTCCTTTTCTTTTTAGTTTCTCTTTCTTCACCAATGTTCTTAAGGATTTAATTAGCCTTAGAATATCATAATTACATAATTTATTAACACATATAAATTTGGGGTGTTTCATATAATCATGTTTTGACCCAATAATTAATTCTTTTGTTTATTTAGATACTTGTAAAGTTTATGATTTATTTAAAACACATTATAAACATATTCTTAATTCAAGTAACACCAAAATTACTAATATTCACCTAAAATATCCCTAAATGATTTTTGTTCACTAAAATTCTATTTCACACCAGAATCTATATAGTTTATTAAATTATCCCAAAATTCAATAATCATTATTCAATGCCTTAATTAAGCAAAATAAAAAATGCCTAAATACATGGCTTAAACATAGCACACGGTTAACTATTAAATAACATCAAAATACCTCCAAAAAAACCATTCACGGCTTGTACAAAATTTAGCATTTCACCAATTAAATTCCTTTTCTTCCACAATTAACCTATAGGGATAATCTTTGTAAGCCAATTATACTTACATACACCAATTAAACTTATCACCATAATTATCTACACATTTTTAGGATTTAATTTGCACCCATATCCACATATGCTCTCGGTTCCATTTAATTCTCCCAACAATTAGCTTAAAATATTATTTAGATTTTAAGAATACTTACTTGAATTTAATCACCAAGGAGATTCCACTAATCTCTCACCAGCCACCTACACCTTCACGGTTCATAATATAATCACATAACATGGATTAGTTTTGTACCTAATTTTTTTCTTTAAACTATGACATAACCCTTGAGATTTTTACGGATCTAATTACCTCTTGGAATGGCCTCCTATATGCACTACAGTCCCATGGCAAAAATAGACCCATTTCGGTCATATATACACAAGGAAAACAAGGCTCATTTAGTGACCTCTTCATGTAACTAGTTTAAGGCTTAAAATTTGTTTTTTAAGCTAAAAGAAGAGGGCGTTTACCATGCGAAACCTGATGAAACCTCACTGTTATACCCAATTCTCAACCCCCCCGATTTAGGTTTTGTTAAACTTTAGTGTTATGAGAAGCGCTTTGGTCAGATGGTGGAGATTTCCGGTCCGATCTGCGCGTTCCGAAGCACTTGGGGCAGTTCAGTCATCCTCGGGGGTATTTTCGTAATTTTACGGCCCTTAGGACCTCTTATAGGCTTTCTCTCTCCTCTGAAGAAGGGTCTAATCAATTTGAAATGCTTTGAAATTTTAACCCATGATAGAGGATGACATTTTAGACATAATGGCATTCGAATTTTGATTTTTCGAATTTCAATAATTTTCAAGCAATTTCTGATTGAATATGATGAGAAATTGAAATTAAAAATATTCCAAGATTCAAAAAATTTGATTCCACCTCAGAAAATTACAATTATCATCCTTGAAACGTGGTTAAAATTTCACAACAAGAACCTTTTGGGAAGTCACTTAACTAAGATTCCAAAAATTCTCATTTTTACTAGATTTTTTCTATCTTTATGATAGTCTATATAAAGGAGCAAATCTCTTGATAAAAACAGAATCACACAGGCTTCAGAACCCCAAGGAGTTAGAAAACACATCCTCTCTCCAGCATCTCATGTTTTTCAACACCCGACCACCAAAATCATACCGAAATTCCCCCGAAATCACCACTTAAACTTTTTTGCAACTCCCAAAGCATCACCATCATCAAACTCCCACCAAAACACCACCAAAATGGGGGAAATGTCAAGAACAACCAGTGACCAGAAGCCCGGTACGAAGCCCTTTCGAATCTGCCATCAACGGAGCTCCCGATGAATCCCGATGTTAAGAACCATTATGGATTCGAAGGTAAAACAGGTGGTAATTTCACTTTTCTAGCTCTCCACGACTTTATTGATCTTATCTTAGAATTTGGGTTCAAACTAACTCTTTTCGGCTTCTGTATTGCTATTTATTTTTGCTTCTTCCTTGTTACTTGTTTGCTAAGTTTCGTGCTTAATTTGACTTCAAACTATGAATATTTGATTACTAACATCTTAGAAATCCTTCAGCCTATGTGTGCGTTGATTTTGAGCCGAAAACACCGTTGGGAACAACCAAAAACCCATCGTCTGTGGGTGGTCCATGACCTCGGACGCATGGTCCGGGACCACGGACGGGTTGTCCGTGGCCAAGGACACCCACAGACAGTGGCGGGATTTCTTATTTTTCAAATTTTAGGGTTTTTAACAGTACATGTCCGGGCCCACGGACACCCTGTCCGTTGCCCCGGACTTCTCAAGTTTATGTTTTTATTTTAATTCAGTTTTTATAATCATGTAGTTTAACTGGGGTCCATGGTCTCGGACATTAGGTCCGTCGCTACGGACATAATTAAAATTTGACCTAATCCTGCCTTCGAAACTCTAGTTTAGGTGGTTTTAATTTTCTGTCAAAAAAGGTTAAGAAATAGAAAAATTAGAAGCACGCACTTAGGTTAAAGTGACTCGTAATAAGCCATAATTAAACTAAGTACATGAAAAACAACTTCTAGGGGTACTAAAAGTAATTGAACCCTTATTTAAGTCGAATATGAAGCCCCCAAACCCGACTCTCCTTTCCTAATTTGATCTAGGTTACAATTAGGTGGTGACTCGTAATTAGGTTCTAGTGAGCTAACATAGTATTTAATAATTAGTGATATAAGACATAGTTATTAACCTTAGGTTATAAGTGGACCTAGAACCCGATCAGATCCTAATCAACTCTAATCAACATAGGGTAGTGGTTCAAAAATCGAGACTCACAGAATGGCAACTCCGCCAGGGACAAGTTCTTAATATTAACTTGGATGGATTTCGTTTTCATGGGCCTAAAACTAAATAGATAATTCAAATTGGGCTGAAAGAGAAATCATCTAGACCCAAGGTTTTGGGCTAAAGCCCAAACAAATGACTCACACATTAAAACCAAGTAGGGCCCGTGGGCTACAAACAATTAAGCCGCAAATTCGGGTTGGCAAAGTTGATGTAGGAAAGTTCCTATCAATAAGCTTAATAGTTGGCTGAAAATAAGGCTCACACAAGTTCAACTTGTCCTCACTTGACGCTTATCCAATTTGTGTATGGATCGATCCGTAGCGGTGCTTGGGACGTGGGCCCAGGTTACCACAAAGGAATAGGGCTTGCACGCTATTCTCTTTGGGCTTCCCCACTCTTTTCACATCACCTGAAGATGTGTGTCTACGGTCGGGTCTTTGAATGACCAAACAAGGCTAAGTAAAGGCATTGCCAGAAATATGCTTGGGGCTAATGCCTAGGTATTAAGGGGATGTGGTTAGACGACATCGTCCTCTTTTCCCCTACTTATTCACATCACCTAAAAAGGTGTGAGTCCCTGACAAGGGACCCAAAGGTTGGTCCCGAGGTGAAATTGGTTTGTGTGGACCCTCGCGCTCATGTGATGCAAAGGTGCAGAAAATTAAATTGCGCACGAAAGTAAACAAACAATGTAATAAAGCCATAAATAAGCAATTTTGAGTTAAGCCCTCTTTCTTAAAATTAAACATGTTAATATTAAGAGTTTGTCCCCAGCAGAGTCGCCATTCTGTGAGCCTCGATTTTTAAACCCTATCCTACGTTGATTAAGTTGATTAGGATCTGATCGGGTTTTAGGTCCATTTATAACCTAAGTTTAATAACTAAGTCATATAACCATAATTATTGAAACCTATGTTAGCTCACTTGAACCTATTATGAGTCGCCACCTAATTTTAACCTAGATCAAATTAGGAAAGGAGAGTTCAGGTTTGGGGGCTTGATATTCGACTTATTTAGGGTTCAAATTACTTTCATTACCCTTCCTAGGTCGTTTTTCCTCTACTTAGTTTAATTACGACTTATTGTGAGTCTTTTTAACCTAAGTGCACAAACTTCGGATTTTTTTTAATTCTTAAACATTTTTTGATAGGAAATTAAAGCAAAAATTGAAATTACCTAAACTAGGGTTTCGAGGGTAGAATTAGGTCAAATTTTGTTTCCGTCCGTAGCCACGGACCTAATGTCCGAAGCCACGGACCCTAATTAATCTTAATAGTCAGAAAGGTCGAAATAACAAGAAAAACAAATTTAAAAAAGTCTAGAACCATAGACAGGATGTCCATGGGCCGAGACATGTACCGCTAAAACCCAAAAATTTGAAAATTTAATTTCTGCCGCGGGCCTCGGACAGGCGGTCCGGGACCCCGGACAGGCTATCCGAAGGCCCGGACCACCCTCGGACGGTGGCAGTCTAGTGGTTCCCGGTGGTGTTTTCCGCTCAAATTTTTTGGGTAGGTAGCCTGAAAGATCTTAAACACATTAGTAATCAAAAGTTTTCAATTTGAAGTCGAATTAGGTACCAAACTTAGCAAACAAGTAAGTAGGCAGAAACTGAAACCAACGGAAATTCGGAAGCTGTAAAAAGTTTGTTTGCGCCCAAAATTTAACAACAGGGCTTATGTGTGCCTAAGGATGATTTCAATGAAAGGATGCAAGACACGGCTAATGTGTGCCTAAGGATGATTTCTAAGAAAGGATGCAAGACAGGGCTTATGTGTGCCTAAGGATGATTTCTATGAAAGGATGCAAGACAGGGCTTATTTGTGCCTAAGGATGATTTCTTTGAAAGGATGCAAGACAGGGCTTATGTGTGCCTAAGAGGAAAAGGTGTATGGTAGTGATCATGGGTGTCTGAGGAGGTATCTTTTTGTGATGGTAGGGCTTATGTGTGCCTGGGAAGGTGTCCTTGTGGTGGAAGGGCTTATGTGTGCCTGATAAGGTGTCTTTGTGATGGAAGGGCTTATGTGTGCCTGAGGGGTTTTTGTCGTAGTGGCGTTTGAGCTTTTGGGTTTCAATTGGCATTGTTCTTGCAATTGTTGGAACCAACAATTGGCCCTAGTATCTTTTCCTAAGGCAATATGAGTTTTAAGATTTGTGGCAATCGATCGGGATGATCGATTGCCCCTAGTATTTTCCTTGATTAATTACGCAAAAACAAGTCCGTTCTCACGGGGTCGAGGCTTATTTTGATGTGGTTCTTTCTATCCTACACTCAAAGTGTTTAGTGTTTACGCTCATGCTCTCCTATTGGTCAAAACGTCTCAATCATTGAATTTGACATTTGTTAGATTTACACGTTCAACCTGTGACTTTCACATGATTGGATACACAACTACTAAATCGGAAGTCTTTAAAGCTTATAACGTGGCCATGGTGTGTGATGAATGTCAACGGGACCCTGGAGGAATGTTTGGGATATGTGGAGCTATAAGGGTGACCAAAGCTGCAACTTGCTCCTTCTCTTAGACTTACCTTCTTTATCTTTGAAATTGTTTGGCTACTTCACCTTGACCTTCCTTTTGGCCGTTGGACTTGGAACTTTTGAAGCTATCATTTCTCTCTTCTTTCGGTTTTAGATTGGGATTTCTTTTAGGCTTTTCAGATTTGCCTAGCATCCTTTTCCTTTTTCGGGGTTCTTGTGGTTCCCATTTTTGAACTTCGAGAGTTGTTCTTTGATGTGAGCTCTTTGGATCATGTGTCTCTTTGGGACCATTTGTGGATCATTTCATCGTCTTCATAGTGGCGTTGCTTCTTTGGACTTGTGAAGTTGTTGTCCAGGATTTGGGCTCCTTTGAAATACCCCAAACCTTAATATGTTAGTTAAATATATAATTATTATATTCTAAGGCTTACTTTAGTCATTAGAAACATGTGGGAAAAATTCCCGAAGGAAACGGATCCAAATAGTGGATTAAAAATGCAAACGGGCTTTAAAACACGTTTTTTCGAGAAACCCGGGAAATGTAATTTTAAACGGGTTTAAAGGACTAATAAAAATTTATAGTCAATCATTTGACTATAATTAAATATTAGTCAAGGTCTAGGACCATAAAAATAAATAAAACAAAAATCCGGAAACCGGACCCAGACTGTTAAAACTGACAGTTCGGGAATTAACGAGTGTTATCTGCTAATGACTAAATGCCACTCTCTCACATTGTAAAATAAAAATCAAATTTTTCCCCTCCCTCCTTGTGTCTCACGATTTGGTCTCTCTCCCTCTCTTTTATTTCACTCCACTCTATTAACTACAAGACAAAAGTAATAAAGTGCATTACTTTATTTTCTCTCACACACAATACCCTCTCTCACACTCTCACTCTCTCTCTCTCCCTCATTTCTCTGGTGTCCCATGATTATTTTTCCCCCCTCTCTCAGCCTCCTTCTTCATTTTGCTCCAGCTATGGCGATTCCACAAGCCAAGAGAAGCCCCACCTTCAACTCCTTGTAACTTCTTCATCCTAGCTCCAAATCAAGAAATTCTTTCACCAAAATACTCCTCTCATCTTGGGGATTATTTTGTACCTTTCAAAATCTCAAACTCCATACTTCATCTCCATGGGTGTACCACATTTTGAAGAGGAAGCTTCACATTCTTGAAGCCCATCATCTCCTTGTTGTTCTAAGGTAAAGAAGAACTCAAAAATCTGTTCATTCTCCCATCTTATGTGGTGGCCGATTTTTATGTGTGTTGAACACCATTTTTTCTCTTCATTTTTAGCTTGTTCAATCTTTTAGAAGTGTGGAGCTAGCCCAAATTCCATTACCAAAAACTTCATTTTAAAGTAGAAGGTAATTCCCTCCTATGATGTTCAAATATCTATTCTAGGGTTAATGGAATGATATTCATAAACCCTAAATACTCATTGTAATTATCTTGGCATGGTCATTAGTGTAGCAATAAACCCCATTGGAAAACAGTTGTGGAACAAGAAGTAAGGAGGAGAGAAAGTTGAAAGAAATCCCAAGGTAAATAACTTACCTTATGTTGTGTGGTGCTTTAAGAGGTTGTGTTTTATGTTTGTACAAATATAAATGCTCAGTGAAATGCAGGTGTTGCTAATAATATGAGGAAATTCAGTGTTTAAATTAATGTTGTTTAAGGGCCTAAGAGCCAAGCTTTAAGGGTTATGTATATTGGGTGCTAAATGTGGTGGAATTGGTGAAGTATAAGTGTGGCTTAGTGTTTTTGGATGAATTGTGGATTGGAGTGTTTTGAGGGTTAACTAATGTGTGGGAACATGTAAAAATTATGGGGAGATCATGTCAAAAATTGTGTAGAAATTTAAGAGTCTAAATGCATTTCTAGGTGGGAGCTACTAGTGAACTACAAGTGTTTTGAGAGGGGAAACTTGGGTGAATTTGATCAAGAATTGAATAACAAGTTTAGATGATGATTTAGGCAAGTTTAAGATGTTATATTATTGTTAAATATGTCTAGATACATGTGGGAACCTTGGGGTAGCAATGGGAAGAGTTTGGAGTTGAATGGGCATTTAAAAACCAAAGTCTGGAGCCGACCGACCTTGGGACCGGACTTACAAGGTCGGTCGAGCCCAGTTTAACCCGTCGGAAATCTTTCTGGAATCGACCGACCTTGGGACCGGACTTGCAAGGTCGGTCGGACTCAAATTTTGTGCGCGGAAATCTTTCTGGAATCGACCGACCTTGGGACCGGACTTGCAAGGTCGGTCGGACTCAAATTTTGTGCGCAGAAATCCTTCTGGAATCGACCGACCTTGGGACCGGACATGCAAGGTCGGTCGGGGTGAAATTTTCAACCGAGAAGTCTTCTGGAATGGACCAACCTTGGGACCGGACTTGGCAAGGTCGGTCGGAGTGAAAAATTTCGAACTCGGACGCTACTGGAATGGACCGACCTTGGGTAAGTTCGGTCGCAAGGTCGGTCGGACCAAAATTTACAAAAAAAAATAATAATAATAATAATATAATAATAATGTGTCTTAGTTAGTAGACCCTAGTGGGTATAATAAAGATGATCAAGTGTAAGTCTAAGCATAAAAACACACCATAAAAACATGTAAAGTGTTTAACAAATTCGGAAGTCAACTAAGTTAATTAACCGACGTTATCAATCAATGTTTAGGAGCAACGTACGGTGGATCACTAGAGCGGCAAGGACCAAGGTATGGTTTTCTTGCAGTCTGTTGCCTACCGGTTTACACCGGCTTGTGTGCTGTTTGCTTTTCTGTGTGTTTACAACCTTGTAAGAGTAAATCATGAAATGAGTTTACAGTTCTTATTATTAATGTGACGTGTACGTGCCGATACCGGTAACCTCGAAGGCGTGCTAACCATTAAGTAACCCCAGTTTAGAAACGTAAGAGAACGGTATCCGGTAACAACGTTCCCCACCTAAGGAACGTTCTAACCCGGCTATATGTGTTTGGTTGTGATGCGTGTTGCTATACTATGCCTTACTTCCCTTGCATGTCTAACTGGACTTAAATACTTACTTGTGTGAGACTATGTTAAGCTCCCATTGTGGGACTTCTAACGAGTGCTAACCGGGGAGTGAGGAATCCGGTCGTTCCGGTCACGCGTGTGTATGGGTGTCGACATCTGAATCAGATTCGAGTCTCTCCTTATGTTAGGGTAGTTTTCCTTTTATGGGGAATTCGACCTCCCATAGCTTAGCCAAAGCTACCTACCTGACTTCCACTCGGGCTAGGGGGAAATTATGTGTTGATGTGTTTGGGTCACTACGCCCGTCTCATCTTTCAAGTTAAGTTATTCATCTAACTAACAAACAGTAATGTGATATGTGTTAAGCTTAACATGAGGGTGAAGACATCCTCTAGGCTTACAAGTTGACTAACCATGTTGGTTGTTACCTAAAGTGAATTGTTCTCACTATGCATGTGTTGTTATTGTTCTGCAATAATTTCTGTTATGTATATGCATGTTGTATGATAAAATCAACGCCATGTTATAACGACAAATAGTTGCGTGTATCCCGGTAGTCAGCGGGCTGCACGTTAACCATGCCAGCAAAAGGTTGCTGACCCCCTTTGGGGGCTATGTTTATTTGCAGGATGAGGATCGAGGAAGCAGAATGGCTTTAGATCCTAGGTTGTTGATATTTTTGTTATTTTTGGATGTTGAACCCGAGTAGTGCTTGTACACTCGAGGTCGTTTACTTTTGGTGGATGTAAAGCTAGTTAGTGATTTTTGAACAGTTACACTCGGTATATTGTCATTCTTTTGGACAGTCATTTTTGGAAGGTTGTAATTATGCTCGGGAGTCGTGCGATCAGACCGATACATATTATGTAACAGCCTTGTTAGCCACGTGGGTGGCTAACGGCGTGTAACACCGCCTTTTGGTATATGTTTAAGTAATGTTTTCCGCTGCAATTATTGATTAAGTGTTAAGGTTATGGATGGGGTGTTACAAAAAGTGGTATCAGAGCGAAGTATCGCTCTGATTACCGACAACCGAGCGTAGGAATATACCGAGTTAGGAAATTTAACCCTTGTCGTCCAAAGGACGTTATAAACAAGTGATGCGATAAGTTTGTAAGCACAATACTAATGTGCTCTCATGTATGTTCAGATGGCAGGGCGACCGCGGGGACGAGGCCGTGGAGGGCCTGGTCCAGGAGACACGGGGGATACCCCCACCGCTCAGATGATGGCCGAAGCTGTAGCGGCCGCCCTAGCACAAGTAATACCTCAAATAGTGACTGCAGTACAGCAGGGCAGCAACAGCCCGGGGAGGGTCAGACAGAACCACCACCACCACAGCCACGCGAGACCAATTGGGTGAAAGCGTTGGCCGACTTGAGGCCCCCGTCTTCAAAGGGGAGACCGACCCTTCTAAACTGAGGCGTATATCTCGGAGCTTGAGACCGCCTACGAGACTTGGCCGTTCCTGCTGATGCCAAGGTCCGACTTGCTGCTTTTTATTTGAAGGGTTCGGCTAGAAATTGGTGGAAACTTGTGAGGGCCGAGAAGGTGGCCGATCCAGATTTTGGATGGGAGCAGTACACGGCATTGCTAAGGGCCAAGTACTACCCAGTGCATGTGCAAGAGGCGAAGCGCCTGGAGCTTGACAGTCTAAACAAGGGGACAAAATGACGGTGGACGACTACTACACCGCCTCACACTGACCTTGTTCATCTTCTACCCGACCTTGGTTACTCAACCGGGTCTTAGTAAACCGATTCTACAGTGGGTTGAGCCACCGCCTACGCTATGGCATGGGGCCAGCCGAGTACAATACCTTGCAGGTAAATTTCCAATAATGTCTAAGTGTGAATGAGTAATGTTGTATGGAGTGTGTAAATGTGTTGCGGGGCATGACTAACACCTTGATACTCAGGAGTGCTATCATGCCGCTGCTAAGGTGGAGATCACCGTCCGTCTAAGGGACGAGGAGAATGCGCATAAGCGCAAGGTCTCGAGCGAGGGCCAAAGCTCGCAAGGGTACCAAGGAGGGAAGAAGAGGAAACCTTACCCTCAGCCCCAGAAGGGCCAGCAGCAGCAAGATGGCAAGGGCCAAGCCCAGCCCACTACCACTGAGGAGCCACTGAAGCTCACTTATGCCTATGCGGCTAAGCCCTTACGCTCTCACCCGCCCAAGGGTAACTAATTAATTTCGAATATCGGATTCAAGTATGTATTGTTATGTTGTGAAGTGTGTATTGATTGTGTGTTGTGATAGCAGCCAGTACGGGCTCTGGACCGGAGCGCCACTACTTCTGCAAGTGGTGCAAGGGTGACCATCCCGGTAAGGACTGCAAAGGGAACGATGTGCAGTGCCACTACTGCAAGAAGCTGGGGCACCGTGACTTTGAGTGCTACAGCAACCCCGATGGCAGAAACTATAGGCCTAGAGGGCAATGGAAGGGTAAGGCCACTGCTACCACTGAGGGCCCGAAAGCTACATATCAGCCATCCTCGGGGCAAGGAAATACTGATTCCCAGAAGGGGAAGGGGCCGGGAGCAGGCAAGGCTGCCTTGAACGTGGTGGACCGGTCAGAGGCACCAGGATCGTCTTCTAGACCAGGTACCCCCTTTAAACCGTTAAGTAAGATAAGTGATTGCTTACCGCATTTCCATGCATGTGTGTTAGTGGGACTAAATGAATAACCACATGAATAACGAGTTGAAGTATAATGTGAAAACCACCTAAATTAGAAACTTATAAACCTTAGGAACCTTCAATATTTGCTATCCAATCCCACCCACACCGAACCCCGGAGACACCACCATCGACATCATTGACTATCCGACAGAACAGTGTCAAGTTATCCAACCAGGTATGATATTATAAAGGGATACTTGACACCCGAAGCACAAATCCACATCATCCAACGATGCAACGAGCTTGGAGCAGCACCTGGAGGTTTCTACACACCCGAATACCCAAGTGGGGCGAAAATGAATTTAAAGATGATGTGCATGGGTAAGGACTGGAACCCTTACACCAAGTCATATCAGGACACACGAGCTGAAGATGGAGCTACCATACCAAGTATACCTGAGGAGTTCCTTGCGGTTGTTAACCACGCCGTAGGAATTGCTCAGCAAGTTGAACCGGAACAAATCCCAAGTATCAAGGCAGATTTGTGTATTGCCAATTTCTACCAAAAAGGTGGAAGGTTGGGTTTACACCAAGACAAGGACGAGTCACCCGAGTCTCTTAGTAAGGGAGTACCCGTGGTGTCTTGGTCCATTGGTGACACCGCAGTGTTCATGTACGAGCAGAAGCGTGCGGACCTCGCAAGGAAGTTAGTATTGGAGTCTGGAGATGTGTTAATCATGGGTGGGCAGTCGAGGATGTTGTATCATGGTATCAAGAAGATCAAATTGAATACGGCGCCTCCGACAATAATCAATGCCACACACATGAAACCTGGAAGACTGAACTTAACCTTTAGACAGTTCTGAAATTATGTGCAATCATGTAAAGTGTGAAATCAGTTGTATGTCGAGTATGTGATGCAGTAAGTATGCTAAGTTATCAAGCTATGTAGCCAATGTAATACCATCATAATGTAACGACGAGTTTTATGAATAAAGCAGTGTTGAATTCTTAAGCATTCCGCCCGTGTTGTTACCAATATACTTATCAAGTTTATGAAATAAATTAGGCGCTGCACTCGGGACGGAAGGTACACTGAGTGTGTGTACAGAGGCAGAGGCCGGCAGAAGCGGCACTATCCTCACCGGTACCTTCCCAGTGAATGGCGTGGATGCGTCGATCTTGTTTGACTCTGGAGCCTCACATACGTTTGTCTCACTCTCATTTGAGGAGACTGGGGCTAGACGGGGAGGAGATCCCTGACTTCCTAGTCACTCTCCCGTCTAAGGAGCGGATCAGATGCACCCGTTATTACCGAGATGCCACCGTTCGAATTAAGAATGAAGAGTTCCCGATCGACTTGATAGAGTTCGAGGGGCTCGGATTTGATGTGATTGTGGGGATGAACTGGTTGGAGCGGTACAAGGGCAGAATCCTATGTGCCGAGCACCGTCTGCTTCTTCGGAGTCCGTCTGGGGTTACCATTTCATACCGCCAGAGGCCCAGGGAGCCTTCGACACAGATCATCTCCGCCATGGCCATGTATCACGAAATCAGAAGGAAGAATGTTGTATACCTCTGCTATGTCCAGGACATAGAGAGAGACCCTGAGTTTAGCCCAGATGTGCCGGTCGTGTCGGAGTTTCCTGATGTCTTTCCTAAGGAGCTCCCAGGCATGCCGCCTACACGGGCAGTTGAGTTTGAGATTGACTTGGTACCGGGCACCGGACCTATAGCGAAGGCGCCCTACCGTATGGCTCCAGCTGAGATGACTGAGCTCAAGGAGCAGCTGAGAGACCTGCTTGACAAGGGATTTATCCGCCCTAGCGTCTCACCATGGGGAGCACCAGTCCTTTTTGTGAAGAAAAAGGATGGGAGTCTCCGCCTCTGCATCGACTACAGAGAGCTGAATGCTGTGACGGTGAAGAACCGTTACCCATTGCCACGTATCGATGATTTGTTTGATCAGCTGAGAGGTGCATCTGTATTCTCTAAGATCGATCTGCGATCGGGTTACCATCAGATTGCTATCAGAGACAGTGATATAGAGAAGACCGCTTTCCGTACCAGATATGGGCACTATGAATTCACGGTCATGCCGTTTGGGTTGTCTAATGCACCAGCAAAGTTTATGGACTTGATGAATCGTTTGTTTCGAGATCAGTTGGATAGTCAGTAGTTGTCTTCATCGATGATATTCTCATTTATTCTAAGTCCAAGGTGGAGCATGAAGCTCACCTGAGGAGTGTGTTGCAGACGTTGAGGGAGAACCAGCTTTATGCGAAGTTCTCAAAATGTGAATTTTGGTTGGACCAAGTCTCTTTCTTGGTCATGTTATTTCTGAGGCCGGGATCGCTGTGGATCCGGCCAAGATTGATGCTGTGCGCACCTGGCCTAGACCGAAGACGGTTGCCGACATTCGGAGCTTCCTCGGTCTGGCAGGTTATTATCGGAGGTTTGTGAGGAATTTCTCTAGTGTTTCGAAACCGTTGACATCCTTGACGAAGAAGGATGCACCGTTTGATTGGACTGTGGACTGTGAGAGCTCATTTCAGAAGCTCAAGGATGCTGACTTCTGCACCAATTCTTACTATACCAGAGGGTACTGATGGTTTTGAGGTGTACTGTGATGCGTCAGGTAAAGGTATGGGCTGTGTTTTGATGCAACACGGGAAGGTCGTGGCTACGCCTCCCGACAGTTGAAGCGACATGAAGAAAATTATCCTACGCATGATTTAGAATTGGGTGCCATTGTCTTCGCTTGAAGATATGGCGACACCATTTGTATGGAGTGAATGTGACGATTTATTCGGATCACAAGAGTTTGAAATACCTGTTCACTCAGAAGGAGTTGAACATGAGGCAAAGAAGGTGGGTTGAATTCCTTACTGATTACGATATTAACCTTCAGTACAAGGAAGGTAAAGCAAACATTGTAGCTGATGCATTGAGTCGCCGAGCACACTCTCTCCATTCGCTAATCTCTCACTCTAGCTTGGTCGAAGAGGTGCGGAGTGCTCAGATGTCAGATCAGTACATGCAAGAGATCAAACAGAAACTTATGGACGGCACATTCGAGAGCCAAAAATATGACTTCCGACTACATGATGATGATTTGATCAGGCTGAATGGCCGACTTTGTATTCCACGAAGTAGCGCTGAGCTGAAGGAGCGCATACTGAGTGAATCACACTGTTCTTCTACTTCTATTCACCCCGGAGCTTCAAAAATGTACAAGAGTATGAAGAGATATTTGGTGGACCGGTATGAAGAAAGATGTGACAGATTATGTTGTTAGGTGTCTCACTTGGCAGAAGGTCAAGTTTGAGCACCGCCGTCCTGGTGGCATGGTACAGCCGATGCCCGTTCCTGAATGGAAGTTCCATGATATTTCCATGGACTTCGTTGTTGGGCTTCCGCCTACTCGGGAGGCTTGAATATGATATGGGTCGTTGTAGACCGACTGACCAAGGTGGCCCGATTCATTCCGATGAAGGACACCTGGAAAGTGGCGAAGCTGGAGAGCTCTTCGACCGTGAGATAGTACGGCATCATGGAGTACCGAAGACTATCGTGTCTGATAGGGATACCAGATTCCTCTCGAGGTACTGGAGAAGTACACGGGAAGCACTTGGTACCGAACTGAAGTTGAGTACGGCATTTCACCCACAGACAGATGGTCAGAGTGAGCGCACCATACAGACGCTTGAGGATATGTTACGTGCATGTGCACTTGACTTTCAGACCAGCTGGATTGATAAGTTACATCTGATCGAGTTTAGCTACAACAACAGTTACCACGCGTCGATCAAGATGTCTCCCTTCCAGGCTTTGTACGGTAGGCCATGCTGCATGCCATTATGCTGGGATGAGTCGAGTGAGACGGTCATTATAGGACCTGAGTATTTAGAGCAAGTACAAGCAGAAGTTCGCCAAATCCGGGCTAACATGAAGGCAGCTCAGGATAGGCAGAAATCGTACGCCGATGTGGGCAGACGCGACCTGGAGTTCGCCGTGGGCGATCAGGTATTCCTTAGAGTATCCCCCATGAAGGGAGTGTTTCGTTTTGGCCAGAAAGGCAAGTTGAGCCTGAAATATGTGGGGCCTTATGTTGTGACGGAGTGGATAGGCCCGGTAGCCTACAGACTCGATTTACCTGCTGAGCTGGGCAAGGTACATGATGTATTTCATGTGTCTCAGCTGAAGAAATATATGTCTCATCCGTCTCATGTACTTCAGCCCGAAAGGCTAACACTAGCCGACCATACGATCAGTGGAGACTCCCGTACGGATCCTGGACACTAAGACTCGAGACACTCGCCACAAGTCTGTTCGACTGGTGAAGGTTCTCTGGTCTAACCAGGAGGTCGAGGAGGCCACGGGAGCTGGAAGATAATATGAGGGCGAAGTACCCGTCGTTGTTTACTTCTTAGTTTTGTGTGTATAGGGTACGGGGCGTACCCCTATTTAAGGGGGGTAGAGCCGTTTCGGTTATGTATGTACGGCATGTATTGGAATACATGTCTATGGTATTATGTTATAGACCTTGAGTCTAAGTGATGTTCATTATGAGGACCTCGAGTCCGATGTGATGTAAACTGCCTAAATTTTAAAAAATTGATAAAATGAGGTAAAATAATTGTAGGAGTGTCTAAAATTATGTCAAGTGACAACTGAAAGGTAGTTTTATTTCAAGGAGTTTGTATAAAATTATTTCCTTCAAAATACTCTATTTTTACTCAAAATATGATAGATCTGCTGATTGTAAAAACCAATTTAGTTTAGCTTGGGATTGTGGAAATATGTGGAAAGTCAAGGAAAGAAAAGGATAAAGACAAGGTACTCCGCTGTTATGAATTTTTCTAAACCAAAAACAGGCCTCGTCTATCTGGTTATTAAGTTCTTTGGGGTGCTTTAACACCTATCTACCTAAGGTCTCGTGATCTGGGATAGAAGACCCAACACCGCTACAAGGATAGAGAGAAAGTCTGGGGTACAGAAAAAATAATGCAATTCAAAAAATATATATAAAAAATAATATGTGCTTTGTATATACAATTTGCACATTCAAAAAAAGTGAATATAAATTGCAATTTATATTATAAACATGAGTATGTGGTGTTGAAAGGTATTGCGGAATAAGGCATTACTTCACACCCCTTGTCATCCCGGGTTAGTGAATGAAATTGTTTGGAAATCCCAGGTTAATCTAACTTGTTTTCTGCAGTCTAGTTTTTCTGTGCTTTTATTAAATTGTTCTTCTTCACTGTTTATAAAAACATACTTCTAAGAGCAGAATTATTCTTTCAAGTTGTCACTTTGTCTAAATTCCCTTCTACACTTATTTAATCTTGTTTTATTAATTTGGCTTAGAGATAATTAATTCCTTATTTGCTTGAGGACACAAAAGTCAAGTGTGAGGAAGTTTGATAAGTGCAAACATATAGACTTTTTAGGGTTTAATCACCTTATTAATTGCAGCATTTTTAGTAATGTTTCGCACTTATCTAGGGTTTTTCCTATAATTATTTGTTATATTAACTGATGTATTATATGTGTTAAAATGTAGGAAAAATACCAATTAAACACAAACATTATAAAGGATTAAAAGAGGGAGATGGAAGAGTCACGCGACAAGGGCGTGTGCACGCCTGGTAAGTAGAGAGTACCGCCTACAAAGAGGCGGACAACACACAGAAGACCGCGAGGCGGTCAAGACAAAGGGAACCGCCACATAACAAGGCGGACGAGACACAGGAGGAGAAAAGAGGCGACCGCCTCCTTATCAGGCGGACAACATAGAGAGTACCGCCACTTAAGAGGCGGACAACTCTAATGCAACCGCGAGGTGGACAAGAATAGAGAGTACCGCTTGTTATTGTGCGGACACGATAGAGGAGACCGCTACTTATCTAGTGGACACGTGTAAATGTGTAGGAAATTAACGGGTTATCTTCTACCCAACTCGCTCTTCAACTTGAGCCGGCGCCTACCAGAAATCACGCACGTGATTCAGCCCTGTCCCCTGCGCAATTAATAGCTGCAATCAATGGGGAGCTGCAATCAACGAGCTCAATCAGTGAGCTGATGAGCTGCTGCTCTATTCTTCTTCCTCTATAAATACGAGCTTCATTCCTCCTTATCCGGTGTCCTTCCGGAGGCTCCTTCCGTGTTTCCTCTGGAGTTCCAATTCACACACCATCTCATTTCTCTCCTTCCGCCTTCTCCACTTTATTTATTTTACATTCCACTAAATCCACCTCTAGCCTACGTATACAAAATAGCAGAGTGAGCCGGAGTGATTACGGATGATTTCTATTACTCTTGTCTCTGTCTATCTATTTAATATGTTAGGCTAGTTTACGTTCGCTTTGGGAATAATTTATATTCTGTATTAATTATGCAATGTTTTTACTGGTTTTAATTTAATGAAGTTTGTTACGCTTAAAGCTCATCTCTCGCCTTTTTAATAAATGTCATGAGTTTATTAAATTGCTTGCTAAGTCTATTTGATCAGACCAGAATATGATAGGTTGATTAAGCCGTAAATCTGGAGAAAGCTCTATTATGATTTAATGAGTTAGTATTTTCAGATGCAATTATATTTCCTGGAATTTAATGTCCGTTTACATAAGAGTGCTCGAACCTTGATTAGACCGAGCATTTCTGGTAAACGAGTTCTTATGAGGCTATGACTTAGTCCTTAGGATAATTTAAGGAATTTTGCCAAACAATTATAATTAAACCAGTAGGAATAGCATGAAGGAGCAGATAATATTAATCTGAACCAGAGTCCCGTTTAGTTAATTTGCTTACTTAGTTAATTTTATTAACTGTTTTTATTTATATTTAACAAGTCAATTAATCCCCCCTCTTTGTGACACGCTTAGGTACTAAATATGTACATTAGTCCCGTGGTTCGATATCCGGTCGCTTACATTTCACTATACTACTGCGACCGGGATTTGTTTGCAGCCCGACGTTTATTTTGGGTTTTAATTTCTTTTCTTTAATTTTAATTACACCACTTAAACCACTCACTTTATAACGTCTGCAAAATGGCGCCGTTGCCAGGGACTAGATTTATTCTAGTTCCTAAGCCCCGGATTATTCGCCTGTTAATTATAAATATTTTGTTCTCTTAAATATGTTAATAATATTTCTATATTATTTTCGTTTATTGTTAATATTAATTATCTTCTATATTTTGTTAATATTAATTATCT
Organism: Limonium bicolor; assembly: GCA_023374045.1. Classification (NCBI taxonomy): domain Eukaryota; kingdom Viridiplantae; phylum Streptophyta; class Magnoliopsida; order Caryophyllales; family Plumbaginaceae; genus Limonium; species Limonium bicolor. Next base: position 118,748,515 of record CM041783.1, read on the forward strand.
AATAATCTGTTAATATTAATTGGACATTTGGACAATTGGACACCTGACTTTGGCCATCTAACTTCGGACTCCGGACATCTAACTCCTAACATCTAATTACTAACTCTTATTATGTCATTTAATTTTCTGTCATTTCTTTCCATTGTCTCTAACCTAACATTTAATATTCCATTGTCCTTAACATTTATTTCCATTGTCCCTAACATTTAATTTTATGTAAATTAACTACTAACTTATAATTTATGTTATCTAATTACTAACTTCTAATTTTATGTCATTATTATTACTAACCTCTAATTTTATGACTTTATATTGTGTCTCTATGTTACGAATGAAAAAAAATAAAATGGAACAGACTCTTGTCCGCCACTTATCCCGCGGACGCCACACACCAGACCTCCTCCCCACCCGTCGCACTTCCGCCACTTAACTTACTTGCGTCTCACACAACTCATTACCTCCTAAACGCGCGGACTCCACACGCGACCGCCTCGCGGTCGACTCCACTCTTGTCCGCCAGATATCGTGCGGACGCCACACAAGAGACCGCCTCGCGGTCGTGCTTTGATATAGAAAAAAAAAACGGCGAAGCGCCGCGTTTTCCAGTTCTTCCCCAAAATTCCAGTTCGAACTCGAGCCCCATTGGAGAACACAGCCCTCGCGCGCAGCTCCCCAATCTTCAGATCCACACAAGTTCCTCATTTCTTCATCAAATTTTACAAGGTTGGTACCGAAACGCTCGTTTTTCAATTCCTTACATTTCTATAGCTTCAAATTTGTAAATGGTGAACTACATTAGGAGAAATTAGGAGCTGAAGTTTCGAATCCCTAGATTCCCAAATTCGAAATTTTCGAATTTTAATTGCTAATTTGTCTCGAATTTGTCCTATAAATGTTATAATCTACATACACAAGGTTAAATCTTTACATATTACACTTAGTTTGGGTGCTTTTTGTTGAATTCAAAATTGATGAGTGCTAATTACGAAATTTGTTAGAACTAGCATTATTCAATTTTATTTAGCCTTGATTATTAAACGAAAATATAGATTATAACTATAGGTTATTATTTATAGATTTGATAAGTAACGGTGCTAAAACCTTGAATCTGACTGAAATTTTTGTGGAGAATCGTAGAAATTTAGGGGAAATTCTGTCGAATTTTCGACAGAATTTAACTGTTTATTTTTATTTGTAGTTTTGTTTGTATTATAATTATTTTACTAGTTTTCTATCTTTGTTTTAATTATGAAAATGTTTATGTCTAATATTAATGCTTTGTTTAATATTAATTTTTATGTTATTTTTAATATTAATATTTATGTTGCTATTAATATTAGTTTTTATGTTGATTTTTGTTTATTAATATTTGTTAAATCTTAATGTCGTTGTTATTTATTTTTCATATTCCTATTTGCTTGTTAATTTTTGTTAATTTTTAATGTTGTTATTTTTATTTTTATTTGTTTGATAATTTTTGTTGATTTTTATGTTGCTAATATTTCGTTAAATTTTCATGTTATTATTATTACTGTGTTTAATATTTAATATTAATTGTTATGCTGTTAATGTTGTTTGCTTTAATTATAAATAAATATTAGTATGCCTCGTATTCGTGGTGGCGACTGCCCTGGAGCATCATCTTCTTCTGCATCTCGTCTTCGGGACGATGGCTTTATTTCAGTAGAGGCTCGTGCCTGGTTCGATCAGGGCAAGGACTTTATCATAGAGAGGAAATTTGAGCCGGCAGTGCTAGAGGCTGCAGGGGTGATACTCTATTTGCCAGGCTAGGACTTTCAGAGGTCCTAAGGTTAGGGCAGGGAGTCTTTGCTCCGGACTTAGCTCGAGAGTTTTATGCTAATGCCCGGCAGGCGATACGAGCATTACTTCTTATATACGCCGTCACCCCGTGGAGATCACACCCTCGACTTTCACTTCTCTCCTGCACATCCCGGATGGTCCTGGTGATATCCGAGGATTCACAGAGGAGTACTTGCAGAGGTCGAGGGCTAGGTGGTTTCAGGTTGTAGGTCGAAGGACCCGACGTAGAGGGGAGGAGGAGAGGGACGTCCTCCCGTTCACGAGCTTCCCCACGCTGACTCAGAGGGTTCTCCTAGTGATCCTCAGTCATCAGATTCGCCCATCTGCGGCGCATGATGCTTCTGAAGAGGATTGTGCCTTACTAGACTACTTCCTAGGTCCGTTTCCACCCGCTCAGCGCATCTCCTTTAGCCACGTCATGTACAGCCAGCTCTATAAGGTGGTCTCCTACATGAGGACGAAGAAGAAGAAGATCACTCCCATTTTTCCCTTCTTCCTCAGTCTCCACATTATCGGTTCTGTCCCATTCTCAGCAGAGTTCAGGGAGACTTGAGATCTTCGTCCAGCGAAGCGCTCAGTGTCACTGCTGACTGTGCGGAGCTGGGGCTTTATGCGCTCAGATGACGGTACTTGGGTTGGGAGTGCCGCTGCTCGGTCTTCCACTGCATCATCTACAGCAGCGGGGACCTCTACAGGAGCTACACACTCAGCTGATCCTGACCCACCGTCCGCTGACACTGCACAGGGAGAGGAGCCTTATAGGCCGACTACTGATATGATGCAGACCCCTGCTCCTGTACCTTACTCGACAGATCTACAGGCTCAGTTCCAGACCTTCCATCAGAGGTTTGAGAGCTTTGAGCAGAGGGTGATACAGCGCTTGGACCGGAGTGATGAGATGCATGCACAGACAGCGCAGCAGAATGCGCAGACCGCTCAGCTCCTAGAGCGTCTCCTCGCTCAGTCAGGCTAGGGACCTGCACAACCTCCACCACCACCACAGTGATTTTATTTTATTTTATTTTCTTGTTATTTTAATTTCATTTTATATTTCTCTGACTTTTTGTAGACTATTACTGTTTAAACCTTGTGCTAACATTTGATATATTCAGGAAGGTAACAGTGTGGTACTTTATGTTTTTATTTTATGAATTTTTATTTATGTTTTTCATTTAATGATTTTCTTTTGGTTCATTTGGAGTTCTGCTGGCTATATATGATTTTCTTTTCAGAATCAATTCTATGTTGAATATATAGCTGAACTCACCTTTGGAAAGCAACCTCAGTTGCTTTGGAATTTCAATATCTTCGGTTGAACACTTGCACAAACTCAAGTGTGAGGAACGTCTCACCCTGCCAAAAGCTCTTAAGTGTGAGGAAGGTTACCTTCCTCAATCTACGATACAAGGGGAGTTTCACTTCTTCATTTATTATATTAATGTTCAACCTACTTGCATTTAATCCTTTATGATTATGTCATAATTTGAAAGGTCATTTTCTTGATTTTAATTCTGAACAATGAGGACATTGCTCCTCTTAAGTGTGAGGAAGGAGAGACCTTTCCCTGAAATTATGACAGTAGTTCGATAATGCCACACTCACTTATTGCTACTCTAAACTGCCTAAATTTTAAAAAAATTGATAAAAATGAGGTAAAATAATTGTAGGAGTGTCTAAATTATGTCAAGTGACAACTGAAAGGTAGTTTTATTTCAAGGAGTTTGTATAAAATTATTTTCCTTCAAAATACTCTATTTTTACTCAAAATATGATAGATCTGCTGATTGTAAAAACCAATTTAGTTTAGCTTGGGATTGTGGAAATATGTGGAAAGTCAAGGAAAGAAAAGGATAAAGACAAGGTACTCCGCTGTTATGAATTTTTCTAAACCAAAAACAGGCCTCGTCTATCTGGTTATTAAGTTCTTTGGGGTGCTTTAACACCTATCTACCTAAGGTCTCGTGATCTGGGATAGAAGACCCAACACCGCTACAAGGATAGAGAGAAAAGTCTGGGGTACAGAAAAAATAATGCAATTCAAAAAATATATATAAAAATAATATGTGCTTTGTATATACAATTTGCACATTCAAAAAAAATGTGAATATAAATTGCAATTTATATTTATAAACATGAGTATGTGGTGTTGAAAGGTATTGCGGAATAAGGCATTACTTCACACCCCTTGTCATCCCGGGTTAGTGAATGAAATTGGTTGGAAATCCCAGGTTAATCTAACTTGTTTTCTGCAGTCTATTTTTTCTGTGCTTTTATTAATTGTTCTTCTTCACTGTTTATAAAAACATACTTCTAAGAGCAGAATTATTCTTTCAAGTTGTCACTTTGTCTAAATTCCCTTCTACACTTATTTAATCTTGTTTTATTAATTTGGCTTAGAGATAATTAATTCCTTATTTGCTTGAGGACAAGCAAAAGTCAAGTGTGAGGAAGTTTGATAAGTGCAAACATATAGACTTTTTAGGGTTTAATCACCTTATTAATTGCAGCATTTTTAGTAATGTTTCGCACTTATCTAGGGTTTTTCCTATATTATGTTGTTATATTAACTGATGTATTATATGTGTTAAAATGTAGGAAAAATACCAATTAAACACAAACATTATAAAGGATTAAAAGAGGGAGATGGAAGAGTCACGCGACAAGGGCGTGTGCACGCCTGGTAAGTAGAGAGTACCGCCTACAAAGAGGCGGACAACACACAGAAGACCGCGAGGCGGTCAAGACAAAGGGAACCGCCACATAACAAGGCGGACGAGACACAGGAGGAGAAACAAGAGGCGACCGCCTCCTTATCAGGCGGACAACATAGAGAGTACCGCCACTTAAGAGGCGGACAACTCTAATGCAACCGCGAGGTGGACAAGAATAGAGAGTACCGCTTGTTATTGTGCGGACACGATAGAGGAGACCGCTACTTATCTAGTGGACACGTGTAAGTGTAGGAAATTAATGGGTTATCTTCTACCCAACTCGCTCTTCAACTTGAGCCGGCGCCTACCAGAAATCACGCACGCGATTCAGCCCTGTCCCCTGCGCAATTAATAGCTGCAATCAATGGGGAGCTGCAATCAACGAGCTCAATCAGTGAGCTGATGAGCTGCTGCTCTATTCTTCTTCCTCTATAAATACGAGCTTCATTCCTCCTTATCCGGTGTCCTTCCGGAGGCTCCTTCCGTGTTTCCTCTGGAGTTCCAATTCACACACCATCTCATTTCTCTCCTTCCGCCTTCTCCACTTTATTTATTTTACATTCCACTAAATCCACCTCTAGCCTACGTATACAAAATAGCAGAGTGAGCCGGAGTGATTACGGATGATTTCTATTACTCTTGTCTCTGTCTATCTATTTAATATGTTAGGCTAGTTTACGTTCGCTTTGGGAATAATTATTATATTCTGTATTAATTATGCAATGTTTTTACTGGTTTTAATTTAATGAAGTTTGTTACGCTTAAAGCTCATCTCTCGCCTTTTTAATAAATGTCATGAGTTTATTAAATTGCTTGCTAAGTCTATTTTGATCAGACCAGGTGATAAATAGATAGGTTGATTAAGCCGTAAATCTGGAGAAAGCTCTATTATGATTTAATGAGTTAGTATTTTCAGATGCAATTATATTTCCTGGAATTTAATGTCCGTTTACATAAGAGTGCTCGAACCTTGATTAGACCGAGCATTTCTGGTAAACGAGTTCTTATGAGGCTATGACTTAGTCCTTAGGATAATTTAAGGAATTTTGCCAAACAATTATAATTAAACCAGTAGGAATAGCATGAAGGAGCAGATAATATTAATCTGAACCAGAGTCCCGTTTAGTTAATTTGCTTACTTAGTTAATTTTATTAACTGTTTTTATTTATATTTAACAAGTCAATTAATCCCCCCTCTTTGTGACACGCTTAGGTACTATAATATGTACATTAGTCCCGTGGTTCGATATCCGGTCGCTTACATTTCACTATACTACTGCGACCGGGATTTGTTTGCAGCCCGACGTTTATTTTGGGTTTTAATTTCTTTTCTTTAATTTTAATTACACCACTTAAACCACTCACTTTATAACGTCTGCAGCCTCCTTCTTCATTTTGCTCCAGCTATGGTGATTCCACAAGCCAAGAGAAGCCCCACCTTCAACTCCTTGTAACTTCTTCATCCTAGCTCCAAATCAAGAAATTCTTTCACCAAAATACTCCTCTCATCTTGGGGATTATTTTGTACCTTTCAAAATCTCAAAACTCCATACTTCATCTCCATGGGTGTACCACATTTTGAAGAGGAAGCTTCACATTCTTGAAGCCTATCATCTCCTTGTTGTTCTAAGGTAAAGAAGAACTCAAAAATCTGTTCATTCTCCCATCTTATGTGGTGGCCGATTTTTATGTGTGTTGAACACCATTGTTTCTCTTCATTTTTAGCTTGTTCAATCTTTTAGAAGTGTGGAGCTAGCCCAAATTCCATTACCAAAAACTTCATTTTAAAGTAGGGTAATTCCCTCCTATAATGTTCAAATATCTATTCTAGGGTTAATGGAATGATATTCATAAACCCTAAATACTCATTGTAATTATCTTGGCATGGTCATTAGTGTAGCAATAAACCCCATTGGAAAACAGTTGTGGAACAAGAAGTAAGGAGGAAAGAAAGTTGAAAGAAATCCCAAGGTAAATAACTTACCTTATGTTGTGTTGTGCTTTAAGAGGTTGTGTTTTATGTTTGTACAAATATAAATGCTCAAAAGGAAATGCAGGTCAGCAGTGTTTAAAAAACAAGGAAGCCAATTCCCAATGCTTTAAGGGTTGTGTATAATTGTGGCCAATTGGGTTTGTATTGGGTGTAAGTGGCGGAGTGTGGTATTTTGGCTTGTGTTTTTGGATGTTGTGGATTGGAGTGTTTTGAGGGTTAAATATGTGTGGGGACATGTAAAAATTATGGGGAGATCATGTCAAAAATTGTGTACAAATTTAAGAGCCTAAATGCATTTCTAGGTGGGAGCTACTAGTGAACTACAAGTGTTTTGAGAGGGGAAACTTGGGTGAATTTGATCAAGAAATGAATAACAAGTTTAGATGATGATTTAGGCAAGTTTAAGATGTTATATTAGTGTTAAAATATGTCTAGATACATGTGGGAACCTTGGGGTAGCAATGGGAAGAGTTTGGAGTTGAATGGGCATTTAAAAACCAAAGTCTGGAGCCGACCGACCTTGGGACCGGACTTACAAGGTCGGTCGAGCCCAGTTTAACCCGTCGGAAATCTTTCTGGAATCGACCGACCTTGGGACCGGACTTGCAAGGTCGGTCGGACTCAAATTTTGCGCGCGGAAATCTTTCTAGAATCGACCGACCTTGGGACCGGACTTGCAAGGTCGGTCGGACTCAAATTTTGTGCGCAGAAATCCTTCTGGAATCGACCGACCTTGGGACCGGACATGCAAGGTCGGTCGGGGTGAAATTTTCAACCGAGAAGTCTTCTGGAATAGACCGACCTTGGGACCGGACTTGGCAAGGTCGTCGGAGTGAAAAATTTTGAACTCGGACGCTACTGGAATGGACCGACCTTGGGTAAGTTCGGTCGCAAGGTCGGTCGGACCAAAATTTACAAAAATAATAATAATAATAATATAATAATAATATGTTCTTAGTTAGTAGACCCTAGTGGGTATAATAAAGATGATCAAGTGTAAGTCTAAGCATAAAAACACACCATAAAAACATGTGAAATGTTTAACAAATTCGAAAGTCAACTAAGTTAATTAACCGACATTATCAATCAATGTTTAGGCAACGTACGGTGGATCACTAGAGCGGCAAGGACCAAGGTATGGTTTTCTTGCAGTCTGTTGCCTACCGGTTTACACCGGCTTGTGTGTTGTTTGCTTTTTCTGTGTGTTTACAACCTTGTAAGAGTAAATCATGAAACGAGTTTACAGTTCTTATTATTAATGTGACGTGTACGTGCCGATACCGGTAACCTCGAAGGCGTGCTAACCATTAAGTAACCCCAGTTTAGAAATGTAAGAGAACGGTATCCGGTAACAACGTTCCCCACCTAAGGAACGTTCTAACCCGGCTATATGTGTTTGGTTGTGATGCGTGTTGCTATACTATGCCTTACTTCCCTTGCATGTCTAACTGGACTTAAACACTTACTTGTGTGAGACTATGTTAAGCTCCCATTGTGGGACTTCTAACGAGTGCTAACCGGGGGAGTGAGGAATCCGGTCATTCCGGTCACGCGTGTGTGTATGGGTGTCGACATCTGAATCAGATTCGACTCTCTCCTTATGTTAGGGTAGTTTTCCTTTTATGGGGAATTCGACCTCCCATAGCTTAGCCAAAGCTACCTACCTGACTTCCACTCGGGCTAGGGGGAAATTATGTGTTGATGTGTTCGGGTCACTATGCCCGTCTCATCTTTCAAGTTAAGTTATTCATCTAACTAACAAACAGTAATGTGATATGTGTTAAGCTTAACATGAGGGTGAAGACATCCTCTAGGCTTACAAGTTGACTAACCATGTTGGTTATTACCTAAAGTGAATTGTTCTCACTATGCATGTGTTGTTATTGTTCCGCAATAATTTCTGTTATGTATATGCATGTTGTATGATAAAATCAACGCCATGTTATAACGACAAATAGTTGCGTGTATCCCGGTAGTCAGCGGGCTGCACGTTAACCATGCCAGCAAAAGGTTGCTGACCCCCTTTGGGGGCTATGTTTATTTGCAGGATGAGGATCGAGGAAGCAGAATGGCTTTAGATCCTAGGTTGTTGATATTTTTGTTATTTTTGGATGTTGAACCCGAGTAGTGCTTGTACACTCGAGGTCGTTACTTTTGGTGGATGTAAAGCTAGTTAGTGATTTTTGAACAGTTACACTCGGTATATTGTCATTCTTTTGGACAGTCATTTTGGAAGGTTGTAATTATGCTCGGGAGTCGTGCGATCAGACCGATACATATTATGTAACAGCCTTGTTAGCCACGTGGGTGGCTAACGGCGTGTAACACCGCCCTTTTGGTATATGTTTAAGTAATGTTTTCCGCTGCATTATTGATTAAGTGTTAAGGTTATGGATGGGGTGTTACATCCTTGCTTCCTTTGGTCACTATCGGTTATTCATCATTGGCTGGCTTGTTTTGTGGAGTTTGTAATGTTGTAAAAGGGGAGATATACGAAAAGCTCAACGGGGTGCCTCGGGTGAAATTTCAGGGTTCACAAGCTTTTAGCTATGTGGTGTTGTACCTAGGTGCTTCGTCATCCCTAATAGTTATGTATTCGTTCTTTGTTACTTTTCACAGGTTTAAGTGTAAATTTACAAAGTGTCTCCTTCGATCGGAGTTATTCCATTCACCTCACCTTTGAATGTGACTTCTCTGGAGTCATGTAAGAATGACATGCTCTTTCACTCTGTGTTTTACCGCTCAAGACCCTCTCACAAAATGTTCACTCAGAGACTTGTTTACGCGCTTTAAACAAAAGACATAAACTTTATCGATCCTTAACTTTGATTGCCCCCAGTATTGTTTTAGGGTATTTTGACAAGCCTTTCGAATACCCAGGTTAATGTGTGTGGTGGTAAATGATAATGGCGTGGTCTAGTGACATCATTTTTTTGGTTTTTTTTGGTTTTATGTGTTTGGGTGAATTGGTGGAGTGGCGAATTAGTAAGATGTATGATGGAGTGATGTTGTGGTTGGATGACATTTTTTAGAGTTTACTGGTTTTTGCTTACGTGAGATGGTGAAGTGGTAAGACACGAGATACGTGTGATGACGGTGGTGAATGTATAGGAGGTGGTGGCTTTGCACAGGAGAACTCGTGAAAACAAAGGTTCTATTTTAGGATGCTTGCAGGTGTGTTCTATGATACGACACATATTTTTTGTTTAGTTGAATGAATGCATGCATGCATAGAAATTATTAATGTGGAACTATGCTCTTATTCACGAATGAAAAGATAACTGAAAATTATAATCTCAGGATAATTGCCTAAGACAATAAAGAAAACTAGCTACCATAAAAGTTGGAAGAACATTTAATCAAGAAAAGAAAACTACTTAATTGAGAAAATTCATGGAATGGTAATTTCTAATGATGCTGAACTTCTTGATGCCAGCTACTGAAGATTTGAGCCCTCGGCCATTGGGGCGCCATGATCATCTTCCTTCTGAACTTTGAGTGGGCTCCATGAAACCGTGAACTAGGAATGCCTACGGGTTATGTATGAGGTACCTGGGCCTGATTCTTTTTGAAACTGAGAGTGAGGTGCATGGACTAGAGTGATTCCTATACTAGAACGGATGTGTAGGCTTGAATACCCTTGATCTGGAAGTGAAGCAAATGGGTTGAAGGAAGCTACATGGACTGTGAAATGGGTCATTGGGCCGAGAGAGCAACTTTTAAAGTCAAAGTTTCATTTGATGTTCTTGTAGGGCCTTGAGGCCTAAAAGATGATACCTAGATCTAGGACTTTTGGTCAGGGCCCTAACAAAAAGTTCACCTGCACTAGAATGAGCCTTTGGGACAAAAAAGTTTTCAATGAAAGGCTATTGATTTTCAAGTCTTGTGGACTACTTTAAGTTTGGGTTGATTTCTTTCTTTCTTCGTGAGCCTAGAACTAAATGGATAATTCAAATTGGGCCGAAAGAGAAATCACCTAGATCTAAGGTTTTAGGCCATAGCCCAAACAAACAATTCACTCATTCAAATCAAACAAGGCCTTTGGGCCGCAATAATTAAGTCGTTAATTACAGGTTGGGATGAGTTGATATAGGAAGAGTTCCTATCAATTTCTAGGCCGGCAGTGGGCCGGACATACAAGCAAACAAGGCCCACACAAGTTCACCATGTCCTCACTAGACATGGGCCCAGGTCACCACAAAGGAATAGGGCTTGCACGCTATTCTCTTTGGGCTTCCCCACTCTTTTCACATCACCTGCAGGTGTGCGTCTACAGTCAGGTCTTTGAATGACCAAACAAGGCTAGGTAAGGGCACTGCCAGGAAAATGCTTGGGGCTAAAGCACAGGTATTAAGGGGATGTGGTTAGACGACATCCTCCGCTTTTCCCTCACTTATTCACATCACCTAAAAAGGTGTGATTCCCTGACAGGGGACCCTAAAGCGGGTCCGGGGTGAAATCGGTTTGCGTGGACCCTCGCTCTTAAATGATGCAACGGTGCAGAAAATTAAATTGCGCACAATAGTAAACAAACAATGTAATAAAAGCCGTAATAAACAAATTCAATTTAAGCCCACTTCTTAAAATTAAACAAGTTAAACCTAAGAAGCTGTCCCCAACAGAGTCGCCATTCTGTGGGCCTTGATTTTTAAACCCTATCATATGTTGATTCAAGTTGATTAGGATCTAGTTGGGTTTTAGGTCTACTTATAACCTAAGATTAATAACTATGTCATATAACACTAATTATTAAATCCAAGTTAGCTCAATGGAACCTAATTACGAGTCACCACCTAATTTTAACCTAGATCAAATTAGGAATGGAGAATCAAGTTCGAGGGCTTGATATTCGACTTACTTAAGGGTTCAATTACTCTCATTACCCCTAGATGTCTTTTTTCCTCTACTTAGTTTAGTTACGGCTTATTACGAGTCGTTTTAACCTAGTTGCGCGCTTCTAATTATTTTTTATTTTTTTACCATTTTTGGACTGAAAATTAAAGTGAAAATTAAAACTACCTGAACTAGAGTTTCGAAGGCAGATTTAAAGCAATTTTGTTTCCGTCTGTAGCCACAGACTTAATGTCCGAGACCACGGACCCTAGTTAGATTACATGATTGCGAAAACCGAATTAAAATAAAAACGTAAACTTGAAAAGTCCGGGGCCACAGACAGGGTGTTCGTAGGCCAGGACATGTACTGTTAAAAACCCTAAAATTTGAAAAATTGAAAAAAAAGAAATCCCGCCACCACCTGTGGGCGTCCATGGCCACGGAAAGCCCATCCGTAGTCCCGGACCATAGGTCCGGGGTCAAGGACCACCCATGGACGGAGGGTTTTTGGTGGTTCCCGATGGCATTTTCGGCTCAAAATTTATACACGCGTAGCCTGAAAGATGTACAAGATGTTAGTAATCAAAAGTGTTCAATTTGAAGTTAAATTACTGATGAAACTTAGTAAACAAGTTAAAGAGCATAAACGAAAACACTCAACGATTCAGAAGCGAAAGAGTTAGTTCAAACTGAATTTTTTATATGAGGCTGGCTAGGACGTGAGGAGTTTGAAAATTATGCTTTCTACTTGTTTTACCTTCAAATTATGGACGTCGGGAATCTTTCGGTGCCTCGACGGGGTTGGTTCTGGATTGAATTTGACCCGAGCTTCGGACCCCTTCTTCCTTGGGCTGTTAACCACATTTTGGTATTTTATTTTTGGTGTTTTTGTGCCTGGAAGTTTGATGGGGGAAGAAAGGGTGTGTTTTGGGTGATTTCGGTAGTGTTTCAATATTGATTTGAGGCTTGGAAGTGTAAAACGTGGGGAGAAGGTTTGTGGCTGTGATTTCAGACTTTGGAAGTGTTCTTTTCCACCCTAGTTCATTTTTGGGAAGGTCTCTTAGAGTAAAAGCTGAGCAAAAAGGTAAAGGAAGATTTCTTCTGCAGAAAATCTCTTTATCCACTAAGAGAATTTGATTTTTTAAAATATATATATGCTGCAGGCAGAGAAAAATTATGAAACTTTAACTAAAGATAGAGAAAGATTTTTATGAATTTTGAGAGTCGGAATTGGGTTATTTTGATAAATAGCCGATTAGATTAAAATATCACAATTTGGAATATCTCATAATTCATAACTTATAATTGGAAAGTCAAAATAACAAAATTTCAATGGCATTAGTCTCTAAAAATCATCATCTATCTTGTATTAAAATTTAATGACATTTTGATATGATTTCGACGTTTTCCAAAGGAGAGAAAAATGATGGAATGATTGAATTTCTCATTTAAATTTTGGGCTAAGGTTCCAAATAAAAAGTTCAGGTTTACGACTGTATGTAGTCATGCTAACAATGTGACAATTTTATTTTAATTTTGAAAACCTTTTTATTTCTATTTTGAGGCTATTTCATGTGTTAATTATTAAAGAAATTAGCTTATAATATGAATTAAAAGCTAAATTTCCAAAATACATATTATCTGAAAATGATGAAATACCTTTCATAACGACTATAATATTTGGAAGTGTTTCGAGATTGTAAACAAGTCATATAAAATAGAAAATCCCGGAATGTCCTAGTAAAATCCTGCATTGGAGCATTTTGACCATTTTGCCCGTTGTAACACGTATGCCTTAGAGACTACTCCGAGGGGGGTTAAAATTTTCCGTATAACACCGACCTCTCAGTCAAGCACTCGTGAAGCTATAGGAGTTGAACCTACTACAGCCTTTCGCGCCTTCTCCCGGGGTCACCCAATCCGGAGAGCATCTCGATCAGTTTTGCCAGTTCCATCAACTACTAGGCTCAATACTGATGATTATAGGACCTGAAGCATAAGATTGAAGATCTCATTGAACAAGGGCTCCAGTTTATCGAGTAGGCTAATGTCAAGTAGTTTTTTTGGTTGCTTTTATTTCCCTTTTCAATGATGTAAGGAGGTTATGATATTTCCATTTTGAAATACCCCAAACCGAAGTATGATATGTAAACATCAACTTATGATGTAATAAGGCTAAAACATGCCTTAGGAAGATTGGTAGACAATCTAAACCAAAGAAAACACAAGAAAACGTCATAAGGGCAATTTAAGCAAAAATATGCTCTAAGCTTGGAGTAACTTTGATTAGCACCCAAATATCATTCTAATACCTTATTAACATGATAATGGACATGTTAAATCAATTATAAAAAAAACCAAGCTAAAAAACAACCTTAAACACAAATTGTGCTTTAAGTACTCTTAAAGCACATTTTTAAAAAATTGTCTTAAAAATGCGTTTTGAGTGGCTAAATGCCCATTATTACACCTTAATCAACATGTGTACTAATTATTATCGCATTAGGAAGCCTAAATCAATGAGAAACCAAAAATTTCATAAATTTGTGCACTAATTATGAATAGTACCAAAATAGTGCCCAAAATAAGTCAAATGACTTTCTTAAGTGGTAAATGGTCAAATAGCACCTAAATATCTAAGGGAAAGAGAGGGGGGCCGGTTTTAAGAGTGGTGAGTCACCATATGGAGCCAGCAAAGTAAGGAAAGAAATGGGAAAGTTAATAAAGTTACTATTTGCTTTTAAATGAGAAAATATCTTACTTTAGCCATCTCTCTCTTCTTCTTCCTTCTTTTCCTCTTCTTCCACCGTGTTCTTCTTCTTCTTTCTCTCAACAAAACCGTTCATGCTACAGCCATTCTTCCTCCATCTTCATTTGCACACCAAATGTTTATTTTAGCTCCAAATCAAAAACTAAGCATAGATTTCTATTAGTTGGAGCAAGCCCTTTAACTCCATCTTTTCAAAACTGGAAAAGCTCAATTTTGGTGCCATGGGAAAACTCAATTGAAGGGAGAAAATCAAGTTTGAAGAGCTCCTTTGCTTCTTCATTCATTCAAGGTAAGGAAAGTGAAAGAAAAATCATCTTTTCCATCCTTTCACATTAGTGCCGAAAATTGGCCTCTTAAGATCGCTTTTTTTCTACTTGTTCTAGCCTTGATTCATTGTTCAAAAGACTTGGTTGGGGAGGTCTTTCCTTGCTTCATTATCAAAGCCATTCCAAATTTCAAAGGTAACATGCATTTAGTGCATTTAGCAATTCTTGTAAACCTAGGAAATGATTCCTTAAGTTAAGGTGTAATATTTAGCACTTATTACATTATTTGAATGTGGATTAGAAAATTTTCAAGAGAATTAAATCCCTTGGCCGATTTTCCATCAAGAAAACCAAAGGAGGAAATTGAGAGGAAAGCTTGAAAAACAAGGTAAATGTCTTACCTTAAGGTGGTTTATTGTTTAAGGGGTGGTACATAGATAAGTACTAGATGTAGCTTAAAGCTTACATTAGGTAATGGGTTATATAACCTAGGAAAAAAATTTAAACAAGCTTGTGAACTTGTGACTAAGGAGCCAATGGGAAATGAGTTAGTAAGATAAGATTATGATGGATTTTAAGAGCATTATAACTACTATGAGATTGATGGGTGTAATTGCAGGTTGAAGGCTATTATATGTGGGAAATTCAGTGTTTAAATTCATGTCATTTAAGGGCCTAAGAGCCATGTCATCTAAGAGCCTCAGTGCTATGCAATTTAAGATTTATTGCACTATATTGAGTTGGATATGAATGGTTTGGATTTGGTGAGAAATATCTTGAGGAAAGGATTTGATATGTGTGTGTTGATGAGATGAGAAAAACTATGCAAATAGGCATGTTAAAATACTACAGGAGTTATGGAAAAATTTGAGTAGAAAACAAAGTGTTTTAGTGGTTGTAGTGAATTTAAGTGGCCAAGGATTTGCTAGGAATCATTAAAAGAAATTTGAGGGGAAATAAGTTAACAACGGTGTTCTTGAGGATTAGAGTGACCTAGAGTTGTCTAGGAGGAGTTAGAGGTTAGGAGGGTGTATTAAACACACCAAAATCATGGTATGAAGAATGTTGTGACTTGTGCAAGAATCTGTAGGAAATGATGTATAATACCTTGTAATGGCTTAGTTATGATCTAGTTTGTGTGACCTTTATGGTATTAAGTGGACTTGAGTGATGGGATGAAAGTGTCTAAGGAGGGTATAGCATGGTCAAGGTAAATGGAGAGCAACGTTAAGGTGTAAAAAGGTGGCAAGAAATGTATAGTTAGATACAAGTTTATGAATGATGAGTAGTAAGTATAAAGGTGAGCAAATTATGCATGGAGATGCAATATAACTTTGAGAAGTTTGAGTAAAGGAAATGGGAATGAGCAATGAAGCTTGAGGAGTGGTCACATTGGTGGAAAAGAAAACCTTTTGGTCAGTGAAGTCCTAGGCAAACAATTTACAAGTTGGAAGTAAGAGTGGTTAAGTGTAGGAAATTGGTGTAAGAATTTGAGAAAAGGGTCAATGGATCGAATGGATGGTTTATCAATGATTTGATGAATGATTTAAGAGGGTATTAAGTGCCTAAATGGTATTAGAACATGTTGGGGAACTTGTGGAAGAGTTTGGTATTGATTGAGCAATTAAGGAGAATTTTTGTAGTGGATCGACCCAGGGGACCGACCCTGTCTGGGTCGGTCGGACTGTAAAATGTTAACCGACAGAGTTTCTGGAACGGACCGACCCAAAGGGTCCTGGGTCGGTCGGGCCAAGCTTGGGTCGGTCGGGAGAAAATCAGAGAACCAGAATGTTTTTGGAATGATCTGACCCAGGGGGTTGGGTCGGTCGGTCGGCCCTTATATAAAAAAAAGATTTAAAATTTTAAGGATGTTAAGTGGTATATGTGGTATGCCATTAAGAGGGTAAGGATGATTAGAAAGACAAGAATATAAGGACTTAAGGGATAAGTTAAGTAAAGGAATTAAGTGTTTAAGGTTATATAAAACTTAGTGGTTATTAGTTGGGGATCATAAGTAGCTAAGTAAGTTAGGTTAATTTAAAGTAATTAACAATCCAAATTGGATGAATGTTTTAGGACTTGAGAATTAGGACTCGGAAGGAGAATAGGCAACCGCACAACCGACGGTGTACAGTATGGTTTTCTTGTATCTTGCTTGCTAACGAGGTGTCCCTCGGCTTGTGTGCTATTGTGTTATGTGTGCCGACTAAACAAGATAAAGCATGCAGCCGGAATATTATGTTTGTTGTGTGTTTATGATGCACTAACACAACTTTCCTTGAGAACTACTAACAATGCTTAGTAAAGAATTGTGTGAGAATAAGGAACACTCCCAACTATGTTTTTTTATTAACCAAAAGTGGTTAACTAACAAACATTGACTTTGAGACTTCTACTAACTAGAACTTGGGGGGGAGTGAGGAATCCGGAATCGTTCCGACACATGTGTATTAGAGGAGGTCGGTATCCTTATCAGGTCCCGACTTCCAAATATGACTTGTCTTTTGACTCGTCGCCTAGAGTCGACATAAAGACTCGGTCACCTTGATTTCCGTTCGAGGTGGGAGGAATTACTGTGGAGGTGTGGTGGGATCTACAAATCCCAACTAATTCTAATAAATATTGTTTATGTAAACCAATGGAGCTGATAACTCGTTGGTTAGGGTTACCTTGACCCGTCAAGATAAACAATGAATTAAGGAACAACCATTCTAATTAAAGAACGGTTGCCTAATTGAGATAAGATCTAAGATAAGATTTGAGATAAGGTTTGAGATAAGATACAACCAAATCTAACAAAAGAACGGTTGGTATATTGAGACTGAGGTAAGGATTAAGACTGAGGTAAGATAAGAATGGACTGAGATTCAGAGAAATAATAACTTAAGGAGTTAAATAATTAACTCACTAATTAAGGGAACGCTTTTAAGTCATCATTGTGTGTGAACCATGTTTGTTCATATGTGGCTTGTTGTTTGTTGCACTTCTTACTTATGTCGTGTATCTAATCAACTCCATGATAT
Organism: Limonium bicolor; assembly: GCA_023374045.1. Classification (NCBI taxonomy): domain Eukaryota; kingdom Viridiplantae; phylum Streptophyta; class Magnoliopsida; order Caryophyllales; family Plumbaginaceae; genus Limonium; species Limonium bicolor. Next base: position 118,765,932 of record CM041783.1, read on the forward strand.
CGACAATTAGTCGTCGTAGCCCCATTAGCTTGGGGGCTATAAGAGAATCGTACAACCAAAGGTGCTGACCCCCTCGGGGCTACTGTTTAAATTTTGCAAGTGAACGACAGAAGACGACCGTCCTGAGAGTATGATCGGGTTGAATTACTACGGTTGTTTTCACTTTTGTTACACGAGTTTTGCTTGTACACTCTTAATAAATGATTAATAGTATGATTTGATGATTAGAGATGATATAGTAAATGATGATATTATAAACATGTATTTGGTTAAGTTTTAGTATACTAATGTTCGGTATATTTGGGTTCATCAGACCGTAGCTAAATCTTGGAGTATTTAGTATGCCTAGTTAGTCACGTGGGTGACTAACGGCGGTAACACCAACTGTTGTAAGGATTCCGCTGTAATGTTGAGTTAAGTACATGAAGGTTTATGAATGACTATGTATTATGAGTTGGGGTGTTACAAAAAGTGTATCAGAGCGTAGTTACCCTCTGATGACAGGAATTACCAAACTTAGGAGGTTACCGAGTTAGAGTTTGAGATATGGGTTAAGGGTTGAGTGATAGAGCGAGAGGTGCGTTAGTTAGGACTTCCCGGTGCTTACCGGATATCCATAGTACCTAAACCCGCCCTCCACATCCCTTTATTGAAATACGGGGAACAAACGCTAGAGAGAAGAAATCCTTCTCTACTTGGAAAACCGGATCTGGTAGTTAGTTAACAGTAAGCAATACGAGAAACACCTCGTTTTACAACAGTTTACGGGAAACCTTAAGGTTGTAATTGGAGAGCATCGTTGAAACAGGCGCTGCCAACGGAATTCTACCATTGAGAAAACGGTAATTACCGGCAACATGGGTCGACATGCTATGCAGTCGAGATACCCCGCCATACCAATAATGAGGAAAGCACTACAAGTGCAGTGGAGAGGAAAAGAGAAGTGACAGGGATACCGGACAACGGTCCGAAAGAGCATAGCAGTGGGATAATACAAAGCATGAGAATTAAGACTACCGGAAGATCCGTTTGAAATGTGTAACACCCCTACTACGCACATCACATTATTTGAAATCGCAGCGGAATATAAACAACTAAACAGTAACTAAACGAACGGTGCTACAGCGCCGTCAACCACCCACGTGGTTAACAAGGCTGAATAAATACAAGTGTACCGGTCTGATGATCAGACTCCCGAGCATAGAACTAACAACCACATATATACATCAACAAAATACCGAGTGTTTACATATGTCCTTCACTGTATACTGTCACTGTAAACTGTCATAACCAAATATATAACACGCCACGGAGCACAGGCGCTCCCGGGCCAACATCCAAAAGTACTCAAAGTAAACTACATCCTAGGATCTAGAGCCACTCCGCTTCTTCGATCCTCACACACATACAATTCCTTTTAGGAAAAGAAACAACACAGTTAGTCCCCATTGAGAGCCTAGAGAATGTTGCCATGCTCATGCTAAGCGCGTTACATAACTCGTTACCGTCCTGTTAGATTGAACGGTTAATTTAACACAAGGTGCCTCGGATATAGTGATCCAAGCACACCGAAATAACACATAGTATGCCCCTGTGGCCCGACGTGAGTCAGTAAAATAGCCTTGGTTAAGCTAAAGGAAGGTTGGAAACCAAATGGGAAACACAACCATAACATACAGAGAGAATCGAACCGGTTATGACATCGACTCCCATACTCACACGCGTGGCCGGAACAGACCGGACTCCCCACTCCCCCCGTTAGCACTTGTTAGTAGTTCATCATTGAACTCAACAAACATTCACAATAATAGGTCAAGTCTTGTTAGACACACACAAGGGAAGAGAGAGTCATACTTAACAACATAATAATATTTAACAACTGTAAACTCTTTACATGGTTTAATCTTACAAAGTCATGAACACACAGAGAAACAAACAACACACAAGCCGGTGTAAACCGGTAGGCAACAGACTGCAAGAAACCATACCTCGGTCCTTGCCTCGTTTGGTTTCCTCCGTAGGTCACTCCTATACATAGTTAATAACGTCGGTTAATTATTTATTTAACTTCAACTTACTAAGTATTTAACATAATTGTATGACATGTTTTAGTGTCTATTACCCTAGGTTACCTTCATTATACATCCTAGGGTTAACTACATAAGTCACATTCTTTTCTGTTTTTTTTTTAAGTTTTGGTATGTCCGACCCACCCTTCTGGGTCGGACCATTACAGAACATTTTACCCGCCTTACAAACATGCCCGTCCGACCCACGTCCGACTCACTCGACTGGGTCGGACCATTCCAGAACATTTTCCCTCCTTTGAAACATGACCGTCCCCCACCCCCTTCTGGGTCGGACCATTCCAGAACAATTTCCTGACGTCTAACAGAGGCTGTCCGACCCAAACTTGGGTCGGACCCCTGGGTCGACGTCCTCTAAACTTACCCAAACTTTGTCAAATCTTCACCAAACTTCTCCAAAAGCCTCTTAATGTTTCCTAACAACATTTGGTACCCTATATCCACATACAACATCCATGAAACTCATTTTCTAATTCCTTAAGCCTTACTTATTTCCTTGTAAAATTCCTTACACTTATAACATCTTACACTAGGTTCTAAATGGTGTTTCTCACCTATGATAGATACTTTCCCAAAATGCTTTCTCCTCATCTTAACATCATCTTTTAAGCATTATTTCTCACAACTAACTCCTTATGTCATTCTTGAAATTCTTTTCAAGTTTACACTTTTCTCCTTATTTTACCAAAGTTTGCCTAAGTCTTTACCTAAGTCCAAAATGACTTTGGTACATACTAAACCTCAAGATCATGCCTAAGTCCTTGTTACACTCTAGAACACTTCCTAGTTCATCAAAATTCCTTTAAAACATCTTGAACTCCTTATACATTTCCTAAATTCCGACATAGGTTCTCCTAGCATTTTGTTACACCAAAGCACATTGTTCTCCCCATTAACAACACAAGAATACTAACAATCCATCAAACACTTTATTATACACAAACTTCACTCATAAAGCACTACATCACAATATAGTGCATAATTTAAATTGCATGGCACTTAGGCCCTTAAAATGCATGGCTCTTAGGCCCTTAAAGTGCATAATTCTTAAACACTGAATTTCCACAATATATTTGCCTTTGACCTGCAAATACACTCAACACACATATGCCTTTTACTAGTCTCTTGAGAACACTTTACTAAGTCATTCACCATTGCTCTTTAGGTAGTTTTAAATAAGCATTATAAGCTCATTTCTCCTAAGGCATTAAACAACATTAGGTTAGTAGATTTACCTCTTTTCCAAACAACTTCTTTCTTGTTTCCTTATAACAACCGGTAAGGTATTTGATTCCTTGTCAAGTTCTAAACAATATACAACATTATAATGAGTATTCAAGCTATAAGCTTCAACTCATTGTAAACCCTAATTTTACATTGTTTCAAAACATTAATGTAGTTGTTTTACCTTGATCTCTGAAGAGAGTTTGAATATATAACAAGAGAGGACTCCACCTAGTCCATGAAGAGTTGGAATGAAGCTAGAACAAAGTCACACAAAGAGCTCCATCAATGGGTATTTTCGGTCACAACAAAAACATGGAGGAAATGTAGTTTTTATTTGAGATTCCTTACTAGAAGCAAAGGAGAGTAATAATATGTCAAATACAAGCTCAAGCTCCTTCAATGGTGGAACTCCTTGGCACCGAAATGGGGTTCTTGAAGTTTTGAGAAGATAGGAATGAAGAGCTTGATGAGAGGAAGAGATTGGTGGTGTTTGTTTTTGATTTGGACAAGTGAGCTAGATTTTACAAGAGATCAAATGGAGATGGTGGTGAGTACTATTGCAAACCGTGAGAGAATGAAGAAGAGAGGTTGAAGAAGGTGTTTGGAACCTTGTGAATGAAGAAAGAAATGAGAGAATGAGATAGAATTTGCTTTAAGAAGATATTTATGCTTTATAAGTAAAAGGTAACTTAAGTAGTCTTCTTTATTTTCTTAACATGCTAACAAGGTGGTATGTCACCAACCTTAAAAACCGGCCCCCCATAGTAGTATGAGGGTATTTTAGTCTTTGTTGAACATTTAATTACTTATACAAACATATGTTACAAAATAGCTTATAAATCACTATTCATAAAAACAAGGCACATAGAAGTGAAATTTTTGATTTCCCATTGATATAGACTTCCAATGTGATACTATATAGTACATATATATTTAAGAGTAATTATGGACATTTAGCCATTCAAAACTCATTTACAAGCATTTTTTCAAAATGTGCTTTAAGACTCCTTAAAGCACATTTTGTGTTTAAACTTGTTTTCAAGCTTGGTTTTCTTTGGTAATTGTTTTAATATGTTCATTAATATATAAATGAGGTCTAGGTAAGTTCATTAGGTCTTAACCAAGCTTATCCAAGCTTAGAACATTTTGGCTCTTATTGACTTTAAAGCACATTTTGTGTTTTCTTTTGTTTAAATTTGTTTACTAATGTTTCTAAGACTCTTTTTAGACTTTTATACCATATTTAGGTGTTTAAACGACATAACTAGGTTTGGGGTATTTCAAAACGTGAACTCCAAACCCCATACAATGAGAAAGGTTACAAAACCTGACCGGCATAGCGCAGGCGATGATAAAGCGTACAAGTGTATACCGGGATAGGACTACGATTAGTGCCTAAAGGAGAATCAGTACTAAGTAACCATGATAAATGCGTGGAGACGGGAGCTAGGATAAGACATAAGTAAATAATAAGGGGTTCTCTCAGAAAGAGGAACGCCCTAACAAGTGACAGTTCTGTCAAAACAACCGAAAACTACCGATGGTCAGTTATCCAAAACAAAGAACATCTAAGGAGTCTCGAGGACCACCAAATACATGGAGATTAAGAGAAAGCACCACTACCGATGTGCACAGTACTGATAGCCCATCTTGCATGGCGCACTTGCCATAGCAAGTGCTACCATGATTAAGCTATATGGGAAGCCATCACGGCAACATAGTAGAATGCTACAGTTATTATACATATTGTTACTGGATTTCAAATCCTCTAGAACTAGAGAATAAGACCTTGGAAAATGCCTGACGACCTGACCATGACAAGCTGAGTTGACACACTAGTCAACAGGGAGCTGAACTTGGATAGCATATTAAAACGATATAAATCTTGGCAATGGTACAACCTGCTACAAAAACAACCGACAGTACGGTGAAACACCAATCCCCGAACATTGAAGAGGAGAACTTAAGATATCGCTCATAGGTCCGAGTAAAACACTATATAAGTAATAACATACAAGGAATGTATTACAAGATACAATTAAGACAGCCGACAGAACGATTTCTAATAAGAACGGATAAGACTCCCAGGGTGACAACTAGGAATAGGAATACCAGTAACGACCATTTTTGTTGTTGAAGATGTTGGTGAACCCCGAAACAGGGACAAATGAAGTGAACTTAAGCTATGACCTACCAAGTCAAAGACGTACAATCTTAATAGAGGAAAGCTCAGAGGACTACCCCTACAAAGCTGGCATAGTCGAGCCAAACAAACTCATAAATGACGATTAGTATTATGTACCGACCTCATTAACACCAAAATATGACTAATCATTGTCGGGTGGCGTAGTCACCAATGTTGAACGAAGCATTGAGATGGAAGCGCATGGTAACTAAGATAATTACCCAACATAGACACCGTAAGGCAGATGCCTAATACGAACCAATCCATAATCTTTTAAAAGGCGCAAGTCTATGAAAGCGACGATATTGTCACAGACACTGGCTAACGCCAAATCACCTGAATGAACTGACCATGAAACCCGGTACTACATCTAGGATGTAACCTAATGGTTGAGAAAATTTTAGAGAACCTGAAGCTAATGAGGATAGATTATAATGAATAAGAGTACGACAGTGAACCTAGTGTCAGCTCGCTGAAATACCCCAAACCCAGTATGCTAAGTAAACATCAAATTATGATGTAGTAAGGCTAGAATATGCCTTAGAAAGATTGGTAGACAATTTAAACCAAGGAAAAACGCAAAAAGTGTCTTAAGGGCAATTAAGGCAAAAATGTGCTCTAAGCTTGGAGAGACTGGGTGAGTACCCAATATCATGACAAGACCTTAGTAATATTCTAATGGTCATTTTAAACCAATTACTAAGAAAACAAGCTTGAAAACAAGTTAAAACACAAAATGTGCTTTAAGAAGTCTTAAAGCACATTTTTGAGAATTGTCTTAGAATTGAGTTTTGAGTGGCTAGATGTCCATCATTACTCTTTAATCAACATGTGTACTAATTAGTATCACATTAGGAAGTCTAAATCAATGGGAAATCAAAATTGCAGAAATATGTGCACTAATTAGTGAATAGTGCCAAATAGTAACTAGTTTAAGTTTTAATCAATATAGCTAATTAGTTGGTCAACAAAGACCATGACTAGCCTTATTTATGATGGGGGCCGGTTTCTAAGGGATGAGTCATTAAAGACTTCATCAAATTAAGAAAGAAAAAGGGAAGGAAAGTAAAAGCAAAGACTATTCACCTTTTCATAACAATATCTTCACTTAAGTTACCTTTCTTCCTCTCTCTCTCTTCATTTCTCCTTCTTTCCCACGATTTCTCTTTTCTCCTCTCCTGCTCCAAACCGAGAGAGAGCTCCATTCATGGCTCCCACCTCACCTTCATTCACTTGCCAAGTGCAACTCCAAGCTCCAAATCCAACAAATTGCATAATTGTCTTAGTTAAGTCAAGGCCCTCCTTTCTATCTTTTCAAATATTTCAAAGCTCAAGTTTGGTGCCATGAGAAAACTCCATTGATGGAGGAAAATCAAGTTTGAAGAGCTCATTAGCTTCTCCATTCTCTTAAGGTAAAGAAAATGTAAGAAAAACCAAGTTTCCATCACTTCCTTACATGGCCAAAATTTACTACTCATGGGGCTATATTTTTATGCCTGTTCTTCTGCTTTTTTTATTCACCAAGGACTATTGGAGGTCCTCTTTCATTCAATGCCCAAGTCTACCTTGAGACTTCAAAGGTACATCCACTTTTATGCCTTAGAACACATTTCTAACCTAGGTTTTCATTCCTTGAGGTTAGTGTATTGTTTAGTACTCATGTGAGTCATTGAATATTGGTTAGAACATTGGCAAGGGAGTTTAAGGTGGTGGCCGATATTCATTCAAGAAGAAGGTCTAAGGAGGAAGATAAGATAAGCTTGAGAAACAAGGTAAATTACTTACCTAATGGTGGTTTAAGGTTTAAGGAATGAGTTTTAGATGGGTACCAATGTAGCCTAGGGCTTACATTAGGAAATGGGTTATGTAACCTAAGAAAAAGAACTTAAATAAGCTTGTGAACTTGTGACTAAGGAGCCAATGGGAATGAGTTAGTAATATAAGTTTAAGATGGATTTTAAGAGCATTATAATTACTATGAGATTGATGGGTGTATTTGCAGGTTGAAAGCTTTTATATGTGGGAAATTTAGTGTTTAAGTTTAAGTCATTAAGGGCCTAAGAGCCATGTCATTTAAGAGCCTTGGTGCTATGCAATTTAAGATTATTGCAATATAATGAGTTGTTATGAATGAGTTGGTTTTGGTGGTGAGATGTGATGAGAAAGAACTTGATGTGTGTGAGATGGATGAATGAGGAAAACAATGCATTTGGGCATGATAAGATGCTATAGAAAGCTATGGCGAAATTTGAGTAGAAAACAAAGTGTTTAAGTGGTAGTGGTGAGCTAATATGCCCTAGGGTTTACTAGGGAGCATGAAAAGAAAATTGGGTGGAAATGAGTTAACTAAGGAGTTCTTGAGGTTTAGAATGACCTAGAGATGTCTAGGAGGAATTAGAGGATGGTGAGTGTATAAACACACCAAAATCATGTTATGAGGAATGTAAGACTTGTGTATAAGTTTAAGGAGAAGGTGTATAATGCTTAAGGTGATTTAGGTAAGAACTTGGGAATATATCAATAAAGTCTTGGGAGCTTGCCTAAGTAGTGATGATGCTAGTAGTGTAACAATAAGGTTTTAGTTTAGATGGTAATGAGTGGACTTAGGTGATGGGAGTGAAGATTGAAGGAGAAGGTTATAGATTGGCTAGGAACGTATAGGAGGGTATGATCATGAGAATGGTGAGTAAGTTGCATAAAAGAAGTGGAAAAGTCAAGGAGGGTGTTGCATGGTAAGGTAAGTGAAGAAGAAGGTCAAGGTGATAGTGGTGAAAAGAAATGTATGGGTAAGCTGAAGAGTTTAAGAGTGGTAAGTAACCAAAGAAAGGAGAGGAATTTGTGCATGGATATGCAAGGTGACTTGAGGAAGTCTTGGTAAATGAATTGAAGATGGAAGATGATGTTTTATGAAGTGCTCACTGTTAAGGAGGGAACACTTGGGTTGGTTGAAGTTTTGGCAAGTACAAGTTGGAAATGTAAGGAATCATATGACAAGTGTTAGGAGTGTTTGTAAGAATTAGTAAATGTTTGAGAAGATCTTTGAAGTTGTTTTAGAGAGTTGGTGGAAGTTTCTAAGGTGAGTTTAAGTGCCTAAATGGTATTAGGACACTGGTGGAACTTGTGGAGAAGTTTGGAGTCAAATGGGAATTTAGAAACAAGGTTCTGGAGCTGACCGACCTTGGGACCGGACCTGCAAGGTCGGTCGAGCTCAGTTTACACTGCCGGGGAAGTTGGGAACCGACCGAACTTGGGGACCGGACTTTGCAGTTCGGTTGGCTTGTATTTTGTGTACGAATTGAGTCTCTGGAATCGATCGACACATGGGACCGAACTTGGCAAGTTCGTTTCGGGCTTAAATATCCCACGGGGAACTCTCGAGAATGGACCGACCTTGGGACCGGACTGCAAGGTCGGTCGGGGTAGAATTTTCAAGCGTTAATATGTTCTGGAATGACCGACCTTGGTAAGGTCGTCGGAAGTTCGGTCGAGCCTAAAAAAAAAAAAATTGGATTCTAAGGATGGCAATAGGTAATAAGGTATACCTTTGGTAGGGTGGTAATGATTAGGACCCTAAGAACTTAAGGGATTAAGTTAAGTAAGTGGAAGCTGAAAAAAAGCTAAGGTTCGTTGAAGATTAAGTTAAGACTTAAGTGTGTTAGGTGGGGATCATTAGGGTTAGTAAGTTAAGTAAGTTAATTAAGTTAAGTAAGATTAGTAAGTTGAATTGAGTTAAGTGATTAACAACCTAAAACTGAATAATGTTTTAGGACTGGGAATTTGGACTCCGGAAGAGAGTAAGCAACCGAACGACCAACGGTGAACGGTACAGTTCTTCTTGTGACTTGCTTGCTAACGAGGTGTCCCTGTCCCTTGTGTGGCTATTTGTTTTTGTGGCTCACTAAACAAGATAAAGCATGCACCGGAATATATTTTTTATGTATTGTTGTGTGATGTTTTGAAAACCAACACAACAATACCGTGAGAACTTACTAACCAACGTTTAGTAAGAAAGGAGTGAGACTAAGGAACGCTCCCAATATGGACGATAGTATAAACCGAAAGAGGTTAATCAACAAACATGGTCTTGAGACTACTACTAACTGGAACTTGAGTGAGGAAACCCGGGACCGATCTCTGGTCATGCATGCTAAGGAAAGGGGGTCGGTATCTATAGCAGATTCGACTTCTGATTAAGGACTAGTCCTCGGACTAGTAGCCTTAGGTCGGTTGGCCGGCTCGGCTACATTGGACATCTAGTCCAAGGTAGGTGGCTTTAAGATGGCGTGGGGGGATCAAGCCTACATCCCCAACAATTTAAGAATGTTGTTTATTGCCGGTAAGTGTCCTGCTGCTGGCTAGGGTTAACCAAGCCCTACAAAAAAAACAACGAACTAAGGGCTAACCTGTTCCCAATGAGAGAACGGTTGGCATACGTAAGGTAAGGTTAAGATAAGTTGCAACCATTCCTTTTTAAGGGATGGTTTGTATTGTTAAGGCTAAGATAAGCTACATCCACTCCTTATTAAAGGGTGGTTGTTTCTAAGATTAAGATAAGATTAAGATTGAGGTGAGGTAAGGATGGACTAAGATTAAGAGGAAATATAACTTAAGGAGTTAAACAATTAACTCTCTAATTGAGGGAACGCATTTAAGTCGTTCATTGTGCGTGAACTTTAATGTTCATATTGGATTGTTGTTTACAGCATTTACTATTATGTTGTGCATCTAATCAACCTCCATGCTATCGACAATTAGTCGTCGTAGCCACGTTAGCTTGGGGGCCATGAGAGGATCGTACCAGCATTCGTGCTGACCCCCTTTGGGGGCTGTTTTTACTACACAGGTGTACATCAGGAGGCAGCCGTCGCAAGAGTAAGAAGAGGATACAAGTGTTAAGGATTAAGTGTGCATGTACACTCGTATGGCAATTGAGTTAGTAAGATGTATAGGTTGTGAGAGGATTGTAAGAAGAATATGTATTTGGTTAAGGTTGTTATGTACTAATGTTCGGTATATTCTGTAGTCAGACCGCGGCAAGGTCCTGGAGTGTAAAGAATTCCGCTGTGACATGTATATATATATGCTGTTAAGTTGCGAGACCACATTTGGATTGAGTTGGGGTGTTACAAAAAGTGGAATCAGAGTGTAGTTACGCTCTGAATACAAGAAATACTGAACTTAGGAGAATATTGAGGTTGAGATTGAGTTATGGGTTAAGGGTTAAGAGGTAGAGTGAGAGGTGCGTTAGTCGGGACTTCCCGGTGTCTACCGGATATCCATAGTACCTAGACCCGCCCTCCACATCCCTAACCCTGGACATGTGGAACAAACGCCAGAGAGAAGAAAGCCTTCTCTTACTTGGGGAAACCCGATCTGGCAGTTAGCTAACAGTGAGCAATACGAGAAACATCTTGTTGCACAACAGTTATGGAGAACTTGGAGGTTTTTAATGGAGCGCAGCTGAGAAACAGGCGCTACCTATGGAATTCTATTAATAAGGGAACGGTAATTACCGGCAACATGGGTCGACATGCTACGCAGTCGAAATAACTCGCAATACCAATGGTAAGGAAAGCACTACGGGGGTGCAATAGAAAGGAAAAGGGGGAAACAGAGTACGAGGCATACTGTAGGGATCAGTTGGTTGAAAGCGAGGAGACTAACTGAGAAACTCCATACAAGTCCCCAACTATGAGGCCAAAGGCCACTACAATAGAAAGTTACAAACCTGGACCATAACCTTACGCGGGTATATAACTTTACAAAGATACCGGAAGAAGTACCATAGTCTTTGTTAGTAGACCACATTACTTAGTACCACTAGATGGAGGAGACTAGAGCGAGGATTTAAGACAAGATAAAGGGGTTCCCTCAGAAGAGGAACAGTAATGACAATGTCAAACAAAAACAAGGAAATGCCAAGGTCGTATCCAAAATTAATATTATCGAAGGAGTTCCGAGGACTACCAATTACATGGAAATTAGAAAGAAGATCGCTACAAACCTATTACCAATAGCCTCCGCACTTGGCATGCCATAGCAAGTGCTACCACGGTTAAGCTACACGGAAAGCCACCATGGCAAGATAGGAGAACGCTACAGTTGTAACACATATTAATACCGGATTGTAAATCCATAGGAATGGAAAAAAAGAATAAGAAAGACCTGGAACATAATGAGGATGAGACACAGCCAACCAGCCAGCGAGCGAAAGGGACATAATATTGGATATGGATGTTAGCAACAGTAGTACTACTATAACAATAAACCGACAGTGCGGTAAGAACACCAAACCCGGATCTCAAAGAGGAACCTAAGAGATCGCTCAATAAATCGAGCAAAAACACTACGTAAGTAACAACATACATGGAATGTATCAAGACATACAATAAAGGCAGTCGACAGAACGACTCCCAACAGGGATGGGATAAAACTCCCAGTTTGAACACTAAGAATACCAATAACAAACATTCTACAATGAAGATGTTGGGAGCCAAGCCCAGAAAACAAAGATAAAAGAAATAAACTTAAGATATAACCTACCAAGGGTTAAGGACATACGAATCCCACGGAGGAAAGCTCAGAGGACTACCCCCACAGAGCGGGCATAGTCGAGCCGAACAAACTGATGAATGACAGCTAATACTGTTCGTCTAACTCATTAACACCCTAAGAATGATTGATCATCAACGGGTGGCGTGGTCAACGGAAGTTGAACGAAGCGTTGAGATGGAAGTATAAGATGACCGGATGATATCCAACTTGGACACCGTAAGGCAAAAGCCTAATACCAACTTGTCCTTATTTGCTAAAAGACATAAGTCTAATAAAGCGACAGGATTGTCAAAGACACTAAGTAACCTCAGAATACCCAAATAAACTTCCATAGCAGGAAGCAGAATGCAGCGACTTACCACGGAACCCAATACTACATTTAGTATGTAACCTAACGGTAGATAGTGTTTAAGGAAACGAAAACCTTTAGGAATAACCTACAGATGAGTAAGAGTACAAATAATGAACTGAGACATTAAGCACCAAGAGCCTACGAGCCAAGGATGATAACCACATCAGAGCCCAAGGCGCAATAAGTTATAAGAGAGCTTGTTTAAGCCACGAAGGAACTACAATTCGTAGATATGAACGGTTACCAAACCCATGACTTAAATTGTGGAAAATATTGCCGGGGAAAAAGCACCAATGAGAATATTGAAATAATGCTAAGGACAGGGGCGGAGAACGAACCATGCCTTTAGGGTGGGGATACCTCTCCTTGTTGTGAGGCCCTGAGTGGGAATGAACCCCTCAAAAGGGCTTTCACTTATTAGAGATGCAATACGCTTTTGTTAGAGAATGGAAACTGTAAAGTTGAGATTACTTTAGAACATATCAGATACACTTGAGTAATAAGAAGGCTGCAGAGACAGACCTCATATCCAATACCCAGGATTTAAGAATTAGTAATCGTCAGAGATAAACGTTGTGAGTGCACAACATGGCACGTCAAATGACCAATGCTCCGAAGAGCTTGTGATTCAGTGGATGACTTCTTCAGTAATCGGTAGAATTACATGGTAGATAACGTCATAAGGAAGAAAGAATGTGAGGGAAATCAGCCTACTTACGAATCTGAGATTGAAGCAGAACACCTTCGTATTAAGAGTCAACTATTTTACAGCACGGTAACACAACCGCTATACACCGGAATGAGAGAACTCCCAGTGTGTTTACACCAAGAAGGGATTGAGTATAAGGTAAGACATTAGAATAAGTGAATAAGAGGTTTCACCATTTAAGGTGGGCCAACACCACGGTAAGTGGGTCGTAATAGTAAAATACACGGTATTGGTGGCGCGTCAAAAGTGACGTTTGATGGTGAATTAGTTATAGTTAATATAAGTAAGGAAATAAGATGGTAGACGAACTGAGCATTGATGCCAGTAGTCTGGACCTGGTTAGGTAAGATTTCACAGGAAGCACACTACCCATTCCTTAAGGAACTGGAAGTGCATTCCTAGTAGCATAAATATGAGAAACAAGATAAGAGGCTCTACGGAAAGAGACCTCAATTATTAAGAGACCGAATCAGTACGGGATACAGAAAGAGCTAGAGCATACAATACCCAAGAACACAGTAAATGGACTTCCCTTGATTAACTTCAAGAAGAACAAAAATGTTATTATGGAACGATGAAAGAGGAGATCGACAACAGAATACTTCATAATTAGCAATAGCTAAACGTGTGACGGACACTATGAGTTTACTAAAACGAGACGTGGGACGACTGCACCCCACAGGGGCTTGCAGGCCTGACACGCTCATTTATGAGTTAGTTGGGTAAGTAGTAATGTATCAGTAAGGTACCCCATGCATGTAAACAAGTGGTGTAAGGAACACGGGAGGTAGTCGACTCCGTACCACGGACAACGACACAAGATCAGACAAGAGCAGCCATTACCACAAACAGTCGAAGAGAAGAATTCAGTTGAACCAGCAACACAAGGGAATCAGAGAACAAATAATTAAGGACTATGAAGTGCGAGAAGCACGGATTGTTAAGTATAGACATAGGACATGTCTTAAGATGAATATTCAAGGAGAATGGATAGACGAGTTACAACTCATTAAGGCCGTGTATATATAAAGATAACACGTGTCCATTGAGAGACCAATATTCCTAAACTGTAAGGAGGCAGAAGGATATACAATACTATGGACGATTAGAAAGGCAGTTAAGCCTAAGATTATCAGAGTCGCGCAGCGGAAGCTAGCAGACCACTACCTTTGAGATTGGACCAAACTAAGTTAAGGAAACGGTATAAGTACCGTTAAGAATCCTCGATACAGAGACTAAGTCATTTCTGATCGAATTATAAGTAAGATAGATGACGTGGAAGCTAGAATGCTTGGTGAGAATTAGACATCTTGAACTTATGTCCAAGAATGTGATGGTGTTGATTACGTGGGCGTAATCCATTTTAAGGGGGGTAGAGCGAAAACCGCTTATCGTATATTTGAGTACTTAGTACATAAACTACGGTGTGCATTTCACACAAAAGAATATGAGAATATGTTTTACACAAACATTTTGAGATAAATCATGGTTATTGCACACAGAAGATGTGAATGCCATACATATTAAGTACCTGTCTTGTTAACTCGGTGTGAGTACAAGTTAAGAGAATTAAGGAAAAAGGATTAAGGAGACTTAAGAAATAAGGAATATATGAGGTATGAGTCGATATGAGACTAGGTGTGAGATAAGAATAAGATAACATTATGAGATACAATTTGACATGAGTATAAGGGAGAAGATAGTAATGCTATGATATATAAGATGGTGAGAATTGGTATGAGGCTGATATAGAACTTAGTAAGAATGGGTGCCTTGAGGTAATTACTAAGAGATGAATTGGGAATGTCTGATGGACTAGTCCACACCTTGGAGATGTATTGATTATGATTAGAAGAACTAAAAAGATAGAAAATTGGACATGAGTGAATTATTTGGATGTTTGAAAATGACGTGGGAGGTGGAACTTGATTTTCTAGGGATCAAGGGAAACCAAACACAAATTGGGGTGGAAGGATGGTTCTACACTGATGTTGATCACGTCAGGGTAGGATGACTCCTGAAACTCCCTATCAGTGGTCACAATTAAATCACGCTAAGGATAGAGGCGTTAGTATAAAACGAAATTGGAGTTGCTTGTTTTTAATTAGAGGAATTATTCCTCACATGACCTCGTAAAAAGGATTACCTTTTTACTGAGTCTCGCCCATGAAGTCGAGGACGCACGAGCCTTTGTCTTCGGACCGGTGACATGGGGAGAGCAGAGTGTTTTGTATTCTGGCCATGGTGACGAGGACGAATGAGCCATTGTCTACGGACCGGTGACATGGGAGAATACGTTGGAAGTTATGTGAATGTTTTTAATCGTCAAAAGGAACAAAGGGAATTTTGAGTGCTATACATGCGTAAGCATGTTGTGTGATATTTAAGAATAAGCATATGGTGGACCTAAGGATTCAATGAGTTTAAGTATACATAAGTATGATCTATATGATCTAAGGAATGAGGTAATGCATGTATTCTAATGAGATAAGATGCATGGGAACTTTGGGGACAAAGTTCTTTTAAGGGGGTAGATTGAAATACCCAAACCCAAGTATGCTAAGTAAACATCAAATTATGATGTAGTAAGGCTAGAATATGCCTTAGAAAGATTGGTAGACAATTTAAACCAAGGAAAACACAAAAAGTGTCTTAAGGGCAATTAAGGCAAAAATGTGCTCTAAGCTTGGAGAGACTTGGGTGAGTACCCAAATATCATGACAAGACCTTAGTAATATTCTAATGGTCATTTTAAACAAATTACCAAAGAAAAACAAGCTTGAAAACAAGTTAAAACACAAAATGTGCTTTAAGAAGTCTTAAAGCACATTTTTGAGAAATTGTCTTAGAATTGAGTTTTGAGTGGCTAGATGTCCATCATTACTTTTTAATCAACATGTGTACTAATTAGTATCACATTAGGAAGTCTAAATCAATGGGAAATCAAAAATTTCAGAAATATGTGCACTAATTAGTGAATAGTGCCAAATAGTAACTAGTTTAAGTTTTAATCAATATAAGCTAATTAGTTGGTCAACAAAGACCATGACTAGCCTTATTTATGATGGGGGCCGGTTTCTAAGGGATGATTCATTAAAGACTTCATCAAATTAAGAAAGAAAAAGGGAAGGAAAGTAAAAGCAAAGACTATTCACCTTTTTATAACAAATATCTTCACTTAAGTTACCTTTCTTCCTCTCTCTCTTCATTTCTCCTTCCTTCCACGATTTCTCTTTCTCCTCTCCTGCTCCAAACGAGAGAGAGCTCCATTCATGGCTCCTCACCTTCATTCACTTGCCAAGTGCAACTCCAAGCTCCAAATCCAAAACAAATTGCATATTTGTCTTAGTTAAGTCAAGGCCCTCCTTTTTATCTTTTCAAATCTTTCAAAGCTCAAGTTTGGTGCCATGAGAAAACTCCATTGATGGAGGAAAATCAAGTTTGAAGAGCTCATTAGCTTCTCCATTCTCTTAAGGTA